>OX101786.1:47606582-48009453 GCA_944452715.1 Ophion slaviceki
TATCCATGTAGAGAAAACAAGAAGAACACTGCGACCCCTGTTATCGGAACCTCCACAGATGCAACAGCCCCCTACTATGTGCCGAATATCGATCGGTGTAGCGCATGGTGAGAGAAGCGCCACGCCCCTGCGCGAGTCTCGAAGCATGCTAGACAATAAGAGAGAGCTTTGAGGGGTGCAGAGTCAGCTTGACTGGATGGTGCGTAACCTCCATTCCTTAAGTGCAATGCGGAGCCCATCCCGTCGCTCTACCGATAATAAAGGTCGCAGTGTATAATGACTTTCAAATGACATAATTGTACATTTATTTTATAGACTTAAGATATAATAATCTGTGTACTAACATAATTTTGACAAATGTGCAGCAATATCGTTTATCGTTTTTCCACTTTATGTAGGGGAGACTGGGGCCACTTGATCCCGTATTTTGTTTTTTATTCCTAAATCCCTTACTTAATATAATATTCCAAATGTCTTGGCTCTGAAAGCCGTGGAATTTCATTGGGAATATGAGTATAATAAGAACTATGGTTAGTCTATAAATTGTAAATTTCCCACCAAAACTAGAGGAAGAGAAAGGTATCAAGTATCCTATATACGGGACACGGGAGCATGTCCCGTATATCTATGTCCCATATACGGGACACTTGATTATGTCCCGTATACCTATGTCCCAAATACGGGACATGCTCCCCCGTACAGATGACTTAATCTGGGGGAGGGGGGGGCATATTTCCCATATATTGGGGACACATGATACCATTGCCTACATCTTCAGGATCAGCAATGTAGGCATGCAATAAAAGATGTTGAAATTGTTATAATCTCAGTTGTGCCAATAATTATTATATAAAAATCAGATGGTAACATGCCAAAAAAGTCGTAAAGAGAAAAAGTCGCAAAAAAAACTTGGTGAAGCTGGATCGTTCAGACCCACGGTGACAAGGAAGGGTTGAACCGACAATTATCAACAGTTTCATCATAGTCAAATTACACCCTTTTTTCATCTAAATCAACAAATAATACCTCTCACTGCTTATTTTAGCTCCCTTTAATTTTAAATCTACTCAAGTCTGTTCGTTTTGTTTTAATTAAGTTAGTATTTTATTAACGTTGAGTTGTTAGCTTAACTTATATCAAAACAATGGAAATCTGCTTAGTCAAAAACACATGAGTATCTAATAAATTCAACATATTATTATTTATAACTTAACCCTTCGACTGCACACTGGGTCGTTTTGACCCCGTTTTTTTTTCAACGGACTGTTCCCCCACTCCTACTCTATAGGTGGAGACTCAGCCCCCAACCTACATCCTGCCCGTGTACTGGGGACAGCTATCGGAACAGGACGTGGGGTCGAGTCGACCCCGCTTATGCAGTAGTGCGGGGAAAGTGAAAACAACTTTTTTTTCTGTGAATAATGGCGTTTTATTACTACATGTAGGTGAGTTACAATAGAAAATGGCCAAAGAAATTTTTTTTATTTTACGCTACTATAATGCTATTATATGTATTTAGAATGCCGATCATAAAGCTAAAAGCAAGGGTCCGTTATGCAGAAGGGCTATGTGCAACGAGCACCGAATGTACTTATGCGTTGATTGCCGTAAATGTCAATAATAATAAGTCATTGGAGTAAAAAAATGCGGGTCATATACGTTTTCAACAATTTATCTGCCGAAAAAGTCGATTTTTTCCATTTTTCACTATCCCGAAAATGCTCAAATTCAAACTTCCGAATAAATATTCTTTTTAAAAGAAGACGGTCGTCACTGTCTATTTTCTCGTATCTACAAACCTTCCTCTTTAAAAACCTCAAAGGAATTTTTTATATTTTGGAAAAAAAATTATGATTTGTCTCATGCAAGTACGTATTTTTCAACGCATCTTCCACTTTGAACGAATGTTTGGCCACTTAATGTTTGTTTTTCTGAAAAAAATAAATGGTGGGCCATAAAATAAGGATCGTTGACGGCAAGAAACATCTCTACAAAAAAGCACATTCAGCACATCGAGAATCTCAATGCTAATTATTCTCGTTGGTGATGATTTTAGCTTTGCAGCAGGCAGTTTCATCATAACATGATAATCAGCGATTGCACTAATATCATCTTGAAAAGGCCACTTGAAACGTTTTCTGAGAGAAAAGAAAAACCATAATCAAGGTACACTTGATCCGTGGGATCAACTCTCCCATAAGAACGTGTACCAAGTGTCCCCTAACCAGGCTGCGGTGAAAAAAAATATATTAAGAAAAAAGATATTTCAATCGAAGAGTTTTTCTGTGCAAAACTGCAAACTACATCTATAATCACGTTATTGTATTTCGCGCCAGTTCCTCGAGATCATAGATGTAGTACCCCCCACTTCCCACAGTTGTCGCCACAAATTTAAAAGCTAAAGAAAATGTTTTCATACGCTGCGGTCCCTCGTACGCGCCTGCGTACGTCATGCCCGACTCGCGTCCATCTTGAACCTTCATTCCTTCGCTTTGTGCACGTGTCGTCACATTAATAATTGCCCAAGCTATCCACAATTTTTGATTATGGGTAATAAAGGAAAGAAAAGGAGTTCGTATGATGAAGAAGAGGATGACGAAAGAGAAAGCGTCGTAAGTAGAGGTTTAACCTCCCTTTTTTGTTTGACAGAAAAGAGGATGTCATCGGTTCATGTAACTTTTTTTGAAAAATGTACGAGGCCATGTACCGAACCAGCTCACAGTTGATTACACGCAAGCGATTTTATCGTTGTGCGTCGTACTTTTGGCTCTTACCAGAATGTACGCCTTTCGTTTTATGAAGGAAGACGGTATTATCGGACGACGACCGTTGAGTTTGACTCAGATAACGCGGGCCACAACATTTTTTGCTGGCATTGCTGAACTCCCCCCTTGGGGATTAACCTTGCAAGATCGAACAAGAACAATCGTTTTCACAGGTAAGCGCTCGTCGTCAGTTCATCGACGTCAGAGAGTTCGGCTAGAAGATTGCTGTCTCCCGTGCCGATTCGGCATCGATCAAGACGCTCACAGACTCGAAGAAATTCGAGAGCACGTTCTCGGTCATGTCGCTCCCAGTTTCGGAGACGCTCGCAGGCTCGACGTTCAACAACTCGATCTAGATCAAGACGCTCACCGTCTAGAAGCCGCTCAATCGAGGCCTTTTCAGAAGACGCGCTGGGCCGTGGTTCACCGCATCGAATAAACTCGAAAAGCCCCGTGCCGACTTCAGAGGTCGAGGGCGGCATCTGCTCAGAGGGTAACGAGAATACCGAGACGTCCGCAGTCACTCCCGCAGATATTCTTGCGCACGAGGACGTAACAGTAACTAAAAAGGCGGACGAGCCGGCGCCGGAGATTCCGGAAAACAAGATTGAGCTGCAACAAGAGGTTTTAGAAGTCCTTGGATCGCGCCTCGAGTCGAAGACGATAGCCGGTGCAGCGATTCATAAAGACATAGCTCTCCGTTGGTCGGAGATTGTGAAAAAAAGGCTTCCTGCAGATAAAGTGAAGGCCTTGCTGGAAAAATATCCCGCCCCGGAGAATTGTAACTTTATCGTAGTTCCAAAATTGAACGCGGAAATGACAGCTGCAGTTCAAGGAACCGCATTAAAGAGGGACAAGCGCATCGTTGAGAAGCAAGAACGCTATGCAAGAACAAGTGCGCTTAAGATCGATAATCCAGAGGAGATAGGATTACTCGAAAAATTGAGTGATGGAAGTAGACTCCTAGCCTCAATTCACCGGTAAGAGTCACTGGCGAGAAAAGGGCTTATTCTAGCCAATCTAAACTCGTCATTAAAGACCACGTTGTTGAACACGTCGGTCGACGAATGGTTATTCGGAGAAGATTTGGACGAAAAATTGAAGATCGCTAAAAATTTAGAAAAAACATCGAACGATCTCAAGCCACCAACGAAACCTGTACAACAGTCGACCGCCCAGAAGAACACAAAAAATTCGAAGGCCCCAATTTTCGTACAGAAATCGATCAACGATGTCGGGCGGGCGTCGGGAGTACAACAACAATCGCAACAACAAGGAAAATTACATCAGCGCCCAGAACAACAATTCGGATTCGAAGAAGGCACGAGATCCGATCGCCGAGAATCGTCCCGACCTTACAGGAAACGTCGATAAACGAGACAGAAAATGTAGGTAAACCAGCAGGCCGACTGACTTTATTCGTTGACGCATGGTCGAAAGTGACCAATGATCCGGTAATATTCAAATGGGTGCGAGGTTACAAAATACCATTTTCATCGTACCCATTTCAAGATCGTCCCCCGGTAGAACCCACGTGGACGGATCAGGAGCACTCGCTAATTATCGGTCAGATTAATAAGCTCATTTCTAAAGGCGCCATTGAAAAATGTTTATGGTCAATTTTTGTCAAATATCTTCTTAGTTCCGAAGCCAGATAAGACGTATCGATTGATATTGAATCTTATAAAACTTAATGAGTTTTTACCGCGGAACATTTTAAAATCGAAGACTGGAAAGTAGCAAAAAAAAGATTAGATCGCAGGATTTTATGGCTACACTAAATCTAAAGAACGCCTATTATCTCGTTTCCGTAGAAAAATAGAGTAGGAAATGGTTGAGATTTTTGTACAAGGGCGAGTTATATGAGTTCACGTGTCTGCCGTTCGGTCTCAACGTTGCACCTTATGTTTTCACGAAACTATTGAAATCGGTAGCGGCATGTTTAAGAAAACGCGGCCTAGCTTCTGTTTTCTACCTCGACGATAAACTTGTTAGCGGTAAATCGTATGAGAGTTGCGTTCGTAACGTTCAGAGAACAACCGCGCTGTTGCAAAAGCTAGGTTTTATTCTAAATGAGGAAAAAAGTCTCACAGTACCTACACAACGGTGCAAATATTTAGGAATGATTTTTGATTCCAACAAAATGAGTATAGAGTTACCGGAGGATAAAATTTATAAAACCCTCGAATTACTACGAAAATTCAGTAAACTTAACCATTGTACTATAAGAGAATTTGCAGGCCTCATCGGTACCCTAGTCTCTTGGTGTCCAGCTATAAACACGGGATGATTTATGTGAGAGGGTTTGACAAAGAAAGAACGTTAGCGCTCGAAGCCAACGGCAATAATTTCGATGCAATAATGTACCTGCCAAAAAGCCTGGCTGAAGATTTTGCATGGTGGAAAAAGAATATCGTTTCCGCTAGGGCGCCGATGAGCGAGTCAGCTTTCGAGCTTGAAATGTTCTCTGACGCGTCGAGTGCCGGCTGGAGTATTTTTTTTAAACCGTAGACATCACGGTTTTCGGAACAAAAAAGATTTAGCGCTACATATGAACGAATTGGAGTTAGAAGCTTCTTCGGATTAAAATGCTTCGCAAGAGATATTCGACATAGTAACGTATTATTACGCATAGATAACACGACCGCGATTGCATACATAAACCGAATGAGAGACAGTCAGTACGAGAGGCTCAGCTCCCTGGCCAAAGAAATTTGGCAGTGGTGTGAGAGGAGAGATATTTGGATCTCAGCGTCGTATATCCGATCCTGCGAGAACGTCGAGGCCGATCGAGAATCGCGAAGATAACAGCCTGAGACAGAATTTGAGCTCTCGGATAGAGTATTTCAAACAATAGTAAAGACCTTTAGTAGACCAGAAATTGATTTATTCGCGTCGCGAGCGAATAAGAAATGTAGTGATTATGTTTCGTGGTGTAGAGACCCCGAATCCATAGCAATCGATGTTTTCACGATCTAGTAGAAACGTTGGTTCTTCTATGCTCTTCTCTTCTCTGCTCTGCTCTTCTCGGTTATTTTGAGAACGCTCAAAAAAATCAAGAGTGAGAAATCTTGCGGGATAATAGTCGTGCCTTACATGGGAAGCTCAACCGTGGTTCCCCTTATTTTTATCTTCGCTCGATAGCGAACCAATTATTTTCAAACCAAATGTTAATTTGATTCAATCTTTCTGCAGAGAGGCACACCCTTTGTGGCACTGCCTTATGCTGGTTGCCGCCAGGTTATCCGGGAGGCGTTCATCAGGAGGGAGATTCCGGTGGAATCAGTGGATATCTCAATAGCATCTTTATCGAAATCATCGCTTCGTCAATATGATTGCGGTTTGAAAAAATGGTGGCTCTTTTGTTCTGGCAAAGAACTCGATCCGTTTACCAGTTCCGAAAAAGAGGTTTTATTGTTTCTCACGGAGGAATTCAAAAGAGGAGCTTCATACAGTTCGCTAAACTGCTATAGATCCGCGATTTCGCTAATTGTAGGACCAGAGTTGGGGAAAAACGATAAAATTCAATGTATCTTTAAGGGCTTAGCAAAGTTGAGACCGGCGGCTCCCAGATACGATTCGACTTGGGACCCTAAGGTTGTTTTACAATATTTATCGACTTTTTATCCAAACGAAGAGATCAGTTTGGAGAATTTAACCTTGAAATTAGTGACCTTGTTGGCATTATCTACGGGGCATCGAATGCAGACTCTGTCTCTTATTGATACGAGAAATATTTACCGAGCAACCGAAAGTGTGTTGGAAATCAAAATTCCCGATTCAATAAAAACTTCAGGGCCAAAGAAAAGACAGCCAGTTCTGCGATTACCGTTTTCCATTGACGGTAAACAGATTTGCGTGACCTCAGTGCTGTTAGCTTATTTAGAAAAAAACCAAAGATTTGCGAGGTTCAGAGATTAAATGGTTTATTTCTTTTGAGGAACCGTATAAAGTCGTAAGAACACAAACGCTGAGTCGGTGGATAAAATTAGTTTTGTCTAAAAGTGGTATTGATACCAACGTGTTCTCGGCGTATAGGACTCGTCACGCGGCTACGTCAGCGGCAAAACGCCAGGGAGTCAATATTGACGTAATCCGAAAGACGGCCGGTTGGTCCAAAGACTCAGAGACTTTTGCTCATTTTTATGATCGCTATGTTCCCATGGAAAACAGGGAATTTGCAGAAGCGGTATTGGAAACTTGAATTCAAAGTAATTGTTATGAGTTCGAAAAAGATAAATATATCTGCCGTAACTATCTTTAAACGAATACATCTATGATCTTGAGGAAGAGGCGCGAAATACAATTAACGATTAAACGAACTTACCTAAGTGAAGTTCAATCGTGATTGTATGAAGCGCCTCTTCCGAAGAGATCAGTCCCTCCCGCCCTTGCATCTCAAATGAGATGCCCGTTTGTTAAGTTACGGCAGTGTCTTTGAAGAATGAAGGTTCAAGATGGACGCGAGTCGGGCATGACGTACGTAGGCGCGTACGAGGGACCGCATCGTATCAAAATTTTTTCTTTAGATTCAAAATTTGTGGCGACACCTGTGGGAAGTGGGGGGTACTATATATATGATCTCTTCGGAAGAGGCGCTTCATACAATCACGATTGAACTTCACTTAGGTAAGGTCGTTTAATCGTTAATTACATACACAACACCTAGAACAACTTCTCCAAATAACAGCATAATCAAAACTGAAACTGACGAAACATATTTGTCTGCCGCACTAAACACCAAGCCGTCCGCCATTTACAAGGCTGTCAAGTCTTACAGACGGCACTACTTTAGAAAGTTTGTGGGTACCATAAACACCTAGTGTTGCCAGTTGAAAGTAATGTAATGTTCATTGAATTTTGTAAATGTCGTGTAGTCTCCCATAAAGATCAAGTGTCCATAAGGATCATAGGACCAAATTAATTAATTCATTGACCCATGTTAAACGATTAAAATGCTCAAGACGCATCATGCATATAACAGATACGATTCTAAAGACACATATGTATGCATAGTACATTTCCAGCGTTCCGAACTGAACCAAGAGTCACCTGTATCTTTACTTCTGCAGTGCCTACCAGCTACCACCTACCATTACCGTCACCATCGATGCAATTAACTTATAGTAAAGCCGCATTTTGAAATCGAAAAATAAAATAAAAGACTGCAAAAAAATGAGTTCGTGCTTAACTTAAAGATCTCAGAGAGTGAAGGAGACGTATGATATTAATGTACGAAGGAAAAACTGTTCCGGCGAATTTTCTTACAATTCCATGGCGTTGTCTCACATTTCTGACAAACTCATATTTCTGCGTTTTTTTTTCTTAATATGAGTGCAAAGTATAAAATAAGTTTTGAAAAATGACCGAGGCTGACACTATATAAAATATTAATGAAAATTATAAAAATTCCTTTACCTCCGATAACCGAAAAAAACCGCTTTAAAGACCGTTGAAACGGTAATTTTCTTAGGATCCCATTGACATTCAACTAGCCCGATGTGAGAGGGGGGAAAGCGAGATAAAGGGGTGAACTCCTGCCATTACCGGAATTCCCGCTGCTTGCATACCAAAGATCATTCCTTCTGTACTCGTCGTTCGAATTCTTTGAGCAACACTCAGGGGCTTGTTCTCTTGTTCTTTTATGCTTCTCAAGAAACGTGTAAGCCGAATTCACTCTTTGAAGTTTCATTTACTATTTTATGACGTGGGTATGCTCTTATTGTATACTTTCTCCGTCGAATACTTTCCCATTTTCTGTATTCGT
Source organism: Ophion slaviceki (assembly GCA_944452715.1). Lineage (NCBI taxonomy): Eukaryota > Metazoa > Arthropoda > Insecta > Hymenoptera > Ichneumonidae > Ophion > Ophion slaviceki. The sequence continues at coordinate 47,615,115 of OX101786.1, forward strand.
GCGGAGTTTGCGAGATTGCTATTCGGCAATACAGGGTTTCATTCTATTTCTTAATTAGTTAAAAAACATAAACGTAAAATACCTCTTTTAAAACAAGCTTTTATTGGAAAGGTAGGGCAGAGTGGAGTCCCTCGATCATGCTTTTGTTCTGAGGAGTATATAGCTCTGAATTAATGAAGTGATAAGTAATGATATCTTTTAAAATAGAAAGGTTGTTTATTTGGCTATGTAAGACCATCAAAAAATGGTCATAAATACGGTGCTTACTAGACTAAATTTAGCTGAATATCACAAGGTCACCCCACGGGGCTAGTTGAGCCAGTGAGTTACAAAAGGTTTTTTTTTATTCTCACAAGAGAAGGAAGAAAGAAGAAGAAAGCGTAGTTCTATCTAATTGGTTATCGTTTGCCGCTTTTTGGACACTTTTGCCGTTGATGGCAGAATACGAAAAGATGCGACGAACAGCTTTTTCAAAACTTTTGGCGCGAAAATAGTAGCCACGAACGTGACACTTAAACCGAACGCCGGCCCTTCCGGCTTCTTCTCACAACCCCCACTTGTATCTAGCACGTACCGTCTGTGTGCTAGTGTGGGTGGCGCAGGAGACCCCGCGGCTCATAAGACCCCGCTCCACTCTGCGGTACTCAAAAGTAAAAAATAATGTTCACTACACGGAGAGAATTAAAAAGTAATTTTTGTCGTGAATTTCACGGTAAAAATTACCGTGATATATCAGGTTGATAAAAAAGTTTTGTCGCAAAAATTTTAAAAATGTCTTTTTACGTATTGACGCAATATGACATCGAGCTATGTCGAGAATATTCTAGAATGTTTTCTACTCTTCCGCGTGACAGGGTATAAAAGGGCGAGCGCGCGTTCTAGTGGACAGAAATGGCTTCGATCTCGCAGGAGGAACTTCGAGCGATCATTTTTTACGAGTGGCGGCGCGGCACGAACGCAAGCACAACTGCTAAAAATATACAGGATGCATTCAGCGAGAACGTAGTTTCTCATCGAACAGTCCAGCGTTGCTTCAATCGTTTTAAATCTGGAGACACAAGCCTTGAAGATAAGGAACGTTCCGGACGACCGTTGACCATCGATGATGAAGCATTACTCCGCTGCATCAAATAAAAACCGGAAGCAAGTACGCACGAGCTAGCAAGAGAACTTGGCCGCACCCAACCGTCAATAGTCAATCACTTACACAACTTGGGATACAGGAAGGTTCTAGCTCAATGGATACCACACCGTCTCACCGAAGACAATAAGAACTGTCGCGTGACCATCTGCCACTCTCTCCTGCTTCGCCACCATCGCAAGGAGTTTTTAGAAGATCTTGTGACGGGAGATGAAAGCTGGGTCTTGTATGATAACAGAACGCATTTAGCCTACTGGCTTCCTATCGAAGAAAAACCGCCACACCAACCGAAATCTGATCGTCACTCACAAAAGGTTTTGTTGTGCTGTTTCTGGGACGCAAAGGGAATGCTGTTTCACAATTTTCTCCCTGTAGGTAAGACAATCTCCTCTACACGATACATCGAGAATCTCCAGGAATTGGTAAAAGCTATAAAAAAAAAACGGCCAACACGCGCGACTGTGCACCTTCTCCACGACAATGCGAGACCCCATGTCGCAAAGGAAACCCACAAAACAATCACTGAGCTTCACTGGAATACCGTTCTTCATCCACCATACTCTCCCGACATCGCGCCATCTGACTACCATTTGTTCAGACATTTGAAGGCATATTTGAGAAACAAAACTTTCAAAAACGTCGACGATCTCAGAAGGGATATTTCAAATTTCTTTGAGTTCCAGCCGCCGCAGTTTTGGGCAAAGGGAATAAATGAGTTGCCAACTAGATGGTCGAGTGTCATAGAAACCGATGGCGAATATATTGTTGATTAGAAATGTTTTGTAAAAGATATATAAAAAAATAAATTATATCTAAATTATTGCTACAAAACTTTTTTATCAACCTGATATTTCAATGTGGTGACAAGTGAGAAAAACATAATAATTCGTATGCGACAAGTTTTTTTTAACTCACGTTACAGAAAATTTCAAATACGTAGCTAAAATTTTACTATACACTAAGGGTAAAAATTGGAGAGAGTAAAATTTAGCATGTATATTCGAAAATTTACCTACTGTCGGTTAAAAATTACCAACCGCACCATGCGGTATTTTTACGGTACTGCACACTAAAATTTACCTGCGTCAACCTCAGAAGAAAAATATCCTATAAGGCTGGTAAAAGTTATATTCTTCCCCTCACTGTTTGACCGTTTCTTTCCTCTACTGTTTAGTCCTTTTTTCTCCACCTTTCCCCTGTTCCCCCTCTAGCGCCCGCAGCCGACTTCCCCCTCTGTATTATATTCATCATGACATTTTTATCATGGCTATAGGGAAACTGCGGAAAACCTATACCAATGCAGCCGGTCATCGAGTTCGACCCCAGTCGCGGAACTAGTCTTATTTCGCCGCAAATTGCCGAAGAAAAACATTTCACGACGAAATGTACAACGCGACTGGGATTCGAACCCGGGACCTCCAGGTCCGCTGGTTTAGTGGCGAGCACGCTAACCACTAGACCATCGCACCGGTTCCTTAGTAAAATGTATTTTTTGTTCAAAAACTGGTGCGATAATAATCATAATAATAACCGAAATAATAATAACCATAATAATAATAAATATCTCGGATAGGATCCACGGCAACGACCGCGGCTCGAAATCGGCGCCTTGAGTGGACGGAGGAACTCAAGAAGGACCTCATCCGCTGCTGGAGGGATAGCGTACCGTCGTGAGGGGCTACATGGCGAGGTTGCAGGCCCTGTGGAGCCAAGTGCACCCAGAGCTTGCACACCTCTCGCAACAACATCTGCGAGACCAGGCTGCCCGCTTGCGACGACAAGGCTACGATCTCTTGTTATTACCACCAGAGCTGTCCGGCAGGCGCTCTTCCGTGCGTTCCGTGCGGAGCTCTGCCGGACAGCCTCAAGATCGAACCTCCCGGCAGTCGGAACCCCCCCGTTGACGCGTCGATTTGACAGAGGACTGGGGAACAATGAGGGAGAGAATCACTGGGAAATTTTCTCTTCAGCCTGATTGCCTAGAAGCGGTAAATGAGTCCCTTGCAGCAGCAATTCCTGAGACTGCTGATCTCCTCAGCTTGAACTGGGCTGTGTATCACGCGGCTGTTGAGTCGAAGCTTCAGACACGCAATGATAAGGCGGCGTTCGTGGCTAAGACTCGGCGGCCCGTTGCACAGCTCCAGAATAAGATCAATGAAGCGCGGAGGCAGGCATCCCGTGTTCAATGTGTGTTGGACTTCATTACGGCGGGGAGTTATTACACTTATTGTAAAGGAACGCTATGTGGAGAAGGTGCGGAACCTGGGGGTTGCGAAGCAATTCCTGGAGAGGCGGCTGGGTCGGGCGTTAGACAATGCCCTCTTCCGTTCTGACCCAGGCCGCTGGTTCCAACCACCTACGCCTGCCCCCGACACAGCGCCAATAGCTATTCAGGGGGAGCGGTTTTGGGGAAAACTGTATAGCGAGGAGGGTCATTTTCATGAAAGCACTGTAGCTCTGGGGCGGTTCGACGCGTTTTGCCGGCAACAGCCGAGTCAGCGTGGCGACTGTCTTCCAGTCACGCGGGGTGAGGTGGAAAAGGCGGTGAGTAGCATGAGGAACCACGCCGCTCCCGGACCAGATGGGATTAACATCTTCTGGTGGAAGAAATTCATGTGCACCCATACCCATCTGGCCCGCATTTTCTCGTCGTTCACCGATGAGACCGTGCCCATCCCTGCGTGGCTGACAGAGGGAAGGACGGTGTTACTCCCCAAAAAAGGGGATTTGTCTCGTCCGGAGAACTACCGCCCGATAACGTGTCTGAATGCGCTCTGTAAGATCTTCACAAAGATACTTCATGAGCGCGTTCTGCGCGAGATCGAGCCTACATGGCAGGAAATATACGAACAAAGGGGACCCAAGAGGGGGCTGGCCGGTTGTAAGGAGAACCTGCTGGTGGACCGCTGCATTACGCAAGACGCGGTCCACCACAATCATAACCTCTCAGTCGCTTGGATAGACTACCGCAAGGCATTCGACACTGTCAGTCACAAGCTGATTATACACTTACTCGAGCGCCTTTCGGTGAGTCCCTACATAGTGGGATGCATTAAACACCTCATGCCGATCTGGAAGATACGCTTCATAGTTAAGACTAGTGAAGGTAACGTGTCGACCGGAGTGGTGGGGTATAGAAGGGAGATTATCCAGGGAGATTCTCTCAGCCCCCTCCTGTTTTGCATCTCACTATTACCCCTATCAATCACCTTGCGGGCTGCACGCGGGTACGAAGCGTGGGCCCCCGGGGAGCGTGGGCGAGGGATCACCCATTTATTTTATATGGATGACCTCAAGCTATACGCTCCCGGGGAGGGGGGCTTAAGCTCCTCTTGAACATCGTAGCGACGTACACGCGGGCGGCGAGAATGGACTTCGGATTGAACAAGTGCGCTGTTCTTCATCTCAGGAGAGGGAGAGCAGAGGGTGTCGCGGCTGATGTTCGGCTGGTGGACGGGAGCGTCTTCAAACACCTGGACGCCGGAGGGTCTTACGGTACCTTGGCATCAATCAGCGCTCTGTACAAGACGCTGAGGGTGTCAAGGAGGCCCTCCGCAGCGAGTATAGGCGGCGTCTCAGACGGATCTGGAAATCAGATCTGTCTGGGAAAAATAAGATCACTGCCACCAATATGCTCGAGGTCCCGGTTCTGCTCTACTCCTTTGGCGTCGTCAAATGGCGTAGAGACGAGCTTAAACAGCTGGACATCGGCACACGCAAGATAATGAACATCCAGCGGAGTATGCACCTTCGATCTTCCACCCCGCGCCTTTATATGCTGCGTCAGAGCGGCGGGCGCGGGCTCTCGGGATTGGAGTGTCTTCATGACCGCATGGTCCTCGGAATAGCAAGCGATGTAATAACGAGCTCGGACCCGCTCCTGGAGATTGTGCACCAGCATGAGCTTCATGGGGCGGGGGCTTTTCTCTATAAGGCGGCAGATCGTGCGGCAAAGTCCCTCGGCTTGGAGTTCCGCCGGCGCCGGCGTGGCGCCTTGCCACCAGACTCCGTCGCTCGGTTGCCCAAGTCCGCGGGCAATCAGGGCTGCCGAGCAGACTGTCCTGACTCGACAGGGGACCTGCAGATAGGGGGCATCCCTTAAGCCTAGCTTAAGGGGGAACCTTGGTCCCAAAAGTGCAGAACTCGATTCTGCGGGCGATCCAATATCTTCGACATTGCGAAGCAATGTTCGTCGATTTTTCGGTTCGTGCTGCTCTCGGGCAGTGCGTCCGATGGTTTGCGTGCATGCCAAGCAATGTACGTCGATGAGATAGTCGACGCACTAACTACTGGGGTGCCAAGCGAATACATAGCCTCTGGCACTCAAGTCGGTGTTATACCTCCTCGTGGTGGTCACTGGATGCGCTTCCTCGGAAGAGCAGCAAAGTTAGCACCGGCGGGCTTCTATCCAGCCTATTTGGGGACTCCGGTTCGCCTGGAATTGGTCGCTGCGCCTTGGGATTCTGCGTCGCCTTGTGCGACGATGTGAATCCGGGGCTCGGCGCCACTTTATGTGCGATCACGTGAGACTTCCAAATCAGAGGAAATCTGGGCCATCCTGGTGGTCATGTGAGCCTTGGGATTCAGCGTCGCCTTGTGCGACGATGTGAATCTCGGGGCTCTGGGCCATGGTCATGTGAGCCTTTGGAATTCAGCGTCGCCTTATGCGACGATGTGAATCTCGGGCTCTGGGCTAAACCGGATGGTCATGTGCGTCTCGGGGGACTCTGGACCGCATAGGCGGTCATGTGAGTCTTCCAAATAGAGGACTGGCGAAGGAGGACTAGAACGCTATGGTGTGTTCGCCTGCGGACACACGAACGATCGAACGTACATTTTCATGATGACAAGAGCCAACGGAGACTATCACCCTCTATAGTCGATGGGCAAAGCCCAGATGAAGAAATTCGAATCTCAGAGCGGGCCCTCGGGCTCGCATGTTGACTGAGAAAAGCGGGTGATAGCCGTATGATGAAAGCTGGGCATGATCGATTCGTGTTGTCTATTGTCTTGCGCCCGCGTCTTCGCGTATGGGTCCCACCCAGTTTCGGATGGAGGCATCCTTGCCTCATCCAAATCCATTTCCTTTCCGATAGCGGTCGTGCATACCGCGTATCCTACCAAATTCAGCCTCCCAGATGAGGGGGTGATGGCCGATCCGTATGCCAGCCAGTGGTTGGTCTGCGGATCGGTACCATGCCTCCGAATAAGCATTAGATACCGCTCCACACCTCAGGGGACTAGGCAAGCTCGTGATGGAGTGGCGAATTTTCCCGCCTCCATATTTCCTTCCCATTGTTCCTTCAGACTCCTTCCTTTTTCTGGGTCGTGTCCAGGCGGGACAGGAGAGCAGGCCTTCCCGAGGTTCCCCGCGGATGCATTGGAATTTTGTCGCTCCCGCTTGGAGAGCTGCCGTAATGGTTCTCCCGGAAGGACGACGGATTGCGATGTAACGAAACTGCTCTGATCGCTTTTCGACCAGCGATGATCAAAGGATTTTTCGCATCGCTAGGTGTCTTGGACGTGGTTCTCGACATGAAAGTTAGATAGAAGCCCGTAGTGTGTACCCTAGAGGTGATGGAGCACAGGTTGACCCATTGCGATGGTTCTGCCTTTACAATAAATGTCCGGACTCGACAGCACGTGGACAGACCCATGCACGGTGTGTTTTTTCGCCACATCGAGGAGCAAGGGCTGTCCACCCAGCTGACCTTTTCCTTCTTGCGGTCAGCTGGACTGATGTCCGAGACCGAAGGGTTTATCTGCGCCTGCCAAGACAGAGTCATCAACGCCCTGGTCTATCGCAGTCGCGTTATGGGTCAGCCTCTGTCGACCACTTTGTGTCGTGCATGCAAATAATCGCCGGAGACACTAATGCATCTACTGTCGGCCTGCCCGGTGTATGCAGTCTCCGGCTATATCCATCGCCATAACGCAGCCCTAAGGGTGTTGTACTACCATCTACGGCACTCTTATGGGATAGACCGGGAACCCGTGCCGCCTTATTTACCAGGAGATATTGAATTCGTTGTCGTGGGCGAGGGGTGCAAGATTTATTGGAACTTCTCGTTCGCGACCATCAAGCCGCTTCAAGGGACTAAGCCTGATGTTGTCCTCTTCGATTTCGACGACAAGACGATATACGTCATTGAGTTCTCGGCTCCGGCCGAAGTGAACATGTTGCGAAAAGAAGAGAAACGGCTCAAGTATCAGCCTCTCCTGGCCGAGCTACGTCGTTTGCACCGAGGATTCAGGGTGACTCTCGTTGTCCTCATCATCGGCGCACTAGGGGGGATGAAAGAGTCTTTTGTGTCGGGCCTCGCTGGCATACCGGTTTGCAAACCCGGTGTCCGGTTGCTAACGGGTCGGATGCAGAAGGCGGTCATACTTGGGTCCCTCCGTTTACTCAGGCAACACGATTGTGGACTGCGGTAGCCGCTCACCCTCTGGCCTGAGGGAGCGGGTATCGCAGAGCGATATATTGGACTTTTCGCGCGACTTTTTGACTGGGCAGCAGCCGAGGTGATGTCGGAACCTTGGAGTGCCGCCCAGCGTTAATGTTCCGGTCTAGATTAAGACCGAGCCTAACCCCCGGGGGTAGATGAATGTTTCCCAGTTCAAACTGAGGAAGTGCGTTGGCCGGAGCAAAAACTCTATTATAAAAAAAGGAAAAAATAAAATAAATATCATTTGTTATTGAAAAATTGGTACAAATTAACGCTGTTTGTTTGGGTTTGGGTAATTTTTTTCTTTTATTTAAATTGGTATACTCAACAAACAGATAAGGAGAGAAATTTAATTATTAGAATTTATTTTTCATTTAATACTACCATTTTTTTTACAATACATTTCGTACCATCGTAGGCTCGAGTGATGTGACTAATTTGCGCACATATTATTTCGTCATAATTTAAAATCGTAAAATCGTATTCACTCTTAAAAATTCCATAAGCAGTTTATGTACGCAATTTAGACGACATTTTTTTGGGAACTCCCATCGCGCCATATAAAGAATAGATAGACCACTGAAACGAGATCGCGTACCCCTACTTAGCCCCACCACCATAGTATTCTGAAGTAAAAGGTATGAAGGGGAATTTTTACCATGCAGTGCCTCAAAATTACCGTACCGTAGGTACCGCACGATAATATTAATCAAGCGCGCACGATAATTTTTACCGAGAGCACAATACATTTCCGTATAACACTCATTAAATTTTATAATAAACCTTAAAATAACTGTTATAAAGACGATACTTTTTTATAGACATAAAAAGGCATAAAATAATAAAATGCACAGTAAAATTTCGCTGATATATATTTTTTAATTTAAGTTTTGTGTATTTTGTTACACATGAAAACTTACTAGAAAATCTGGTAAAAGTGTCTATCTGAAGAAGACATTTTATTTTATTTTCGTGAAAATCTGTGTCTTACTCAGTAATAATAAGCGAAGTTTCAGGGTTGTCATCTGGTTACTGTTACTGGACGGTAATTTTTAACATTTAATTCTCTCCGTGTAAAATTGAAAACTAAAACAGTATAACTACTAAAAAGTCCCTTCCTTGGTCACTAATCATAGGTGCAAGTACTCAAAAGGTATATAAACGCAAGTAGATATTTTCAAAATATGAAATATACATTTTGAAATCCTGAGCTTTTTTCAGAAATTTTAAAGTAGTAGTACTTATGACGTTTGCCGCCTCAAGCTTTTACAGTTTATATTTCATATTTAATAAATAAATATCTACGTTTATATACCTTTTAACTCTTCTTTGACACACTGGGTTATTTTGACCCGGACGGGTTTTAAATAAAATGCTCACTGTCCTAAGACTGAAAGTTTTCAATAATTTTTTATAACAATTCAATTTTATACTTTCCGAATTTTTATTATGCAGACATATCAAGAAATGTTTAAAGTTCATTCCAGATTTTGTTCAATAAAAACCGACCGAAGGGTTGTTAAGGGCAGTGGATGAAGTACTATCTGGATCAAATTGACCCAGTGTATCAAAGCCGTGACCAAATATAAGTGAGTCAAGGAAAGGTTGAGTACTTGCATCTATGCTGAGTGACCAAGGAAGAGACGTTTTCGTAGTTATACTGATTTGATTTTCAATTTTACTGAACATTATTTTTTTTCTTTTTTTTCAGAAAGTTTTTTGCGTTAATTTTATTTTATACTTTTTACGATTAGAATTTGGTTATTTATTTGCCATGCCAGACCCCCATGCCATTCAGATATCGGCATAATAAAAAACCTTGCCTTAGGTTATAAAGGTATCGCGAGAAACTTTATAATGGTGTTATTATAAATAGTGCTCAATTCAACAAAGTTGATGAGCGCAAACTTGATTGCCCTACCATTTGCCATTAGGCAATATTTGCTTAAGGCGTACCCCCACTTGTAGCGCAATAAAAGGCCTTTTTTCATGAATTTTTTTAAAGAAAACTACAAAACTTTTTTAATTGATCAATATACTATCTTAAAGAACACATCTTGAAGAACTTTCAGTAATTTTTTTATTGAAAAATATTACATTGTTTAGTGGCAAATGGCCGTCAATGAAACAATGTTTTTATATACACGGTTTGCGGTGACCAACATTGCGGCGAAGTGGATCATCTGAAAAAAAAATGCGGTTGGATTTAGTCAAATATAAGTATAAACTAGTCTTTAATCGAAGGATGTTAAAAAATATTCATTTTTCACAAAATGGCGGACAGTCAAAGTTAATAGTTCGATTTCAACGAAAAAAACGGCCGTTTTTTGGCTATAAAACGGCCATTTTTTTCGAAAAAAAAAAAATCGAACGATTTAAGACTACATTTTTATGTATTAAATAAGCCTGCAAAATTTCAAGAAGATCGGTTCATTAGTGTTCGAGTAATCTTGGTCACCGACTTCAGAAATGCCATTTTGAGAAAAACGCGATTAAAGTTTCAATTTCAGTTTACACGAAGAAAATATTTTTTTTGTAAACTTACATAGAGTCATCTTTTCCGGGCCCATACAAAAGTTCTTCCGCCGACGATGCCGCTTGCAAAACGGAAATTTGGTGTTGCCTTCGTAACATTCTTCCTTCACGAGTGCTCTCGGCCGCACGTCTCTCTGCCAGTGCAATCCGTGCTTCGTCCATTTTATCAGCGTATTCGTGCGCGTTGTGTCCACAGCTCACTCTGATTGAGTTCAAATAAAATAATAATGATTTTGAACCTTCGTTGAATAGTCCAACGGCAATATAAGCTGCTAAATTTACAACAATTGCTCCACTCGAGACGATTTTTGGGCTGATTTTCCAAATAAGTTGGTTGAAGCTTTCGTTGTTATTTTGATTGAAGCTACCGACGCATCTTTCGAGTAAAGTTTCCTTACTCAGATCGTTGTATATAGGTCTGATGGCATCCAATACATTTGATGGAAGTGGTTTGTAATCGTGTTGGAAAGCCTCGTTTCTCGCCTGAGCTCGTTGATACGAATACCACGATTCTTCACCGGTTGGACATCTCTCATGGTGTGGATTTGCATCGGTTGAACTGTAATGATCGAAGGTCGCCCATATTGCCTCATGCATATCGTGAACAGAAGCAGAATGGCGTCGAATAGCAAGTCCATAGTACACAGTGAGCTTGTCAATAAATTTTCCTGTCAGCTGTCCTTTACCACCAAGCTTTTTGTTTTTTTTTTTTTTACTAAATTACGAAGGCGAGATCCCATACGCTTTTGGACGTGACCGATGCATTCTTTTTTTATAACTTCTACGTCGTCATAAGGATGAGAATTTACTAGTCCAGTGTACGATTTCGATAATGGAGCCCACCTCCATTTTTCCCGAGGAGCCTTCGTGATTTGCACTGCAGTTATCTTCGTGTGTTTCGTACCATTCTTCGTAGTCCGCATCATTTAGCTTATGTTTCCACGATTCACACATTTTACAATACGCACTTTTTACCACAAGATCAAGTACTTTTCCACTGTAGTAGCCTATGACTGATGTGACTCCGAACAACGACGTATATCCTCGCTTCCTCCAGGATCCATCTCCGGAAACTGTTAATTGAGGAGTTGCATCGCCTTCTGCATTAGGTGTATCTTCAATTTCTTCTCGTACGGCTTTTTTAAATATTACATCTGCACATGTTCACAGACTCATAAATACTTTTCAAAATTATTGAATATGTAGTCTCGGTAAGAAACCTTGGCATGTCCGTAAGTCCGCAAAATTTTTGTGCTCCAGCCAATCCTATGCCGAGAACTCGCATGGTGAATATAAATCGACGATTTATTTCATACGAATGTTCCAAAAAAGGAGAAGATGGTATAAAATTATCTGCACATGAGTCACATTTCACAACGATTTTGAAGCCTAGTCCTCTTGCACTTGCCGTTTCAAATGTAATATTTCCATTACACGTTTTGCACTTCACTAAATTTGAAATAGCAGCAAACACAACCCAAACGTTCAAAATCCGATATTCAATATTAGGACTTTGATTCACAGTCATATCAATATTATTTTTCAGTTTCTTCGCAGACGTGCTGAAACTTTCAGTTTCCGTTTCGGCCAGGTTGGGGTTAAAAACACCCTTCCTTTTTTTGGTCGAGATTTCCGTAAATTATCACTGCTTCTTGTTTGTCGCGAACCTTTTTTTCGATCCATTTTTGAATGTAAAATGAATAAAAACTGCGCTTATAATATTATGACCGGCGGAATATACGTCTTATATAGTCGAACTTTCGAGCTACACTCACGAGTTTAGATCATAACAGACAATGAAAATACGTTTTTATAAATTCCAGTCTATTATATGAACGTTGTGAATGCCAGGTATACGACCCTTTTCATCGAACAATGCATTGAAGGTCGGAGGGAGGGTCGAGCGCATCAGACGGCAGACTAGCCGGTCGTTTACACAACGGATTCTTCTCTTTCAACGCTCATATCTCAGTCAATTTTGTTCGGATCGACTTGAAATTTTCAGGACATATTCTCAGATACTTATACTTCAAAAAAATGCAATAAAAAAAATCGATTTTTTCAAAATCGCAAGTGCAAACATATTTCCCCTTAATCGGAAATATGTAGTGAATTTTTAAAACAATCGACGTTTTTTTCAAATGCTCATGACTGTCTTAAAAATTGACTGAATAAGATCTTTTTTATTTAATTTTTTGTTTGGAAATGTACTTTATGAAAAACATACATTCAACACATATTCAGTCATCTTCGATATCATTTTTTCAGTTTTCGGGAAAAAACTTGAATTTTTCAAGGTTCAACCTTTTTGGTTGTCGATTCTTTTTTCGTAAAAACATATGATAAATTTATCTTTTTGCAGCAAGATCCATCGTGGTGAGATTTCTCGTTCTTTTTTTATCCAAATCGAAAAATGTTCCTTCTTGATTTTTTCAAAGTTTACCTTTTTCCTATGATGAAATAATTTTAATTGGTTGATCCTATGACATTCAATACTTTGTATATAATATAAACATACCTAAAAAGTTAGCCCATCATTTTCAATAATTTTGAATCATATTAGCGGCAAGATCAAATACGACTTAAACATTTCTGACCAAAACATTAATCTAAATGAAATCGTACACTGCATTTTTTTTAAACGATAGAATTTATGAACTGACATTATTGCATCATAGGAAACAACTAAATTTTGAAAAAATCGAGAGTAAACATTTTTCAATTTAGAAAAAAAAAATCGAAATAAAATTCTTCCCACGATGAGTTTTGCGGCAAAAAAGCTAAATTTGTAATGTTAAAAAAATAACTAAAAATCTAAAAGGTCGAACTTTGGAAAATTCGAGGTATTTCCAAAAAAATAAAAAAAAAATATATCGTAGATGACTGAACATTTTTCAAATATTTTGTTTCATCAAGTACATATAAAAAAATGCGAAAAAGTACTTAATTGATGAATTTTTCAGAAAGTTTTGAGCATTTGACAAAACGTCGTTTTTTCGAAAGTTCACTACAGATTTCAGGTTATGCAAAAAAAATTGGAAAACATCACACGGTGTGTTTAGAAGGAAACAACAACAGATTTAAATTTAAGCCAAATAAAAAGGGGTCGGATCTAAAAATGGTCGATTTCGCATTGAAAACCCAAAATATTCGTTCGTGAAAGTGATTCTGCAAATGACGTCACTGATTTTAACGTACTGCCATGTAATGCAGGATTATGACATGATTCGCGTCGATCGCGATCACTCGAAGTTTATGAAGTAAATTATAAAAAGTGTTGAGACTCGATTTTTCCATAACGTTGTACGACAAAAAGAAAAAAAAATCTACGAATGTCGTGGGAGCCGGGTTGCTCTACATAGTTTGAGTGTCACCCGAGACATATTGTATTGGTAGAAAGGAATTTTTGCATAGTAAATGGTATTCTTGGTTTGGTCGTGGCTCAATAGCTCTTCATAGACGGTGGCATTGAGAAATTAAACCATTGACCGCGAGAACACGAGATCGCAGGAGCTTCAATGCTACGGTTACGTGAATAAGAGATGGAGATAGAGCTTTAGTTTACGGAAAAAGGCTTTCCACATCTATTACATAATTGCTCTTTGGTCAGTAACTTAGATATGCATATATTATATATTATATAATATAATATATGCATATGCATATGCCTATATTGTATTTATATATAATGCATATATTATATTATATTATATATAAATAAATTTTGTTAAACTGAACATAGACATCTATTGCACGTATAGTTAACGCAGTAAATTATATGGAAGAAAATTATCATCGTTCACAGGATAATAGTACATAAAGTTACATACGTGTACCAGTAGGATAGAATGAGAGGGCGTACGAAAAATGAAGGACATCAAAACGAAGACCTAACAATAAAAATAATAAAGTATACAGACTTATTCGAATACAACCGCGTATATTTGGTAATTTATGTATGTGTGGCAATCCTTATTATCGTTTTTTTCTTTATATGTACGACTAGTACATACGTACGACAAACACACACACGCACACACACACACACACGTACGCACGCACGCACACACACTGGCGAATGACGTCCGGAATTAAAGGTGCATGGAACTTCTCCCAATTTTCAGGTTACTTAAAAATAGCTGTATGTTTGCGACATAATGATCGTAGAATGGATGTTTTTAGTTTTACAGCCTGACCCTTCGATCGGTATGCAACAACAAAGATTCAGAATTCAAAAATCATCTTCTATACTTCGTTTTAATAAAAATTCAATTCTTTTTCCAATTCTCGAATCTTTCTACTTCATGAAAATCAGAATCAAACATATGGGAAACCTTATTTTAAAGTAATTTCCGAGCTGCCAACACATAAAAATGTTTTTATCTTAAGGCTGGTGATCCTTTCATTTTTTCGGACAAAGATAACGCGCTTGAAGGTTGAGTAACATAGGCGAATAAAATCTGAGTTCTTCGGGAGTTACACATGATTTAGGCGTACTTGCAATGAACAAAAAAAAATATTATAGATAGTTTAACGATTTCGTGATTTCCTCCTACATAACGACATGATTAATAGCAAATTTGAAGCTCCATTGGAAATTATGCATAATTGAGGCACCCCCCTAATTCCAATGGCAACATTTTTTTGGTCTAAGCTGCTTTAATTAGTCACCGTTAATTATATAGTGGCGGGGGAGGCTGACTTTTTTTATGAATTCCATAAGTTATGGGGATTTTGAAGTTACCGAAAACACGTGGTGTCCGGAACTCCATTATACGTGTCGGAGAGTATGGCCACGAATAGTTTGGATTGTGTGTGTGTGTGTGTGTGTGTGTGTGTGTGTGTGTGTGTGTGTGTGTGTGTGTGTGTGCGTGCGTGTGCGTGCGTGCGCGCGCGTGTATGCGTGCGTGCGTGCGTGCGTGCGTGCATGCGTGTGTGTGTGTGTGTGTGTGTGCGTGTGCGTGCGTGTGTTTCTGTGTTTTTCTGTAATTTTTGTGTAGACACACACACACACACACACACACACACACACACACACACACACACACACACACACACACACAGAACCCAAACTATTCGCGGCAATACCCTCCGACACGTAATGGAATTCCGGACGCCACGTGTTTCCGGAAACTTCAAAATCCCCATAACTTGGAATCAATAGAATTAATGAAAAATGTCAGCCTCCTCCGCCAGAATATCATCAGTGGTGACTAATAGAAGCAGTTCAAGCTAAAAAAAAAGATTTGACTTTGAAATGGGAGTGGTGCCCCAATTATGCATATTTACCGCTCTATTTGGTAAAATTGATTTTTAAATGGATTTCATAGGATATATGACGGTTTTATTGAGGTAAAAAATGAATGGTGTTAAAGAGGAAACTTTCAGCTTTCCAAATGGGCTCTTGGCATTTCTATACGATTATTTGTTCACTACTTATAGATATTCGAAGTTGAAAATGTGGTTTTCGCTTTGACCGTGAAGAATTCGGTTAAAAATTGCCATACCGCAATTTGGAAAAAAATGTGGGGAAATGTCTGGGCTAAAAAAGTCATACGTTACCTTTAGTCAGAAAATGTTTAGCCCGTGAAGATTTTCAAAATCAATGCAAACTGTTGAAAATTATTTTCAAACGGTTCACTCCCTACAAAAATTGTCGTCCTGAGGAATGAAAAATGTCAACAGATGTTCGAAAAATCGGCTGGTTCAAGATTTCACACTTCTTTTAGATTGTTTTGAAAATAAAAGAATTTGAAAAAATCGTGATCATTTAACCTTAGGTCACAACACGTGTATTTGGGACTTCAGGTCGTCACGAATGGTCTGTTACACCGATCATTCTATTTCGTTTAGAACTTATAAACAAATGCGCAGCTTTATTTACAGTGAAATTGCAATGCGAGACTGCTAAATAAAAATAAAAATAGTACGCCATAAAAACGTTATTTGTTGAATGTTATAACATTTTCAACAAGAAGCAGATCATTTGCATAACATGCAAAATTTAGCAAAAGAAATGTTGAATTTTATTTTAAAAAGTACGTTCATTTCTCTAATTGTAAGGGGAGATTCTACTGTGACGGGATGACAAAATCGAATGTTTATTTTTAGCATTTTTCCACTTTATTCCATCATAGAATTGATATCCAATTGCTGGTAAAGTCAATTTTCACGTTGTCGACTCAGTACAGCGCTTCAGAGTAGAAGCGCCCTAGTGCACGCGCTCTAGTAGGACTACCCGCTACGCGTCCCTGGCAGCGGTTGGGAACAGCTGTTTTGAACTTATCCTGAGTATCACATATAAACGTATACTTCTATACATTTGCTGTATAGTAGTAGCCTCTCTTTTCACTGTGTGAGTAAAAGGACGCCATACCGGTTAGTATTGTATAGTATAGTATAGTAAACTTTAAACGCGTTTCTCTCGAAACGACTTTTTTCACCTGGCGCTGGTGATTTCGTAAAAACGGCTTAACCAATGGGGCTAAAAAATGTACGGCATTTTCAGCACATGTATGGCTATCGCCCAAGCTAGAATTATGAAAAAATATTAATTTTTACTAATACTTTTGCCCGAATTATGACAACAAAAACGTGTTTTTCGAACGCTTGTGCAAAAAACGACGCTATTTTTGTTATTTTTCAATATAAAATAATAATTCTAGTTCGGGCGATAGCGACACTCATACAGAATAAGAATCGTATTAAATGTTTTGTTTCTGATTACCTGGAGAGCACAAATCATCAACGCCAGCAACATACTTTTTTCATGCCTCTACGCGATTATAAATTGTTAAATAAATATACATTTATATGCAACAAAAAATTGTTTTCTATTCTGTATGAGTGTACCTTCAAGCGAAAAGGAGTTTGTACCAATACATGCAACGGTTAAAAAAAATTAACAATGGCTTATTTTTCAAGCCGTCACCGTAGAATAGCCCCTTAAGGGTCTCTGAGGACTACTGGAAGAAAAGTAGACCAGTTTAATTCGTTGAAAATAGTGCAGTGATAGATGTGAAGTAAAAATCAAAGCGATTAAATTGTAAAAGCCTGCACAGATATGAGAAGGAAATTTGAAGAAAAATCCAAATAATGGAATACGTGCTATTATGAACTACGAAATTATCTTATATTTTTGTTGTTTGTGCATGGGGCAGATTTTTCCAGCAAAGAAAGTAGTGTGAATGCTTCACGAATATATGCTGTTTTTCCTTTTCTTACGTTTTTTATCCCCTTACTTGCAACCTGCTACGGCAATATATACGTTAAAACGAAATTTTTGTCGTAAGTAGTTCCAGACAAAAATTGGTATGACTTTTTCAGAGAGGCCCAATCGACATAGAATGCTCGATCGCTAATTAAAAATCTTATTACAGAACTCGCTCACAGTAGGCACGACTATGAGGTCATGTATCCTGTGCTTTTGGACTCTAATAAGATCACATTCAATAGTGTACCGACAGCAAGCTTAAATTCCAATCACAAGATTTGATACTTTCACAGGAAAGGCCCATGTGCTGAAATATAGTTAATTTGATTTACCAAATCGCACATCGTTGGCTGTTGACTGGACATCCGCTCGTGATATTGCAGGATTGGATTACGCAATGGAAAAAGTCGGAGGTCACGTGTCGTGTGCTCTTTTTTACTTTAACCTAATAGCCCTTCGTTGTCTGTTGACACAAAATTCGCATTGCATCGACGGATTGCAGGCACTTCAGATAAGTTCTATTTGACGGAATATGGTTCAATGCATTCGATTTAACCGAATTACGTGATGTTGTCTAGGGAAATAAATCTGAAACGACCTTTTATTTCTTCAAATTAGAGTATTAAGTATAAAGAAAATGCATGGCAATTTTAAGCTTTCTAACTCGAGTGTACGTGGTAGCTCATGATAATTATTTACCTCGTAACTTACATGGTATATTCACTTTTTAGGTTCATACTTGAATAACTTTACAACCAAATAATTTTCGGAAAATCTGTGTGAACATTCGTAAAGCTGATCTTTATGTCTTTTAAGCGTTTTCAGAAACTCGATATCATTACAGTTAGACATGTTCCGATTAGGTGATCCATCAATAACCGACGTCGATACTGCAGTTGATAATTAATCAATTAAACGAACTTACCTGTAAGTGAAGTTCTATTGTAATTGTATGTAGCGCCTCTTCCGAAAAGATCAATCGTGTAGTACCCTAACATCATGCCGGTATCACCACGTATTCAAAGCCTACCTAGAAACTTTTTTCGTCTCAGCCGTGAGCTGCATTTGTCCTAGACTGTCATTTCTTTAAAGCGTTGCCATACTAGCTCCGGTAAATATCTATACTGTAGATATAGGGTCTTTTTTGGGGGGGGGGGCTGATCTTTTTGGAAGAGGCGCTACATACAATTACAATAGAACTTCACTTACAGGTAAGTTCGTTTAATTGATTAACCCTTTGCACTCGAGCGGCGCCGATACAGCGCCCGCCCGGGCGCTGTATCGGCGCCGCTCGAGTGCAAAGGGTTAATTGTATTTCGCGCCCCTTCCTCAAGATCAATCGTGTAGATGTTCAAAGTTAATTATGGCAACAAAATACTCAGTGTTACTGGTAAATTAACATTATATTATGATTCTTTAAAAAGATGAATAATTGTAACATTTTTTGTGTCAAGGACACAAAAAAAATAACACGAAACCTTAGATCTCTAAGATCGCTTTCGCGAATGCGCTTTTAGCGTTAACAATTGGCAGGTCGTAAAACTTAGCAAACGTTTTAGAGTTATTTGTCCATCCCGCGGTCTTTCTTATACTGTCAATGTTGACGCCTTTTCGTTTAGCGGCCGACGTCGACGCGTGCCGGGTGCTGTATGCTGAAAATATCTCGGTATTCAGACCGCTTTTTGTCAGCATCTTTTTCATCCAGCGACTTAATGTTTGGGTAGTGACTGCTCTATGAGGATTTTTAATTGCAATGAATAAGAACTGTTCCAAATCTCGAAGAGAATTTGTTTTGCTTAGATATGACTCCAATGTAGTTGCGGCACAAATTTTTCTGTCTTTTCCATAGACTGGTATGACCAACACAGGCTGCTTCTTGTTTACTCGCGATGTCTTAATCTTATCGGGGATTTTTATTTCGATGGATCCCTCGAGTCTCTCAATGTTCTCTATCTTAATTAAGGAGAGAGTCTGCATACGATGTCCCGTTATTAACGCGAGCAAGGTGACAAGCTTCATAGAAAGCGTTTCCAGTGACAGATCGTCGTTTGATCCAAGAGTCGTTGCGTAATTTAAAAAGATCTTCGGATCCCACGTCTGATCGTACTTTGGCTCAGACGGACGCAGCTCCGATACTCCTTTAAATAATCTCTTTATCCGATAATCTTGTCCTATTTCCGGTCCAATAACAAGCGATATTGCAAATCTGAGACAATTTAAGGAACCGTATGACGCGCCTCGGTCATACTCTTGAGTTAATATCTCCAGTACGTTCTCGATCGAGAAGAAAAACGGGCTCACATCCTTGTTAACGCAAAATTCCCACCATCTCTTTAAACCTCCATTGTACTGTTTCATCGACGATTTGCGGAGTGAGGCGATTATAATCTCTACAGATTTCTTCGGTACACCTTTTGCCTCGAACGCCCTCCTGATAAAACTCCTGCAACCAGGGTAATGTTCCTCCAGAGTGGGTGAGGATCGCTGTTAGAAGAAGTCAATAGACTATTGTTTGGACTGAAATAAATTGGCTTAGAGATGAGGAGAGCTCGAAATAGTGGATACCAGGGTTGAGCAGGCCACTCTGGCACTATAAGGATACCCTCTGAGCTTTCATCTCGTATCTTACGTAACGCTCGTAGTATGACCGCAAATGGAGGAAATGCGTAAAAGAAGAGATTTTCCCAGGACACTGTGAACGCATCAACCGCCACGCTGTCTGGATCGCGAAGCCATGAAATATATCGCTTACTCTTTGCGTTTACGCGTGTAGCAAAGAGATCGATTTCGGGTGCTCCAAGGAAACGGACGATCTTCCGGAATGCTATATTTGATATGACATACTCGGTTTCCAATTCCAATTTACGAGACTCGAAATCTGCTTCGTTATTATCCTTTGAGCTGATAAAAGATGCAAAAATCCAAATACCCCTCTCCTCGCACCAATTCCATATTGACCTTGACAACTGATTTAGTTTTTCGAATCGCACTCCACCCATTCGATTTATATATGAAATAGCCGTGGTGTTGTCTATGCGCAACAAAATGTCGCAATTTCTCAGGTCATTAGCAAAACATTTTAACCCGAAGAAGGCGGTAGTTAGTTCTAGTATATTAATATGAGACGCGCGTTCTTTATCGTTCCAAAAACCGTGCGATCTCTCACCTTCACAAACAACTCCCCATCCTGATAGTGACGCGTCTGTAAAAATCTCGCGACAAAACCTTGGAACTCTTGTTGAGTTATCCGCGGAAGAAATCACGCTCGCCCACCAGATGAAATCGGGTTGAAGACATGCGTCTAACGTCATGTACTTATCATAGCAGTCATTATTGGCTTTTAAGGATAAGTACCGAGCTCTCTCAAATATTGTTGTATGACCCAAACCATATTTAATCGCCGGACAACATGACCCGATTGTACCCAGAAATTCGGCAAAATCTCGAATCTTGCAGCGGCTCAAGGCGCTATATTTCTTTATCGCCCTAGCCACCTTTTTTCTTTTTTCTTGTGTTAGCTCAATGGTCATCTTCATCGAATCAAACCAGAAACCGAGGAATTTACACCTTTTGGACGGAACTAGCTGACACTTTTTGTCATTAATTATGAAACCCAACTCGTTCAAGAGTGCGCAAGTAGCATCAATGTTGTCCGCACAT
This sequence comes from Ophion slaviceki, assembly GCA_944452715.1. Taxonomy (NCBI): domain Eukaryota; kingdom Metazoa; phylum Arthropoda; class Insecta; order Hymenoptera; family Ichneumonidae; genus Ophion; species Ophion slaviceki. Next base: position 47,636,110 of record OX101786.1, read on the forward strand.
TCCTCATACGACCTTCCGAAAAGCAATAGATCGTCTAGATAAATTACCGAAAGATATCGTTGCCTTCTTAACTTTATCATCACTGGCTTTAAGATTTTTGTGAAAACATAGGGTGCTGATGAGAGGCCAAAAGGTAAGCAGGTGAATTCGTAAAGCTGACCATTGAACTGAAATCTCAAGAATTTGCTATCTGATTGCGCAATAGAGACTACGTAATACGCATCCTTTAGGTCTACTGTCGCCAGGAAACAGTTAGGAGCCATTAAGTTTATTACGGTCTTTCTGTCTTCTAGCTTAAAATGCTGCCTTTTTACGAATTCATTCAAGTTTTTCAAATTCAAGATTAATCGGTTACTACCGTCTGGCTTCGGTATCAAAAAAATCCCGGAGATAAACTGGTCCGGTTCAGCGCTACATCGTGTAATCGCGCCCTTCTTAAAGAGTTTCGAAATTAAATCTTCCATCTCAAAACGATCCGTATTTGAGATAGAGATGCTCCTTGGTACGTTATATTGAAAAGGCGGCGACTCGAAGGGTAACCTGTAGCCCTTTATCCACGATAGAATTCATTTATCGGAGGTTATTTCTTGCCAAGTCCGTATAAAATATTTGACTCTACCTGCCACGGAACGTACAGTTGTTAGCGACGTTTCTGATGCGAGTTGATTTCGTGTCTCTGGTTGCCCTTCCAATTGCTCTCGGATCTCTGACTGGGTCTTCGATTCGTCGGAAAACTCAAATTCTTTGTACTCTGTTGTTTTCTCCCGCCCGCCGTCGATTGAAAGGGTCTCTGATTGTACTGAGGTCGACGGGACGGGAACTTCGAGTTTTTTGGAGCCTTAGTTTGTTATCTTTGCACAGACTTCAGGTCTTTTCGCGAAGTTTCAAGAGCCTTTGCCGTCTTCAATTTTTCATCCAGCTGGTTACCGAATAAGAATTCGTCCGGAGTAGCTGCATTCAAGACGTCTTTGAAGGATGCGTTTAAATTTGCCAAGATTAAACTTTTCCTTATAGCCGATTCATCGTGTTGAATATCCGATAATAATTTTCCGGTATCGCTTAATTGTTCAATTATGACCAAATTATCTTGGCCCTTGTATTGATCCACGACAGTTAAAAAGATCTTTGCGATTGCCGCGAGACAAGCTGTGATCTATGTTTGCTTTGCCACAATTCGTTCATCCCTCTTGATGATTACCTCTTGTAATGAGGCCTGAATTTCCGGCTTTACTCTTAGTGGATCAATAATCACGCAATTCTTTGGAGGAGAATATTTCTTTACCAGAGCTACTCTAGCTTCTGATGGTAAGCCGGTCTTTAAAATTTCCTCCCAGCGAACCAACAAATCTTTTGGGATCGCTTGGGCGAGAGTTCGTTCTTCCATAAACCGCTCTCCCAAAACTTCGAGTATCTTTGGATCGAGAGGAATTTCACTCAGATCTTGCGATGTGGTCTGTTTATCATCTTGACCTGCAGTCTGATGACCGACTGGCGCAGTAGATATGGCAACCTGCTGACTACCAGTAGCTAGCGGAGCCTCTTGTTGTGCATCCCGCACTACAGTTTGCGCCACGGACGATAAACCAATTCGTTGACTCTGCGAAGGAGTTTGTGAATGAGCCTGAAGTTTGCATCGTTGGACTCCAACGAAAATCTTTGATTTTTAAAAAAATTTTAATTAATTTTTTTCAGGTACATTATGACTCCAGAATATCTGTACAGGCTATACAAAACGTTTAAAAAAATTTGGGGACCCAGAATCCACCCTTATTGAGGGGTTGAAACGAAAAAAAAATTATATCACGGGTGATAATGACATTCCCAGTTTTTTTATTTGCGGCATCAGTTTTGGGCGTTTGCGAAAAGCCACAAAAAAATTACCAACGATTTCCAACTTCCGGAACCTACCCTTAGGGGGGAGTGAAAGTCGAATGAAAATCGTATTTCCGCTGGTAAAGGATTTCTCAGTTTTTTATTTGCGCTGATTGTTTCTAGCACCTAATGAGACCCACAAAAAAATTGGCAACGATTTCCAACATCCGGAACCCACCCTTATGGGGGAGTGAAAGTCGAATGAAAATCGTACGTCCGCTGGTAAAGGATTTCTCAGTTTTTTATTTGCGCTGATTGTTCCTAGTACCTAAAGAAACGCACAAAAAAATTGGGAACGATTTTCAACTAACAGAACCCGCCCTTATCGGGGGTCGGCGAGGGGGTGAAATTCGAATAAAAATTGTATTTCCGGAGATAAAGGGATTCCCAGTTTTTTTTATTTGCGCCGATCGTTCCTAGTAACTAACAAAAGCCACAAAAAAATTGGCAACGATTTCCAACTTCCGGAACCCACCCTTATGGGGGAGTGAAAGTCGAATGAAAATCGTATTTTGCGGGTGAAGGATTTCCCAGTTTTTTATTTGCGCTGATTGTTCCTTATACCTAAAGAGACCCACAAAAGTAAGGGCAACGATTTCCAACTTCCGGAACCCGCCCTTATCGAGCGTGGGAGAGGGGGTGACATTCGAAAAAATTGTATTTCCGGCGATAAAGGGATTCCCAGTTTTTTTATTTGCGCCGATCGTTCCTAGTATCCAACGAAAGCCACCAAAAAATTGGCAACGATTTCCAACCTCCGGAACCCGCCCTTATCGGGCGTGGGAGAGGGGGTGAAATTCGAAAAAAATTGTATTTCCGGCTATAAAGGGATTCCCAGTTTTTTTATTACCGCCGATCGTTCCTAGTACCTAACGGAAACCACAAAAAAATTGGCAACGATTTCCAATTTCCGGAACCCGCCCTTATCGGGGGTGGGAGAGAGAGTGAAATTCGAATAAAAATTGTATTTCCGGCGATAAAGGGATTCCCAGTTTTTTTATTTGCGCCGATCGTTCCTAGTACCCAACGAAAGCCACAAAAAAATTGGCAACGATTTCCAACTTCCGGAACCCGCCCTTATCGGGGGTGGGAATGGGAGTGAAATTCGAATAAAAATTCTATTTCCGGCGATAAAGGGATTCCCAGTTTTTTTATTTGCGCCGATCGTTCCTAATACCCAACGAAAGCCACGAAAAAATTGGCAACGAATTCCAAATTCCGGAACCCGCCCTTATCGGGCGTGGGAGAGGGTGTGAAATTCGAAAAAAAATGTATTTCCGTCGATAAAGGGATTCCCAGTTTTTTTATTTGCGTCGATCGTTTCTAGTACCTAACGAAAGCCACAAAAAAATTGGCAACGATTTTCAACTTCCGGAACCCGCCCTTATCGGGCGTGGAGAGGGGGTGAAATTCGAAAAAAAAATGGTATTTCCGGCGATAAAGGGATTCCCAGTTTTTTTATTTGCGCCGATCGTTCCTAGTACCTAACGAAAGCCACAAAAAAATTGGCAACGATTTCCAACTTCCGGAACCCGCCCTTATCGGGGGTGGGAGAGGGAGTGAAATTCGAATAAAAATTGTATTTCCGGCGATAAAGGGATTCCCAGTTTTTTTATTTGCGCCGATCGTTCCTAGTACCTAACGAAAGCCACAAAAAATTGGCAACGATTTCCAACTTCCGGAACCCGCCCTTATCGGGGGTGGGAGAGGGAGTGAAATTCGAATAAAAATTGTATTTCCGGCGATAAAGGGATTCCCAGTTTTTTTATTTGCGCCGATCGTTCCTAGTACCCAACGAAAGCCACAAAAAAAATGGCATCGATTTCAAACTTCCGGAACCCGCCCTTATCGGGCGGGGGAGGGGGTGAAATTCGAATAAAAATTGTATTTCCGGCGATAAAAGGATTCCCAGTTTTTTTATTTGCGCCGATCATTCCTAGTACCTAACGAAAGCCACAAAAAAATTGGCAACGATTTCCAACTTCCGGAACCTGCCCTTATCGGGCGTGGGAGAGGGGGTGAAATTCGAATAAAAATTGTATTTCCGGCGATAAAGGGATTCCCAGTTTTTTTATTTGCGCCGATCGTTCCTAGTACCCAACGAAAGCCACAAAAAAATTGGCAACGATTTTCAATTTCCGGAACCCGCCCTTATCGGGCGTGGGAGGGGGTGAAATTCGAATAAAAATTGTATTTCCGGCGATAAAGGGATTCCCAGTGTTTTTATTTGCGCCGGTCATTCCTAGTACCTAACGAAAGCCACAAAAAAATTGGCAACGATTTTCAACTTCCGGAACCCGCCCTTATCGGGCGTGGGAGAGGGGGTGAAATTCGAAAAAAAAAATGTATTTCCGGTGATAAAGGGATTCCCAGTTTTTTTATTTGCGCCGATCGTTCCTAGTACCTAACGAAAGCCACAAAAAAATTGGCAACGATTTCCAACTTCCGGAACCCGCCCTTATCGGGGGTGGGAGAGGGAGTGAAATTCGAATAAGAATTCTATTTCCGAACGATAAAGGGATTCCCAGTTTTTTTATTTGCGCCGATCGTTCCTAGTACCCAACGAAAGCCACAAAAAAATTGGCAACGATTTCAAACTTCCGGAACCCGCCCTTATCGGGCGTGGGAAAGGGGGTGAGCTTCGAAAAAAATTGTATTTCCGGCGATAAAGGGATTCCCAGTTTTTTTATTTGCGCCGATCGTTTCTAGTACCTAACGGAAGCCACAAAAAAATTGGCAACGAATTCCAACTTCCGGAACCCGCCCTTATCGGGCGTGGGAGAGGGGGTGAAATTCGAAAAAAACTGTATTTCCGGCTATAAAGGGATTCCCAGTTTTTTTATTACCGCCGATCGTTCCTAGTACCTAACGGAAGCCACAAAAAAATTGGCAACGATTTCCAATTTCCGGAACCCGCCCTTATCGGGGGTGGGAGAGAGAGTGAAATTCGAATAAAAATTGTATTTCCGGCGATAAAGGGATTCCCAGTTTTTTTATTTGCGCCGATCGTTCCTAGTACCCAACGAAAGCCACAAAAAAATTGGCAACGATTTCCAACTTCCGGAACCCGCCCTTATCGGGGGTGGGAAAGGGAGTGAAATTCGAATAAAAATTCTATTTCCGGCGATAAAGGGATTCCCAGTTTTTTTATTTGCGCTGATCGTTCCTAGTACCCAACGAAAGCCACAAAAAAAATGGCAACGATTTCAAACTTCCGGAACCCGCCCTTATCGGGCGTGGGAAAGGGGGTGAGATTCGAAAAAAATTGTATTTCCGGCGATAAAGGGATTCCCGGTTTTTTTTATTTGCGCCGATCGTTCCTAGTACCCAACGAAAGCCACGAAAAAATTGGCAACGAATTCCAACTTCTGGAACCCGCCCTTATCGGGCGTGGGAGAGGGTGTGAAATTCGAAAAAAAATGTATTTTCGTCGATAAAGGGATTCCCAGTTTTTTTATTTGCGTCGATCGTTTCTAGTACCTAACGAAAGCCACAAAAAAATTGGCAACGATTTTCAACTTCCGGAACCCGCCCTTATCGGGCGTGGAGAGGGGGTGAAATTCGAAAAAAAATGGTATTTCCGGCGATAAAGGGATTCCCAGTTTTTTTATTTGCGCTGATCGTTCCTAGTACCCAACGAAAGCCACAAAAAAAATGGCAACGATTTCAAACTTCCGGAACCCGCCCTTATCGGGCGTGGGAAAGGGGGTGAGATTCGAAAAAAATTGTATTTCCGGCGATAAAGGGATTCCCGGTTTTTTTATTTGCGCCGATCGTTCCTAGTACCCAACGAAAGCCACGAAAAAATTGGCAACGAATTCCAACTTCTGGAACCCGCCCTTATCGGGCGTGGGAGAGGGTGTGAAATTCGAAAAAAAATGTATTTTCGTCGATAAAGGGATTCCCAGTTTTTTTATTTGCGTCGATCGTTTCTAGTACCTAACGAAAGCCACAAAAAAATTGGCAACGATTTTCAACTTCCGGAACCCGCCCTTATCGGGCGTGGAGAGGGGGTGAAATTCGAAAAAAAATGGTATTTCCGGCGATAAAGGGATTCCCAGTTTTTTTATTTGCGCCGATCGTTCCTAGTACCTAACGAAAGCCACAAAAAAATTGGCAACGATTTCCAACTTCCGGAACCCGCCCTTATCGGGGGTGGGAGAGGGAGTGAAATTCGAATAAAAATTGTATGTCCGGCGATAAAGGGATTCCCAGTTTTTTTATTTGCGCCGATCGTTCCTAGTACCCAACGAAAGCCACAAAAAAAATGGCAACGATTTCAAACTTCCGGAACCCGCCCTTATCGGGCGTGGGAAAGGGGGTGAGATTCGAAAAAAATTGTATTTCCGGCGATAAAGGGATTCCCGGTTTTTTTTATTTGCGCCGATCGTTCCTAGTACCCAACGAAAGCCACAAAAAAATTGGCAACGATTTCCAACTTCCGGAACCCGCCCTTATCGGGGGGTGGGAGAGGGAGTGAAATTCGAATAAAAATTGTATTTCCGGCGATAAAGGGATTCCCAGTTTTTTTATTTGCGCCGATCGTTCCTAGTACCCAACGAAAGCCACAAAAAAATTGGCAACGATTTCCAACTTCCGGAACCCGCCCCTATCGGGGGTGGGAGAGGGAGTGAAATTCGAATAAAAATTGTATTTCGGGCGATAAAGGGATTCCCAGTTTTTTTATTTGCGCCGATCGTTCCTAGTACCCAACGAAAGCCACGAAAAAATTGGCAACGATTTCCAACTTCCGGGACCCGCCCTTATCGGGGGTGGGAAAGGGAGTGAAATTCGAATAAAAATTCTATTTCCGGCGATAAAGGGATTCCCAGTTTTTTTATTTGCGCCGATCGTTCCTAGTACCCAACGAAAGCCACGAAAAAATTGGCAACGATTTTCAACTTCCGGAACCCGCCCTTATCGGGCGTGGGAGAGGGGGTGACATTCGAAAAAAATTGTATTTCCGGTGATAAAGGGATTCCCAGTTTTTTTATTTGCGCCGATCGTTCCTAGTACCTAACGAAAGCCACAAAAAAATTGGCAACGATTTCCAACTTCCGGAACCCGCCCTTATCGGGGGTGGGAGAGGGAGTGAAATTCGAATAAGAATTCTATTCCCGGCGATAAAGGGATTCCCAGTTTTTTATTTGCGCCGATCGTTCCTAGTACCCAACGAAAGCCACAAAAAAATTGGCAACGATTTCAAACTTCCGGAACCCGCCCTTATCGGGCGTGGGAAAGGGGGTGAGCTTCGAAAAAAATTGTATTTCCGGCGATAAAGGGATTCCCAGTTTTTTTATTTGCGCCGATCGTTTCTAGTACCTAACGGAAGCCACAAAAAAATTGGCAACGAATTCCAACTTCCGGAACCCGCCCTTATCGGGCGCGGGAGAGGGTGTGAAATTCGAAAAAAAATGTATTTCCGTCGATAAAGGGATTCCCAGTTTTTTTATTTGCGTCGATCGTTCCTAGTACCTAACGAAAGCCACAAAAAAATTGGCAACGATTTTCAACTTCCGGAACCCGCCCTTATCGGGCGTGGAGAGGGGGTGAAATTCGAAAAAAAATGGTATTTCCGGCGATAAAGGGATTCCCAGTTTTTTTATTTGCGCCGATCGTTCCTAGTACCTAACGAAAGCCACAAAAAATTGGCAACGATTTCCAACTTCCGGAACCCGCCCTTATCGGGGGTGGGAGAGGGAGTGAAATTCGAATAAAAATTGTATTTCCGGCGATAAAGGGATTCCCAGTTTTTTTATTTGCGCCGATCGTTCCTAGTACCCAACGAAAGCCACAAAAAAAATGGCATCGATTTCAAACTTCCGGAACCCGCCCTTATCGGGCGGGGGAGGGGGTGAAATTCGAATAAAAATTGTATTTCCGGCGATAAAAGGATTCCCAGTTTTTTTATTTGCGCCGATCATTCCTAGTACCTAACGAAAGCCACAAAAAAATTGGCAACGATTTCCAACTTCCGGAACCTGCCCTTATCGGGCGTGGGAGAGGGGGTGAAATTCGAATAAAAATTGTATTTCCGGCGATAAAGGGATTCCCAGTTTTTTTATTTGCGCCGATCGTTCCTAGTACCCAACGAAAGCCACAAAAAAATTGGCAACGATTTTCAATTTCCGGAACCCGCCCTTATCGGGCGTGGGAGGGGGTGAAATTCGAATAAAAATTGTATTTCCGGCGATAAAGGGATTCCCAGTGTTTTTATTTGCGCCGGTCATTCCTAGTACCTAACGAAAGCCACAAAAAAATTGGCAACGATTTCCAACTTCCGGAACCTGCCCTTATTCTGCGTGGAAGAGGGGGTGAAATTCGAAGAAAAAGTGTATTTCCGGCGATAAAGGGATTCCCAGTTTTTTTATTTGCGCCGATCGTTTCTAGTACCCAACGAAACCCACAAAAAAATTGGCAACGATTTCCAACTTCCGGAACCCGCCCTTATCGGGCGTGGGAGAGGGGGTGAAATTCGAATAAAAATTGTATTTCCGGCGATAAAGGGATTCCCAGTTTTTTTATTTGCGCCGATCATTCCTAGTAGCTAACGAAAGCCACAAAAAAATTGGCAACGATTTCCAACTTCCGGAACCCGCCCTTATCGGGCGTGGGAGAGGGGGTGAAATTCGAATCAAAATTGTCTTTCCGGCGATAAAGGGATTCCCAGTTTTTTTTATTTGCGCCGATCATTCCTTGTACCTAACGAAATCCACAATAGAAATTGGTAGCGATTTCCAATTTCCGGAACCGGCCCTTATCGGGGGGGGGGAGAGGGAGTGAAATTCGAATAAAAATTGTATTTCCGGCTATAAAGGGATTCCCAGTTTTTTTATTACCGCCGATCGTTCCTAGTACCTAACGGAAGCCACAAAAAAATTGGCAACGATTTCCAACTTTCGGAATCCGCCCTTATCGGTCGCGGGAGGGGGTGGGATTCGAATAAAAATTGTATTTCCGGCGATAAAGGGATTCCCAGTTTTTTTATTTGCGCCGATCGTTCCTAGTACCCAACGAAAGCCACAAAAAAATTGGCAACGATTTCCAACTTCCGGACCCGCCCTTATCGGGCGTGGGAGAAGGGGTGAAATTCGAATAAAAATTGTATTTCCGGCGATAAAGGGATTCCCAGTTTTTTATTTGCGCCGATTTTTTTCCAGTATCTGAGGAAAGCTACAAAAACATTAGAAACGATTTTCAACTTCCGGAACCTACTTTTATGAGGGCATCATGCCTAATCGATAACCGTGCGAGGCTTTACCATTATCGGGCTACCCATTTGAGGAAATTGCTCGGCCCTTTTCACACCGAAATTCGCAAGTAATTGTCCATGAAGAAACATGCACTTTTCCAGAACCGCGCCTTATTGGAGTATAAAAACATGGGGCGATTCCCCCCTCGCCCGCGTCTTTTTCTAAAAAGATTGATACTTCCATCGTTAGAGTGCGATGCGAATTATTTTTTTGGTTGGCTGATGGTTTTTCTGGAAAAATTGTCCTACGAGAATCGTTTACTTATTTTTCAAGATGCTCATTTAGAGATCTACGATTTGAAAATTGATCACAGTAAAAATGAGGCAATACAAATTTAAACTAAATCATTCTTTACGTTCGAGCAATCCAAACAAACTCCAACACCATCCTTTCTATACGCGGGTCATTTCAGCGTTTTTTTCACACCCGCGCGCTCTACTATTCTTGAGGTTGTACTGCTTTCTCACTCTCGCTTGAGCGTCCGCCTAGGTTTTATATCCCCTCTCATCTAGCTACAGTGCCACGCTTGACTTTCGGCACAGTGCAGCCAGATCGCGCGTAAAAGTTACCCCCTCTCTAGTCTCTTACGCGCCCATCACACAATCATAGTAGCGCGTGTCCGTGAGCGAGCGACGCTCGGACATCTTCGGAAAGAGCCGAGCACGGTCATAGTGTCCCGACCGCGCCTTCGGCAGCTACCCCAATACATGATCGCTGAGCACGTGCATGTGCGACCAAGCCGAAACGAAGGCTTCGAGGGAAAAAGCAATCTGAGCACGATTCGCGCGTGACGTCACCCGACGGCCCGCGCGAAGCTTTTAGATGATTTGAGTGCTTATTTAGCTCTTGATTCTCTGCGTTATTAATGTATACAAAAAATGTATCGCGCACTCTGACCGCTCATTTTTTTAGTTTATACGTTAATTTAAGTATAATAATAAATCTAAATCACAACATATTTATCTTATATAAAATTGTTTACGCTTTACTCACACCCGTCCTCATGCCAAATAAATTATAATTCATAAAAGTAAGCGGAAATATATTTATATTCGTATTATATTAATTCTCATACTTTCATCAAGCGATAAAGCATTATCCGCAAAAACAAGCCAATCATCCATCCGGCCGCGAATTATAAGTACCAGAAAGTGCACATATTCTACAAGCGATGAGATGGTCCCGTTGGTAGCGTTCCTGGCTTCGGTCCGCAGGGGCCCCTAGTGCAAATTTTTCTCCAAATTTTTCATAATTTCTCATATTTTAGTCATATCTGAGATTTTCGAACAAAAACGATTTAAAACAGATTCAAGTTCTGGTCTATTTCCCAAAAACACATTCTTTTTTACTGAAAATTCATGATTTCTCATTTTTTTCCCGGAAATTTCTCTTTTTCCTATGACCTGAGTGAACGGCTGCGGAGATGTTCAGAGAAAAGTTAAAGATGAAAAAAAAATGAAATTTTCGTTACAAAACTTTTTATTATTATTTTTTTCCGGAAATTTCCCTTTTTCCTATTTCCTGAGTGAACGGCCGCGAAGATATTCGGAGAAAATGTAAAGATGAAAAAAAATGAAATTTTCGTAAAAAAAAACTTAATATTTTTTTTCCAGAACTTTTTCTTTTTCCTGTTGAGTGAACGGCTGCGGAGATATTCGGAAAAAAAAATGATTTAAAACAGATTCGAGTACTTGTCTATTTCCCAAAAACACATTTTTTTACTGAAAATTCATGATTTCTCATTTTTTTCCCGGAAATTTCTTTTTCTCCTATGACCTGAGTGAACGGCTGCGGAGATATTCAGAGAAAAGTTAAAGATGAAAAGAAATGAGATTTCGCGTGCTCGCTCACGGACACGCGCCACTATGGTTGTGTGATGGGCGCGTAAGAGACTAGAGAGGGGGTAACTTTTACGCGCGATCTGGCTGCACTGTTTCGGCATTCCCGGCGGCAACGGCACGGTGCTACGGGCGAGGGACCGTATTTTTTCGTGCGCGAGTAAATATGCCTCGCTTCAACGAGTCAGCGCTGCGTGCAAAGCCTTCCCCCACTGCTCTCAGCCAACAGACCACGCGTCTACGTCGTGGATACACTATACTGGCGATAAGTCCCGCCGAATGAATAATTTCCTGGATAAACTTCCAAAACACCGAATCCGAATTTCGATCTGAAATCTGACATACTCTTTCCTTTTAATACTTTAAGAGATTCCCTAAAAAGATTGGAGGCAAGGGGCCATAGTTGTCAAGATGTCGATTTTTGAACGTCACTTTTTTTAACGCGCTCCTACTATATCTATAGCTGGCGGGCTAAGCTCTGTCTATACCTATATATGTTATCGCACTCCGTTTTGTGCGAATGGTGTACGGTCCGTGGAACACTGGTCTGGGCGAAGAGCACCTCGTATGTGCGTGTGGAATGGTAGGGTGCGTGAAACCCTAGTGTAGGCGCGGATCGGCGCGGATCTGCGTGCAATATTGAGATAGAAACAGAGCGTTGTAAATTAATTTTTTTGTTATTCTACAGGTCATTTTTTGCAAGTGTAATACATTTTTGGGGTTCATTTATTAACTTTTAATCGTTTTGAGATTTTATATATTTTTGCTTCTCTAGTGTCTGATTTTTCTTTGTTTTTTCCTGTTTCTAATTTATGGGATTATGCATGGTTTTTAACATTTTTTGGATTTTGTATAGCTTTCAATTTTTTTAAATTATATTTTAAATGGTACTTCCTTATAATGCTTGGTAACCGGCCGCTGCAGCGATGGTCTATGTTACTACCCTTTAGATAGTAATATAGACATAGTAGGAGCGGGTAAAAAAACAACATTCAAAAATCGATATCTCGAAAACTATGGCGCGTCGCCAACATTTGCCAAATTTTAGAACGGAATTCGGTTTCCGCTTTTCGGATGTTTAGCCAAACACATCAACCGGAGTCAGATGGACTTAGCTTTACAATGATTTTTTCCTTAATTCCCGATTCTGAACAACGGTGGGTTCCGTGAATCTAACAGCATTGCGAACTTCAATTGAGGTCTCTCCCGAAGGATCCCCTCAAAAGCATTTTGAGGCGTCACCGAAATATCAACCGATACGACTCGGAGAAGATTGAATATGTACAAATCGGCCGTTTGCCGCACGCATTGCCTCTTGGTCGGTACGACACTTCGCTTCAAATCACATAGTATAGGAAGCGCGTATTACTATACTCGGGTCTCTTCCCATGTACGGCCGATGGTGCGTTCTCACTCGCACCCGCGCGCGCTGCGCTACGTTTTGTAAGGCGACTATTCTCCTCTCGCGTGCGCATATGTTTACATTTTATATTCATTTTTTTCTGTTTCAAAGCAGTGCTGGAGTGCCTCCGGGTGTCTTCGGCTACCTTCGACAATTGCGACCGTGCGAAAGTATATGCATGCGATTCACCGAGTTCCTTCATGTTCGACTATGGGTATCCCACTATTACTGGCCGGCGCATAACGTCGGGCCTAACCTCACCACTTTTATCCCGCAAACCTTTTATCTAAGTTGGGGATATATTTAGCGCCGTCTAATTTTCTCAAAACGAAGAAAATGACTTTTTACAGGAAAGAGCCTCTTGTTGATCACTATTTTATGCGCTAATGATTCCACATTATTTATATGTTAAAATTAATCGACCACGTTGGTAAAGGATATTCTTTAGGAATGGGCCTTTTTCATAACATTGAAGTTTCCATCGTTGATATAAAACGATTGTTTTGTTCATTATTTGTTTCTTTTCTTTTTGTCATTATGGAAAGAGGTTCGGGTTGTTACCCAAAATAGGAAGTTTTTAATAATTTTTTACAATAATTCAATTTTATGCTTTCTAAATTTCAGTTATGCAGGCATATTAAGAAATGTTGAAAGTATAACACTGATTTTTTTAAGTAAAGACCGACGGTAAGGTTGTTAATGGCAGGTGGATGAAGTACTACCCGGGTCAATTTGTCCTACAGTGTGAAAATCCTGGCAAAATATAAATTTGTCAACGAAGGGATAATCGCTTGCGTACGTATCCGACAGCCATGGCGGCTGAGAGCGGTGGGGGTAAGCTTGATGCGCCGCGTCGACTCGTAGTCGTCAGACTCGCGCTTGAACATACATGGTGAGTTGCGTGCCATGTGCATATAATAGCATATAATGTCCTACGGGAGTAGCCAAATGTAGCTTAAAAGTCGTCCAGTGTGCTTGAGCAAGAAATGGGCGCACAAAAAATATGGGCAAATGCTTGATCGCTAGTGAGAGAGTAGTACAATCTTAAGAATACTTGAGCGTTCGGGAGTACCGAAAGTCGCACTATTAATATACGCATAGGAAGGATGGTGTTGAAGTTTGAGTCGTTGGATTGTAAAAATTTTTTTATTATATTCCATTTCCTCAGTTTTGTTGTTATAAAAATTTAATTTCATTAGTACAGTCATATGATGGAGATTCGTAATAACCGTATTCTGCATTTCGCTTCTGCTCACGGACGGATCGGGGGTACAAAGGATGCAAAATTTGTGTCTCCCGCGCCAATTGTATAATATTTTCTGCGTTATGAATTGTAGACCTTGCAGTAAACCCTTGCGCCGTGCTCATTAAATAGCATAAACATACGAAGCGCGCCCTACTATATTTGGGATTATTATATGGTGCTTTCTCGCTTGGGCCTTCCCCCGTGCTACGGACGATGTTGAGTTTTCACTCGCACTCGCGTATATTGCTATACTTGGTGAGGCCATCCCTTCTCCTCTCGCCTGATCGTCTGCTCGTTCGGGTATTCCTGGAGTGCCGTCGGTTAGGTTCGGGTACGTTTAACAGCTCTAGTGGGACCGCAAAAAAACGGAAGACTGCCTCTACTCACTCTCGTGCGTACATAACGTGCGATACAGCGAGTCCGATAATTTGACGCTATGCGTGTTTCACTACTACAAACCAGCCTGTCTAGCCGAAGCTACCCCACTACCGTTTTTCAGGCCGCGTCTCGCTAACGCGGACTTAGTCCGCGTCTAATCGTCAATCAGTGATCATTTTTGTCGAGATTTTTGACTATCCATTGACCTGCGTAAAGAAAAGATGGTGTTGGAGTTTGTTTGGATTGCTCGAACGTGAAGAATGATTTAGTTTATATTTTTCTGACGTATTTTCGCTGTTCAATTTTTTTTTTGAATTTTTAAATGATAGATCTCTAAATGAGCATCTTGAAAAATGAGTAAACGATTCTTGTAGGCATAGCTTTCCAGGAAAACCCTGAGCAAACCCAAAAACGAATTCGCATCGCACTGGAACGATCGTAGTTTCAATCTTCTTAGGAAAAGACGTGGGCGAGAGGGAAATCGCCTCATGTTGTTATACTCCAATAAGGTGGGGTTCTGGAAAAACGCATGTTTCTTCGTGGACAATTATTTGCGAATTTCACTGTGAAAAAAAAGCCGAGCAATTTTCTCGAATAGGTAGCCCGATAATGATAAAACCTCGCACGGTTGTCAATTCGGCATGATGCGCCCATAGCGGTGGGTTCCGGAAGTTGGACATCGTTGCCAATTTTTTTGTGCCTTTCGTTAGGTATTAGGAACGATCGGCGCAAATAAAAAAAACTGGGAATCCCTGTATCGCCGGAAATGCAATATTTATTCGAATTTCACCCCCTCTCCCACCCTCGATAGGGGCGGGTTCCGGAAGTTTGAAATTGTTGCCAATTTTTTTTGCGGCTTTCGTTGGGTACTAGGAACGATCGGCGCAAATAAAAAACTGGGAATCGCTTTATCGCCGGAAATACAATTTTTATTCGAATTTCACCCCCTCTCCCACGCCCGATAAGAGCGGGTTCCGGAAGTTGGAAATCGTTGCCAATTTTTTTGTGGCTTTCAATCGATACTAGGAACGATCGTCGCAAATAAAAAAAGTGGGTATCCCTTTATCGCCGGAAATACAATTTTTATTCGAATTCCACCACCTCCCACGCCCGATAAGGGCGGGTTCCGGAAGTTGGAAATCGTTGCCAATTTTTTTGTGGCTTTCGTTGGGTACTAGGAACGATCGGTGCAAATAAAAAAACTGGGAATCCCTTTATCGCCGGAAATACAATCTTTATTTGAATTTCACCCCCTCTCCCACGCCGGATAAGGGCGGGTTCCGGAAGTTGGAAATCGTTGCCAATTTTTTTGTGGCTTTCGTTGGGTACTAGGAACGATCGGCGCAAATAAAAAAACTGGGAATCCCTTTATCGCCGGAAATACAATTTTTATTCGAATTCCACTCCATCTCCCACGCCCGATAAGGGCGATTTCCGGAAGTTGGAAATCGTTGCCAATTTTTTTTGTGGCTTTCGTTAGGTACTAGGAATGATCGGCGCAAATAAAAAAACTGGGAATCCCTTTATCGCCGGAAATAGAATTTTTATTCGAATTTCACCCCCTTCCACGCCCCATAAGGGCGGGTTCCGGAAGCTGGAAATCGTTGCCAATTTTTTTGTGGCTTCCGTTAGGTACTAGAAACGATCGGCGCAAATAAAAAAACTGGGAATCCCTTTATCGCCGGCAATACAATTTTTTTCGAAGCTCACCCCCTTTCCCACGCCCGATAAGGGCGGGTTCCGGAAGTTTGAAATCGTTGCCAATTTTTTTGTGGCTTTCGTTGGGTACTAGGACCGATCGGCGCAAATAAAAAAACTGGGAATCCCTTTATCGCCGGAAATAGAATTTTTTCGAATTTTACCCCCTCTCCCGCGCCCGATAAGGGCGGGTTCCGGAAGTTGGAAATCGTTGCCAATTTTTTTGTGGCTTTCGTTAGGTACAAGGAATGATGGGCGCAAATAAAACAACTGGGAATCCCTTTATCGCCGGAAATACAATTTTTATTCGAATTTAACTCCCTATCCCACCCCCGATAAGGGCGGGTTCCGGAAGTTGGAAATCGTTGCCCATTTTTTTGTGGCTTTAGTTAGGTACTAGGAACGATCGGCTCAAATGAAAAAACTGGGAAACCTTTTATCGTCGGAAATACAATTTTTTTCGAATTTCACCCCCTCTCCCACGCCCGGTAAGGGCGGGTTCCGGAAGTTGGAAGTCGTTGCCAATTTTTTTGTGGCTTTCGTTAGGTACTAGGAATGATCAGCGCAAATAAAAAAATTGGGAATCCCTTTATCGCCGGAAATACAATTTTTCGAATTTCACCCCCTCTCCCACGCCCGATAAGGGCGGGTTCCGGAAGTTGGAAATCGTTGCCAATTTTTTCGTGGCTTCCGTTGGGTACTAGGAACGATAGGCGCAAATAAAAAAACTGGGAATCCCTTTATCGCCGGAAATACATTTTTTTTCGAATTTCACCCCCTCTCCCACGCCCGATAAGGGCGCGTTCCGGAAGTTGGAAATCGTTGCCAATTTTTTCGTGGCTTTCGTTGGGTACTAGGAACGATCGGCGCAAATAAAAAAACTGGGAATCCCTTTATCGCGGGAAATACAATTTTTATTCGAATTTCACCCCCTCTCCCACCCCCCGGTAAGGGCGGGTTCCGGAAGTTGGAAATCGTTGCCAATTTTTTCGTGGCTTTCGTTGGGTACTAGGAACGATCGGCGCAAATAAAAAAACTGGGAATCCCTTTATCGCCGGAAATACAATTTTTATTCGAATTTCACTCCCTTTCCCACCCCGATAAGGGCGGGTTCCGGAAGTTGGAAATCGTCGCCAATTTTTTTGTGGCTTTCGTTGGGTACTAGGAACGATCGGCGCAAATAAAAAAACTGGGAATCCCTTTATCGCGGGAAATACAATTTTTATTCGAATTTCACCCCCTCTCCCACCCCCCGGTAAGGGCGGGTTCCGGAAGTTGGAAATCGTTGCCAATTTTTTTGTGGCTTTAGTTAGGTACTAGGAACGATCGGCGCAAATAAAAAAACTGGGAATCCCTTTATCGCCGGAAATACAATTTTTATTCGAATTTCACTCCCTTTCCCACCCCCGATAAGGGCGGGTTCCGGAAGTTGGAAATCGTCGCCAATTTTTTTGTGGCTTTCGTTGGGTACTAGGAACGATCGGCGCAAATAAAAAAACTGGGAATCCCTTTATCGCTGGAAATACAATTTTTATTCGAATTTCACTCCATCTCCCACCCCCGATAAGGGCGGGTTCCGGAAGTTGGAAATCGTTGCCAATTTTTTTGTGGCTTTAGTTAGGTACTAGGAACGATCGGCGCAAATAAAAAAACTGGGAATCCCTTTATCGCCGGAAATACAATTTTTATTCGAATTTCACCCCCTCTCCCACGCCCGATAAGGGCGGGTTCCGGAAGTTGGAAATCGTTGCCAATTTTTTCGTGGCTTTCGTTGGATACTAGGAACGATCGGCGCAAATAAAAAAACTGGGAATCCCTTTATCGCCGGAAATAAAATTTTTATTCGAATTTTACTCCCTCTCCCACCCCCGATAAGGGCGGGTTCCGGAAGTTGGAAATCGTTGCCAATTTTTTTATGGCTTTCGTTAGGTACAAGGAATGATCGGCGCAAATAAAAAAACTGGGAATCCTTTTATCGCCGGAAATACAATTTTTTCGAATTTCACCCCCTCTCCCACGTCCGATAAGGGCGGGTTCCGGAAGTTGGAAATCGTTGCCAATTTTTTCGTGGCTTTCGTTGGATACTAGGAACGATCGGCGCAAATAAAAAAACTGGGAATCCCTTTATCGCCGGAAATAAAATTTTTATTCGAATTTCACTCCCTCTCCCACTCCCGATAAGGGCGGGTTCCGGAAGGTGGAAATGGTTGCCAATTTTTTTATGGCTTTCGTTAGGTACAAGGAATGATCGGCGCAAATAAAAAAACTGGGAATCCCTTTATCGCCGGAAATACCATTTTTGTTCGAATTTCACCCCCTCTCCCACGCCAGATAAGGGCGGGTTCCGGAAGTTGGAAATCGTTGCCAATTTTTTTGTGGCTTTTGTTAGGTACTAGGAACGATCGGCGCAAATAAAAAAACTGGGAATCCTTTTATCGCCGGAAATACAATTTTTTTCGAATTTCACCCCCTCTCCCACGTCCGATAAGGGCGGGTTCCGGAAGTTGGAAGTCGTTGCCAATTTTTTCGTGGCTTTCGTTGGGTACTAGGAACGATCGGCGCAAATAAAAAAACTGGGAATCCCTTTATCGCCGGAAATAAAATTTTTATTCGAATTTCACTCCCTCTCCCACCCCCGATAAGGGCGAGTTCCGGAAATTGGAAATCGTTGCCTATTTTTTTATGGCTTTCGTTAGGTACAAGGAATGATCGGCGCAAATTAAAAAATTGGGAATCCCTTTATCGCCGGAAATACTATTTTTGTTCGAATTTCACCCCCTCTCCCACGCCCGATAAGGACGGGTTCCGGAAGTTGGAAATCGTTGCCAATTTTTTTGTGGCTTTTCTTAGGTACTAGGAACGATCGGCGCAAATAAAAAAACTGGGAATCCCTTTATCGCCGGAAATACAATTTTTATTCGAATTTCACCCCCTCCCACGCCCGATAAGGGTGGGTTCCGGAAGTTGGAAATCGTTGCCCATTTTTTTGTGGCTTTAGTTAGGTACTAGGAACGATCGGCGCAAATAAAAAAACTGGGAAACCTTTTATCGCCGGAAATACAATTTTTTTCGAATTTCACCCCCTCTCCCACGCCCGGTAAGGGCGGGTTCCGGAAGTTGGAAGTCGTTGCCAATTTTTTTGTGGCTTTCGTTAGGTACTAGGAATGATCAGCGCAAATAAAAAAATTGGGAATCCCTTTATCGCCGGAAATACAATGTTTCGAATTTCACCCCCTCTCCCACGCCCGATAAGGGCGGGTTCCGGAAGTTGGAAATCGTTGCCAATTTTTTCGTGGCTTCCGTTGGGTACTAGGAACGATAGGCGCAAATAAAAAAAACTGGGATTCCCTTTATCGCCGGAAATACATTTTTTTTTCGAATTTCACCCCGTCTCCCACGCCCGATAACGGCGCGTTCCGGAAGTTGGAAATCGTTGCCAATTTTTTCGTGGCTTTCGTTGGGTACTAGGAACGATCGGCGCAAATAAAAAAACTGGGAATCCCTTTATCGCCGGAAATACATTTTTTTTCGAATTTCACCCCCTCTCCCACGCCCGATAAGGGCGGGTTCCGGAAGTTGGAAATCGTTGCCAATTTTTTCGTGGCTTTCGTTGGGTACTAGGAACGATCGGCGCAAATAAAAAAACGGGGAATCCCTTTTTCGCCGGAAATACAATTTTTATTCGAATTTCACTCCCTTTCCCACCCCCGATAAGGGCGGGTTCCGGAAGTTGGAAATCGTTGCCAATTTTTTTGTGGCTTTCGTTGGGTACTAGGAACGATCGGCGCAAATAAAAAAACTGGGAATCCCTTTATCGCTGAAAATACAATTTTTATTCGAATTTTACTCCCTCTCCCACCCCCGATAAGGGCGGGTTCCGGAAGTTGGAAATCGTTACCAATTTTTTTGTGGCTTTAGTTAGGTACTAGGAACGATCGGCGCAAATAAAAAAACTGGGAATCCCTTTATCGCCGGAAATACAATTTTTATTCGAATTTCACTCCTCTTCCCACCCCCGATAAGGGCGGGTTCCGGAAGTTGGAAATCGTCGCCAATTTTTTTGTGGCTTTCGTTGGGTACTAGGAACGATCGGCGCAAATAAAAAAACTGGGAATCCCTTTATCGCTGGAAATACAATTTTTATTCGAATTTCACTCCATCTCTCACCCCCGATAAGGGCGGGTTCCGGAAGTTGGAAATCGTTGCCAATTTTTTTGTGGCTTTAGTTAGGTACTAGGAACGATCGGCGCAAATAAAAAAACTGGGAATCCCTTTATCGCCAGAAATACAATTTTTATTCGAATTTCACCCCCTCTCCCACGCCCGATAAGGGCTGGTTCCGGAAGTTGGAAATCGTTGCCAATTTTTTCGTGGCTTTCGTTGGATACTAGGAACGATCGGCGCAAATAAAAAAACTGGGAATCCCTTTATCGCCGGAAATAAAATTTTTATTCGAATTTCACTCCCTCTCCCACCCCCGATAAGGGCGGGTTCCGGAAGTTGGAAATCGTTGCCAATTTTTTTATGGCTTTCGTTAGGTACAAGGAATGATCGGCGCAAATAAAAAAATTGGGAATCCCTTTATCGCCGGAAATACCATTTTTGTTCGAATTTCACCCCCTCTCCCACGCCCGATAAGGGCGGGTTCCGGAAGTTGGAAATCGTTGCCAATTTTTTTGTGGCTTTTGTTAGGTACTAGGAACGATCGGCGCAAATAAAAAAACTGGGAATCCTTTTATCGCCGGAAATACATTTTTTTTCGAATTTCACCCCCTCTCCCACGTCCGATAAGGGCGGGTTCCGGAAGTTGGAAGTCGTTGCCAATTTTTTCGTGGCTTTCGTTGGGTACTAGGAACGATCGGCGCAAATAAAAAAACTGGGAATCCCTTTATCGCTGGAAATACAATTTTTATTCGAATTTCACTCCCTCTCCCACCCCCCGATAAGGGCGGGTTCCGGAAGTTGGAAATCGTTGCCAATTTTTTTGTGGCTTTCGTTGGGTACTAGGAACGATCGGCGCAAATAAAAAAACCGGGAATCCCTTTATCGCCGGAAATACAATTTTTTTCGAATTTCACCCCCTCTCCCACGTCCGATAAGGGCGGGTTCCGGAAGTTGGAAATCGTTGCCAGTTTTTTTGTGGCTTTCGTTGGGTACTAGGAACGATCGGCGCAAATAAAAAAAACTGGGAATCCCTTTATCGCCGGAAATAGAATTCCTATTCGAATTTCACTCCCTCTCCCACCCCCGATAAGGGCGGGTTTCCGAAGTTGAAAATCGTTGTCAATTTTTTTGTGGCTTTCGTTAGGTACTTGGAATGATCGGCGCAAATAAAAAAACTGGGAATCCCTTTATCGCCGGAAATAAAAATTTTATTCGAATTTCGTCTCCCCTCCCACCCCCGATAAGGGCGGGTTCCGGAAGTTGGAAATCGTTGCCAATTTTTTTGTGGCTTTCGTTAGGTACTAGGAACGTTCGGCGCAAATAAAAAAACTGGGAATCCCTTTATCATCGGATATACAATTTTTTCGAATTTCACCCCCTCTCCCACGCCCGATAAGGGCGGGTTCTGGAAGTTGGAAATCGTTGCCAATTTTTTCGTGGCTTTTGTTGCGTACTAGGAACGATCGGCGCAAACAAAAAAACTGGGAATCCCTTTATCGCCGGAAATAGAATTTTTATTCGAATTTCACTCCCTTTCCCACCCCCGATAAGGGCCGGTTCCGGAAGTTGGAAATCGTTGCCAATTTTTTTGTGGCTTTCGTTGGGTACTAGGAACGATCGGCGCAAATAAAAAAAACTGGGAATCTCTTTATCGCCGGAAATACAATTTTTTTCGAATTTCACCCCCTCTCCCACGCCCGATAAGGGCGGGTTCCGGAAGTTGGAAATCGTTGCCAATTTTTTTGTGGCTTTCGTTGGGTACTAGGAACGATCGGCGCAAATAAAAAAACTGGGAATCCCTTTATCGCCGGAAATACAATTTTTATTCGAATTTCACTCTCTCTCCCACCCCCGATAAGGGCGGGTTCCGGAAATTGGAAATCGTTGCCAATTTTTTTGTGGTTTCCGTTAGGTACTAGGAACGATCGGCGGTAATAAAAAAACTGGGAATCCCTTTATAGCCGGAAATACAATTTTTTTCGAATTTCACCCCCTCTCCCACGCCCGATAAGGGCGGGTTCCGGAGGTTGGAAATCGTTGCCAATTTTTTTGTGGCTTTCGTTGGGTACTAGGAACGATCGGCGCAAATAAAAAAACTGGGAATCCCTTTATCGCCGGAAATACAATTTTTATTCGAATTCCACCCCCTCTCCCACCCCCGATAAGGGCGGCTTCCAACAGTTGAAAATCGTTCCCAATTTTTTGTGCGTTTCTTTAGGTACTAGGAACAATCAGCGCAAATAAAAAACTGAGAAATCCTTTACCAGCGGAAATACGATTTTCATTCGACTTTCACTCCCCCATAAGGGTGGGTTCCGGAAGTTGGAAATCGTTGCCAATTTTTTTGTGGCTTTCGTTAGGTACTAGGAACGATCGGGGCAAATAAAAAACTGGGAATCCCTTTATCTCCGGAAATACAATTTTTATTCGAATTTCACCCCCTCACCGACCCCCGATAAGGGCGGGTTCCGTTGGTTGAAAATTGTTCCCAATTTTTTTGTGGGTCTCATTAGGTACTAGGAACAATCAGCGCAAATAAAAAACTGAGAAATCCTTTACCAGCGGAAATACGATTTTTATTCGACTTTCACTCCCCCCTAAGGGTAGGTTCCGGAAGTTGGAAATCGTTGGTAATTTTTTTGTGGCTTTTCGCAGACGCCCAAAACTGATGCCGCAAATAAAAAAACTGGGAATGTCATTATCCCCCGAGATATAATTTTTTTTCACTTTCAACCCCTCAATAAGGGTGGATTCTGGGCCCCCAAATTTTTTTAAACGTTTTGTATAGCTTGTACAGATATTCTGGAGTCATAATGTATCAGAAAAAAATTAATTAAAAATTAAAAAAAATTCAAAGATTTTCGTTGGAATCCAACGATGCAAACTTCAGGCTCATGTTTGTGAAGGAGCCTGCGACGGAGTCTGTGACGGAGTCTGTGACGGAGTTTGCGACGGAGTCTGAGTAGGAACACGCGAAAGAGTGTGCTCACCCAGCGTAGAAATCTCTATGCTAGCTGACTCTCTGTCATCTTGAATCTTTTTAGATCCTTGTGTAAGATTTGATATTGTCTATTTGTACTATTTTGTTAGTCAGGATGAAATGAATAACTCGTTAGGACTTCATGTATTATTTAAATGTGTATTTACGTAGCGGCACGACCGACATCTTCGCGTGATTGATCAAGACTGATCTCGAACAGTACTTTCCTATATCTCGTCATAAATAGTTCGAGAATATTCGACGGTCGCTGAGTCACAATATTCGAGACAATATAGTATCTATCTTCGAGGATACGTTCGGATCAACGTATCTTACAGTTTCGGTCATCCTGACCCATTGTCCGCCTCGGACAAACTAACACAAAAGAGACACATACATTTCCGTACATAACGTATTATACTCTAAACGTAAATTAATTACATCTCAAAGATAAACGATAGAATTTTTCGTTTCTCGTACATAATGTAAAATCAAAATGTTTTTCTCTAACGGTACATCTTAACTAAAACCTTCATATTTTTGTTTTCAAATCTATCCCGTTTGGTCTCTTGTTCTTATGTCGCCGTTTTACGTGGCAGCTTCATTGTGTATTTCTCCTCGGGCTTCACGCCAAGGTTTCATGTTGCACGCTTCCCACACGCCTTCATAGGGTCTTTGCGTCATTGGACAATCTTTTATGTCACCAACAACATATCTTCCAAATCTGAGACATTTTTTAACCACGTACGGCCCCTTAAACCGAGGGATTAATTTTCTCGCTATGCCTGGGGTGTTTTCAAAATTTCGTACCATCACATAAGCTCCTTCCTTGTATTCGTGGGGCTCTTTGCGATGTTTATCGACATACGCTTTATTATACTTCTGACTCTTTACGATATTTTCTGACGCTGTCTTTCGGATTTCTTCTAAATTTTGTGACTCGGCCGGGACAGTGTCGTCCAGAAAATCTCCAATACCGTCTACGATCTCACCACGTTGCCTAACGCCAAAGAGAAGTTTGCTGGGAGTTTCGTTCGTGCTTTTATGGACAGTATTATTCAGAGCATATTCCGCTGTCAAAAGCGTCCGATACCAGTATTTCCCGGTAGAACTATCGGTCAATTTTGCCAGCATAGGGCCCAATACGCGGTTAATTCGTTCAACTTGGCCGTTGGCCCTAGGCGATGCCGTAGCTATGAGTACGTGTTGGATATTATTCTCTCGAACGAATTCCCGAAACTCCTCCGACGTAAAGCAGGGGCCTCGATCTGATACCAACATTCGAGGTCTACTGTAGTTTGCAAAATATTGACTGAGACAACCGATAGTCTCTGTGCTCGTTGTCGATTTTACAGCATACAATTTCGTGAATTTAGTAAACGAATCAACTACTACAAGTACATGCTGCTTCAGCCTGTTCTTTTCGACGGGACCATAATGATCGACGTGGATCGTTTGAAACGGCGTATCGCCCTTCGGAATGTTATAAAGCATTCCCTCAACCTTTCCGCTGGTCGGTGAGAATGCCAAACATTTTAAACAATCACGTATGTGAGTCTTTATCTTGTCGCGCATTTTTGGGAACCAATAATTTTCTTTTATCGCTCCTCTCACCTTTTCAGGGCTCATATGACCCATATCATCATGGTACCGACGAATCACGTGGCTTTCCATAGAAGCGGGCACGTAAAATCGTATTCTACCTTTCTTCTTCCGATATACGATTCCGTTCCTCATTTCGTAGAGTTTGCTTTCTGATTTTTCGAGTTCGTCCTTAATTGCTACGATATTCGGGTCCTTGTTCTGGCTCAACGCGAGATTCAGTTCTATCGAATTTTCTTCAACGACGTGAATGACGTTATGTTCTCGACTTAACGCGTCTACATGCTTCATTCGGTTACCAGCGCGATGCTCAATCTGATAATCGTAATTTTCCATTTCCAGCGCCCAACGTGAAATTCGCAGATTTATGTCCCGTTTATTCAAGGTCATAGTCACCGAATTACAGTCTGTAACTACCTTGAATCTGAGGCCTTGGAGGTAGATTCGGAATCTGCGCAAGGCATAGACGATTGCAAGAGTTTCTAACTCAAAACTATGGAACTTACTTTCTCGTTCCGAAGTCCGCTTGGAAAAATAAAAGACAGGATGCAGTTGCTTATCCTTTTTTCGCTGTAACAAAATAGCTCCAAAACCCAACGAACTCGCATCCGTATGGAGTTCAGTTTCGTCCTGTGGATTATAAATTGCCACGACCGGCTTACTCACAAGCTTTTCCTTGAGTGCATAAAAGGAGTCGAGTTCTGCTTGTCCGAACTCGAACTTAGCGTTTTTTTTTAAAAGTGCGTACAGCGGAGCAGCAATAATCGAAAAACCTTGCACAAATTTCCGAAAATACGATGACATTCCGAGGAAAGACTGCACACTTCGGACATTTTGCGGGATCGGGAAATGAGCAATTGCGGCTACCCCTTCGCTAGTAGGACAGACACCCTTCCAAGATATGTGATATCCTAAGTAATTGATACTCGTTTGCAAAAAACAACATTTATCGACTCGCAGTTCTAGCTTGTTTTCTACGAGCAGCTTGAAAGTTTCTTTCAGCACTTGTAAGTAGTAAGGGGGCCACTATGGCGACCCCCACTCCTATCCCCACTCCTATCCCCACTCCTCGGCCCGTGGTGGGGGCAGCCGAGGTGGGTGTAGAAGTGGGGGAAAATTGTGGTGGCTCGCCATAGTGGCCCGCGACGATTGAGAAGAGGAAAAAGCTATACTTACGTGCGTGTGTCGTCTTTTCTGCGGAGTCTGCAAATGCCTCGGCGTAGGGGCTATGGACATTTCGAAGTGAAAAAATAAGCTAACAATATAAAGGAATTTTTTTTATTTTCAAAACAAAACATGGCAGCCATTAAGTTACAGCCAACAGGTGGTGTCGCCATAGTAGCCCCTTTTTATATTTTTTCGCTCCTATCCCCACACCTCGGCCCGTGGTGGGGGGTAAGAGGGGGGATGAGCGGTGGTGTCGCCATAGTGGTCCTTTTTAGTTAATTTTTATTTTCGCCGAAGCTTTTATATCTAGGTTTGAAGTTAAATATAAATAATGTTTTCAGGTAGCGAATTAAAAATAAAATTTTCACACACACACTCACTGATGGTCGCCGACCGTGGTTCCTTTTTTGAAAAAATAAATAAATTTTCGAAAATACACAATCATGCAGCACGCGAGAGGTGTCGTCGGAAACTCGGACCAATCGGGAGACATTTTGCTCACTTCGCACAATTTTTCAGAATGTCACACTGTTTTTCAAAATATCACATAAGTTTATAAACGTCACGAAATTTTTTAAAATGTCACAGAGAAAGAGATGAGGTCTACGCGCTTCGCGATTCGGAGAGCAACTGAAGCTCTGGAGCGAATAAAAAGCCCCTTTTGCAAATTTTGACACTTTAGCACTCTTGCCGAAGGCTCTACATGCTCGCGGTCATTGTGTGCACGAGTTTGAATCGTCCGGCGCGGCGCACAATCGCGAGCTACTCTGTAGAGATCTCGAGTTATGCGTTTTTGCTGACAATCGCAAAAATGTCTCGACTCTGAACTTTGGACGACGCGTGTCTTCACCGAAAGAGACAAATTTCTTACCGATATAAATGATACCCCTATACAATTTTTTAAATGCATTAGAATATGGAATAGAGGAGGAGGAGGGAAAGCGTACAGAGCAACGCAGGTGTATGTACGCTCAAGAGAGAGAAGGAGAGAGAGATGAAGCCCTCGAGCTGTAGCGGGCGATCTAAGTGCGATGATCTGCAAAGAAAGAGAGAGAAATAAAGCGTTCGAGCAGTAGCGGGAGAGAGAGATCTCCTACTACGCAGTATTGCTTCGATGCATGTATATACGGCAGCGCGCTGCACAGCCGTGTATGTGGTAAACGAGACAGAGCGAGAAACTGCGTGATCTGTAGTAGGAGAGAGATCTCCCACTAGCGAGGTGTATGTGTGGAGAGAGAGCGCATCATTAGCAGGAAACAGATCTGCTAAAAAATGACGACAACAGAGAGTGAGAGAGAGAGAGAGAGAGATCGCGCGAGCTGCAAGAGAGAGATTTCCTACTATTGAGCGCGCCGATGAGAGAGAGAAACAAGGCGCTCGAGCTGTAGCACTGATCCCGCACACGCCCAAATTAATACGACTTTGAGATAGAACGGTGCTACAATAAATATAAAATAAACCGATACATAAAAAACACGTAATTTTTTTACCTCGATTTTTATTTCTGATTTTTTATACCGATATTCATTTTTAATTTCGGTTGTGATCTCGACGTAGTTATACTTACGTGTGTGGGTGACGTCTCGACTTCAATTTCCGGGTTCATGCCCTACAGGGTATTTAAATGAAAGAATAAAACACTATGGGGGAGGTGGTGTTGCGACAGTGGCCCTATTTTTCAATATTTTATTTTTAATTTAAAAACCACCATGGTCCCATCTTTTTATTGAAAATAAAAATAAAAATAAAATATTCAAAAATCACATTGTGACGCATTCACCGATCGTCCTATCAGGCATCCAACGATGAATGAGGGAACAAGACCTAGACACACACACACACACACACACACACACACACACACACACGCACGCACGCACGCACGCACGCACGCACGCACGCACGCACGCACACACACACACACACACACACGCACGCACGCACGCACGCACACACGCACGCGCACACACACACACACACACACGCGCACGCACGCACACGCACACACACACATACACACACGCACGCACGCACGCACGCACGCACGCACACAGACCGAGCGAACGCAACGAACGCACGAGCGAACGGGCGCAACGGGTTAACGAACGAAAGATTCAGCGAACGCATCAAACGAACGAACATGCGAACGCATTGAACGATCGAACGAACCAACCACTGCAAGGTTCTTTTCCATATCGAACAGCTGGGATTGCGCAAAGAATTTTTTTCTATATATGGTTTTCTCAACGAACATAGAGAGTTTTGCCGTGAAAATCAACACCGCTACTTTGGACTGCGGTGTTCGTTCGTTCGTAACAAACGAAATATCAAAAGAGGGGAATGAACGATGAAACGGACGATCGAACGAGCGCAACGAACCAACGATCGAGTGAACGGAACGAACGACCCAAAAAGAACATCGATTTTGATTTCGATTTCTTTTATGTCGATTTTGATTTTTTCCAATGAACTAATGGACGAAATTTTTTACAGATACAAAATCAGTGGTTGAACGAGCGAACGCAATGAACGCTACGATTGATCAAACGAACGCAACGGTAGAACGATCGTAAGATCGAACGAATGCGACGGTCGATCGAACGAATGCAATAAAAAATCGACCGAACGAACAAACGTACGCACTGACCGGTCGAATGAATGAACGAGTGCAACGAACGAGTGAACGAAGCAATGAACACAAGCTTCTTTCACATATCAATAAAGCAGCGATAGAATGAAAGATGTTTTTTTTTAATTCGATGCATAGTTTTCGTGAACGAAAATTGAGTGATTCTTTTCACTGGCAATCAATACTGCCACTTCGGACCGCGATTGAGCAAGCGCAACGAATGAAAGATCGCTCAAACGCAATGAGCGATCGAACGAACAAAGAAAGTAGGCTTCTTTTAGATTTCTCTTTTAGATATCGAAAAGCAGTAATTGGCAGAGGGGTTTTGTTACGATGCAAAGTTTTTTGTGAACGAAAATCAAGCGTTTTTATTTTCACTGAAAATCGACACTTCCACTTCGGCCCACGATTGAGCGACGATCAATCGAACGGACGAGCGATCGAACGAACGAAGAAAGTAAGCTTCTGTCAAATGTCAAACATCAGTGTTTGGCCCTATACTACATGTTCGTTGAAAAACCATGCATCGAAAAAAATTCTTCGCGTAATCCCTGCTGTTTGATATGTAAAAGAACCTTGTGGTCGTTGGTTCGTTCGATCGCGCAACGAGCGCACGAGCGATTAAACGAACGATCGAGCGAACGAACGAACGATCGAACGGATGCAACGGGTTAACGAACGAAAGATCGAGCGAGCGCATCGAACGAACGAACGTGTGAACGCATCGAACGATCGAACGAACCAACGAACATAAGGTTCTTTTAAATATCAAACAGCAGTGATTACGCGAAGAATTTTATTTTCCATTGTTCGAGCACCGCGATAATTTATTCTCTACGATGATGGTGAGGAAAGCAGTGACTGCGGCTGTATGATGAGTCGGTTATCCAGTGAAGCGATTAACATTCGACTCGTCAAGCGCGAATGAACGATCGAACGAGCGCAACGAACGAACGATCGAGCGAACGCAACGAACGAACAATCGAGCGAACGGGCGTAACGGGTTAACGAACGAAAGATCGAGGGAACGCATCGAACGAACGAACGTGCGCAAAAAGCAGGGATTGCGCAAAGAAATTTTGTTTTTCGATATATGGTTTTTTCAATGAACATAGAGAGTTTTGTCCTGAAAGTCAACACCACTACTTTGGACTGAGGTGTTCGTTCGTTCGTTCGTAACAAACGAAAGATCAAACGAGGGTAATGAACGATGAAACGAACGATCGAACGAGCGCAACGAACGAACGATCGAGTGAACGGAACGAGCGCATCGAACGAACGAACGTGTGAACGCATTGAACAATCGAACGAACCAACGAACACAAGGTTCTTTTACATATCAAACAGCAGTGATTACGCGAAGAATTTTATTTTCCATTGTTCCAGCACCGCGATAATTTATTCTCTACGATGATGGTGAGGAAAGCAGTGACTGCGGCTGTATGATGAGTCGGTTATCCAGTGAAGCGATTAACATTCGACTCGTCAAGCGCGAATGAACGATCGAACGAGCGCAACGAACGAACGATCGAGCGAACGCAACGAACGAACGATCGAGTGAACGCAACAAACGAACGATCGAGCAAACGCAACGAACGAACGATCGAGCGAACGAGTGTAACGGGTTAACGAACGAGAGATCGAGCGAACGAACGAGCGAACGCATCGAACGAACGTGCGAACGCATTGAACGATCAAACGAACTAACGACCGCAAGGTTCTTTTTCATGTAAAAAAGCAGGGATTGCGCAAAGAAATTTTGTTTTTCGGTATATGGTTTTTTCAACAATCATAGAGAGTTTTGTCCTGAAAATCAACACCACCACGTTGGGCTGAGGTGTTCGTTCGTTCCTAACAAACGAAAGATCAAACGAGGGTAATGAACGATGAAACGAACGACCAAACGAGCGCAACGAACGAACGATCGAGTGAACGGAACGAACGAATGACCCAAAGAGAACGCCGATTTTGATTTCGATTCCTTTTATGTTGATTTTGATTTTATGAACGCATTGAACGATCAAACGAACCAACGACCGCAAGGTTCTTTTACATATCAAACAGCAGGGATTACGCAAAGAATTTTTTTGTTTTTTTTCGATGCATGGTTTTTCAACGAACATGTGTATCCCTGACAATCGATACCGCTACTTAGGACTGCGGTGTTCGTTCGTTCATTCGTTCGTTCGATGGACCGGTCGATGCGCTCGTTCGTT
Source organism: Ophion slaviceki (assembly GCA_944452715.1). Classification (NCBI taxonomy): domain Eukaryota; kingdom Metazoa; phylum Arthropoda; class Insecta; order Hymenoptera; family Ichneumonidae; genus Ophion; species Ophion slaviceki. The sequence continues at coordinate 47,666,555 of OX101786.1, forward strand.
CGTTCGGTATTCCGATTGTGCGATCCTTCGAACGTTCGATCGCTTGTTCCTTCATTCACTCACTGCGTTCACTCGATCGTTCGTTGCGTGCATTCGATCTTTCGTTCGTTTAACGGACGAACGAGCGAACGACCGGACGATCCGTTCTTTCACTCGTTCGTTGCATTGATACTGGGCGAAAAAAACCCTCGATTTTCGTTCACAAAGAACTATGAATCGAAAAGAAAATTCCTCGGCCAATCACTGCTTTTTTTTAATATCTGAAAGCAGCTTACTTTCTACGTTCGTTTGATCGCTCGTCCGTTCGCTTGATCGTTCGTTGATTTCCTTCGATCGCTCATTGCGTTCGTTCGGTCCTCTATTCATTGCGTTAACTCAATGGCGGTCCGAATTGGAAGCATCGATTGTCAGTGAAAAAAACGCTCGATGTTCGCCTACAAAAAGCGTTGCATCGAAAAAAAACCCCTTGGCCAAACACTGATGTTTGACATTTGAAAGAAGCTTACTTCCTTCGTTCGTGCGATCGCTCGTCCGTTCCATTGATTTTCGGTGAAAAAAAACGCTCGATTTTCGTTCACAAAAACTTTGCATCGTAACAAAATCCCTCGGCCAATTACCGCTTTTCGATGCGTAAAAGAAGCTAACTTTCTTTGTTCGTTCGATCGCTCATTGCGTTTGCGCGATGTTCCATTCGTTACGTTTGCTCAATCGCGGTCCGAAGTGGTAGTGTTGATTGCCGGTGAAAAAAAACGCTCAATTTTCCTTCACAAAACTATGCATCGAATTAGAAAAAGAAATCTTTCATTCTATCACTGCTTTATTTATATGTAAACGAAGCTTGTGTTCATTTCTTCGTTCACTCCTTCGTTGCGCTCGTTCATTCATTCGACCGGTGGGAGCGTACGTTTGTTCGTTCGATCGACCGTCGCATTTGTTCGATCTTGCGATCGTTCTACCGTTGCGTTCGTTTGATCATTCGTAGCGTTCGTTCGATCGGCCGTGCGTTCGCTCGTTCATTGCGTTCGCTCGTTCAAACACTGGTTTTGTATATGTAAAAAATGTCGTCTATTCGTTCATTGGCCCGCGCGTCCGTTCGATCGTTCGTTACGTTCTGGAGGATATATGAGCGAGGCGGCATCGAGTTATGATAACAGATGATTTTATATTTTCTCAATATTCCATCAGTGTAATACACGCATACTTTTGCTCGACTTGTCAGGCCGACATGTTCCATAGTCTCCGAACAATTTGGAAAACTATCGAATTTCTATATGCTCTGTGCTGGTATGACGAATACCCAAGAATTCCGAACGCTGCTGGTGGTGGTGGTGGTGGTGGTGGTAGCTCTCTCCTCTCACCCTTCGAGAATATCGGCAACTCTGTGGTGACCAGTCTGCCGCAAGCTTTTCAGTAAATTTCCAAAAGCATAAGGCCCTCGTGTTTTTATGGTTTTCAAGATATCACGCACAGTTTCCAAATAATTTGCCAGTTGTGCCTGAAATTATACATAGAGCGCTTTTCTGAATACAGGTTAATAAAATTTAAAAAAACGTCATTTAAAGCAGGAATACATACCTTCCATCGGGACATATTCACGTCGTCCTCATTGAAAACTCCGAATTCAATTAAACACAGTAGTAGGTTGTTCATATGTATCTCAGTTGAAATATAATCACTAACAAGATCAATTCTTTGACGGTGATATTTTTCCATTGTTCGAGCACCACGATAATTTATTCTCTGCGATGATGGTGAGGAAAGCAGTGACTGCGACTGTATGATGAGTCGGTTCTCCAGTGAAGCGATTAACATTCGACTCGTCAAGCGCAAACCCCTTTCTAGGGAGGGGGGTAGACGACCATCCCCACTCCATCCCCACCACCTCGACTACCGAGGAGTGGGGGTACTCAACTCTCTCTATATAATGCTGCATACACAGAGGGTGGAAGTATTACTATACCTTATGACCATGCAGCGCAGATACGCATCGCACGGCGAAAGAGAGAGAGAGCCGTCTTTATATCAGGAAAGAGCGTGTGACTTTACGCTATATATGCACGTCCTCTCTCTTTCCTACTATATAGACGGTCTCTCTCTCTTTCGCCGTGCGATGCGTATCTGCGCTGCATGGTCATAAGGTATAGTAATACTTCCACCCTCTGTGTATGCAGCATTATATAGAGAGAGTTGAGTACCCCCACTCCTCGGTAGTCGAGGTGGTGGGGATGGAGTGGGGATGGTCGTCTACCCCCCTCCCTAGAAAGGGGTTTGCGCTTGACGAGTCGAATGTTAATCGCTTCACTGGAGAACCGACTCATCATACAGTCGCAGTCACTGCTTTCCTCACCATCATCGCAGAGAATAAATTATCGTGGTGCTCGAACAATGGAAAAATATCACCGTCAAAGAATTGATCTTGTTAGTGATTATATTTCAACTGAGATACATATGAACAACCTACTACTGTGTTTAATTGAATTCGGAGTTTTCAATGAGGACGACGTGAATATGTCCCGATGGAAGGTATGTATTCCTGCTTTAAATGACGTTTTTTTAAATTTTATTAACCTGTATTCAGAAAAGCGCTCTATGTATAATTTCAGGCACAACTGGCAAATTATTTGGAAACTGTGCGTGATATCTTGAAAACCATAAAAACACGAGGGCCTTATGCTTTTGGAAATTTACTGAAAAGCTTGCGGCAGACTGGTCACCACAGAGTTGCCGATATTCTCGAAGGGTGAGAGGAGAGAGCTACCACCACCACCACCACCACCACCAGCAGCGTTCGGAATTCTTGGGTATTCGTCATACCAGCACAGAGCATATAGAAATTCGATAGTTTTCCAAATTGTTCGGAGACTATGGAACATGTCGGCCTGACAAGTCGAGCAAAAGTATGCGTGTATTACACTGATGGAATATTGAGAAAATATAAAATCATCTGTTATCATAACTCGATGCCGCCTCGCTCATATATCCTCCAGAACGTAACGAACGATCGAACGGACGCGCGGGCCAATGAACGAATAGACGACATTTTTTACATATACAAAACCAGTGTTTGAACGAGCGAACGCAATGAACGAGCGAACGCACGGCCGATCGAACGAACGCTACGAATGATCAAACGAACGCAACGGTAGAACGATCGCAAGATCGAACAAATGCGACGGTCGATCGAACGAACAAACGTACGCTCCCACCGGTCGAATGAATGAACGAGCGCAACGAAGGAGTGAACGAAGAAATGAACACAAGCTTCGTTTACATATAAATAAAGCAGTGATAGAATGAAAGATTTCTTTTTCTAATTCGATGCATAGTTTTGTGAAGGAAAATTGAGCGTTTTTTTTTCACCGGCAATCAACACTACCACTTCGGACCGCGATTGAGCAAACGTAACGAATGGAACATCGCGCAAACGCAATGAGCGATCGAACGAACAAAGAAAGTTAGCTTCTTTTACGCATCGAAAAGCGGTAATTGGCCGAGGGATTTTGTTACGATGCAAAGTTTTTGTGAACGAAAATCGAGCGTTTTTTTTCACCGAAAATCAATGGAACGGACGAGCGATCGCACGAACGAAGGAAGTAAGCTTCTTTCAAATGTCAAACATCAGTGTTTGGCCAAGGGGTTTTTTTTCGATGCAACGCTTTTTGTAGGCGAACATCGAGCGTTTTTTTCACTGACAATCGATGCTTCCAATTCGGACCGCCATTGAGTTAACGCAATGAATAGAGGACCGAACGAACGCAATGAGCGATCGAAGGAAATCAACGAACGATCAAGCGAACGGACGAGCGATCAAACGAACGTAGAAAGTAAGCTGCTTTCAGATATTAAAAAAAAGCAGTGATTGGCCGAGGAATTTTCTTTTCGATTCATAGTTCTTTGTGAACGAAAATCGAGGGTTTTTTTCGCCCAGTATCAATGCAACGAACGAGTGAAAGAACGGATCGTCCGGTCGTTCGCTCGTTCGTCCGTTAAACGAACGAAAGATCGAATGCACGCAACGAACGATCGAGTGAACGCAGTGAGTGAATGAAGGAACAAGCGATCGAACGTTCGAAGGATCGCACAATCGGAATACCGAACGAACGAACGAGCGCATCGACCGGTCCATCGAACGAACGAATGAACGAACGAACACCGCAGTCCTAAGTAGCGGTATCGATTGTCAGGGATACACATGTTCGTTGAAAAACCATGCATCGAAAAAAAACAAAAAAATTCTTTGCGTAATCCCTGCTGTTTGATATGTAAAAGAACCTTGCGGTCGTTGGTTCGTTTGATCGTTCAATGCGTTCATAAAATCAAAATCAACATAAAAGGAATCGAAATCAAAATCGGCGTTCTCTTTGGGTCATTCGTTCGTTCCGTTCACTCGATCGTTCGTTCGTTGCGCTCGTTTGGTCGTTCGTTTCATCGTTCATTACCCTCGTTTGATCTTTCGTTTGTTAGGAACGAACGAACACCTCAGCCCAACGTGGTGGTGTTGATTTTCAGGACAAAACTCTCTATGATTGTTGAAAAAACCATATACCGAAAAACAAAATTTCTTTGCGCAATCCCTGCTTTTTTACATGAAAAAGAACCTTGCGGTCGTTAGTTCGTTTGATCGTTCAATGCGTTCGCACGTTCGTTCGATGCGTTCGCTCGTTCGTTCGCTCGATCTCTCGTTCGTTAACCCGTTACACTCGTTCGCTCGATCGTTCGTTCGTTGCGTTTGCTCGATCGTTCGTTTGTTGCGTTCACTCGATCGTTCGTTCGTTGCGTTCGCTCGATCGTTCGTTCGTTGCGCTCGTTCGATCGTTCATTCGCGCTTGACGAGTCGAATGTTAATCGCTTCACTGGATAACCGACTCATCATACAGCCGCAGTCACTGCTTTCCTCACCATCATCGTAGAGAATAAATTATCGCGGTGCTGGAACAATGGAAAATAAAATTCTTCGCGTAATCACTGCTGTTTGATATGTAAAAGAACCTTGTGTTCGTTGGTTCGTTCGATTGTTCAATGCGTTCACACGTTCGTTCGTTCGATGCGCTCGTTCCGTTCACTCGATCGTTCGTTCGTTGCGCTCGTTCGATCGTTCGTTTCATCGTTCATTACCCTCGTTTGATCTTTCGTTTGTTACGAACGAACGAACGAACACCTCAGTCCAAAGTAGTGGTGTTGACTTTCAGGACAAAACTCTCTATGTTCATTGAAAAAACCATATATCGAAAAACAAAATTTCTTTGCGCAATCCCTGCTTTTTGCGCACGTTCGTTCGTTCGATGCGTTCCCTCGATCTTTCGTTCGTTAACCCGTTACGCCCGTTCGCTCGATTGTTCGTTCGTTGCGTTCGCTCGATCGTTCGTTCGTTGCGCTCGTTCGATCGTTCATTCGCGCTTGACGAGTCGAATGTTAATCGCTTCACTGGATAACCGACTCATCATACAGCCGCAGTCACTGCTTTCCTCACCATCATCGTAGAGAATAAATTATCGCGGTGCTCGAACAATGGAAAATAAAATTCTTCGCGTAATCACTGCTGTTTGATATTTAAAAGAACCTTATGTTCGTTGGTTCGTTCGATCGTTCGATGCGTTCACACGTTCGTTCGTTCGATGCGCTCGCTCGATCTTTCGTTCGTTAACCCGTTGCATCCGTTCGATCGTTCGTTCGTTCGCTCGATCGTTCGTTTAATCGCTCGTGCGCTCGTTGCGCGATCGAACGAACCAACGACCACAAGGTTCTTTTACATATCAAACAGCAGGGATTACGCGAAGAATTTTTTTCGATGCATGGTTTTTCAACGAACATGTAGTATAGGGCCAAACACTGATGTTTGACATTTGACAGAAGCTTACTTTCTTCGTTCGTTCGATCGCTCGTCCGTTCGATTGATCGTCGCTCAATCGTGGGCCGAAGTGGAAGTGTCGATTTTCAGTGAAAATAAAAACGCTTGATTTTCGTTCACAAAAAACTTTGCATCGTAACAAAACCCCTCTGCCAATTACTGCTTTTCGATATCTAAAAGAGAAATCTAAAAGAAGCCTACTTTCTTTGTTCGTTCGATCGCTCATTGCGTTTGAGCGATCTTTCATTCGTTGCGCTTGCTCAATCGCGGTCCGAAGTGGCAGTATTGATTGCCAGTGAAAAGAATCACTCAATTTTCGTTCACGAAAACTATGCATCGAATTAAAAAAAAACATCTTTCATTCTATCGCTGCTTTATTGATATGTGAAAGAAGCTTGTGTTCATTGCTTCGTTCACTCGTTCGTTGCACTCGTTCATTCATTCGACCGGTCAGTGCGTACGTTTGTTCGTTCGGTCGATTTTTTATTGCATTCGTTCGATCGACCGTCGCATTCGTTCGATCTTACGATCGTTCTACCGTTGCGTTCGTTTGATCAATCGTAGCGTTCATTGCGTTCGCTCGTTCAACCACTGATTTTGTATCTGTAAAAAATTTCGTCCATTAGTTCATTGGAAAAAATCAAAATCGACATAAAAGAAATCGAAATCAAAATCGATGTTCTTTTTGGGTCGTTCGTTCCGTTCACTCGATCGTTGGTTCGTTGCGCTCGTTCGATCGTCCGTTTCATCGTTCATTCCCCTCTTTTGATATTTCGTTTGTTACGAACGAACGAACACCGCAGTCCAAAGTAGCGGTGTTGATTTTCAGGGCAAAACTCTCTATGTTCGTTGAGAAAACCATATATAGAAAAAAATTCTTTGCGCAATCCCAGCTGTTCGATATGGAAAAGAACCTTGCAGTGGTTGGTTCGTTCGATCGTTCAATGCGTTCGCATGTTCGTTCGTTTGATGCGTTCGCTGAATCTTTCGTTCGTTAACCCGTTGCGCCCGTTCGCTCGTGCGTTCGTTGCGTTCGCTCGGTCTGTGTGCGTGCGTGCGTGCGTGCGTGCGTGCGTGTGTGTATGTGTGTGTGTGCGTGTGCGTGCGTGCGCGCGTGTGTGTGTGTGTGTGTGCGCGTGCGTGTGTGCGTGCGTGCGTGCGTGCGTGTGTGTGTGTGTGTGTGTGTGTGTGCGTGCGTGCGTGCGTGCGTGCGTGCGTGCGTGCGTGTGTGTGTGTGTGTGTGTGTGTGTGTGTGTGTGTGTGTGTGTCTAGGTCTTGTTCCCTCATTCATCGTTGGATGCCTGATAGGACGATCGGTGAATGCGTCACAATGTGATTTTTGAATATTTTATTTTTATTTTTATTTTCAATAAAAAGATGGGACCATGGTGGTTTTTAAATTAAAAATAAAATATTGAAAAATAGGGCCACTGTCGCAACACCACCTCCCCCATAGTGTTTTATTCTTTCATTTAAATACCCTGTAGGGCATGAACCCGGAAATTGAAGTCGAGACGTCACCCACACACGTAAGTATAACTACGTCGAGATCACAACCGAAATTAAAAATGAATATCGGTATAAAAAATCAGAAATAAAAATCGAGGTAAAAAAATTACGTGTTTTTTATGTATCGGTTTATTTTATATTTATTGTAGCACCGTTCTATCTCAAAGTCGTATTAATTTGGGCGTGTGCGGGATCAGTGCTACAGCTCGAGCGCCTTGTTTCTCTCTCTCATCGGCGCGCTCAATAGTAGGAAATCTCTCTCTTGCAGCTCGCGCGATCTCTCTCTCTCTCTCTCTCACTCTCTGTTGTCGTCATTTTTTAGCAGATCTGTTTCCTGCTAATGATGCGCTCTCTCTCCACACATACACCTCGCTAGTGGGAGATCTCTCTCCTACTACAGATCACGCAGTTTCTCGCTCTGTCTCGTTTACCACATACACGGCTGTGCAGCGCGCTGCCGTATATACATGCATCGAAGCAATACTGCATAGTAGGAGATCTCTCTCTCCCGCTACTGCTCGAACGCTTTATTTCTCTCTCTTTCTTTGCAGATCATCGCACTTAGATCGCCCGCTACAGCTCGAGGGCTTCATCTCTCTCTCCTTCTCTCTCTTGAGCGTACATACACCTGCGTTGCTCTGTACGCTTTCCCTCCTCCTCCTCTATTCCATATTCTAATGCATTTAAAAAATTGTATAGGGGTATCATTTATATCGGTAAGAAATTTGTCTCTTTCGGTGAAGACACGCGTCGTCCAAAGTTCAGAGTCGAGACATTTTTGCGATTGTCAGCAAAAACGCATAACTCGAGATCTCTACAGAGTAGCTCGCGATTGTGCGCCGCGCCGGACGATTCAAACTCGTGCACACAATGACCGCGAGCATGTAGAGCCTTCGGCAAGAGTGCTAAAGTGTCAAAATTTGCAAAAGGGGCTTTTTATTCGCTCCAGAGCTTCAGTTGCTCTCCGAATCGCGAAGCGCGTAGACCTCATCTCTTTCTCTGTGACATTTTAAAAAATTTCGTGACGTTTATAAACTTATGTGATATTTTGAAAAACAGTGTGACATTCTGAAAAATTGTGCGAAGTGAGCAAAATGTCTCCCGATTGGTCCGAGTTTCCGACGACACCTCTCGCGTGCTGCATGATTGTGTATTTTCGAAAATTTATTTATTTTTTCAAAAAAGGAACCACGGTCGGCGACCATCAGTGAGTGTGTGTGTGAAAATTTTATTTTTAATTCGCTACCTGAAAACATTATTTATATTTAACTTCAAACCTAGATATAAAAGCTTCGGCGAAAATAAAAATTAACTAAAAAGGACCACTATGGCGACACCACCGCTCATCCCCCCTCTTACCCCCCACCACGGGCCGAGGTGTGGGGATAGGAGCGAAAAAATATAAAAAGGGGCTACTATGGCGACACCACCTGTTGGCTGTAACTTAATGGCTGCCATGTTTTGTTTTGAAAATAAAAAAAATTCCTTTATATTGTTAGCTTATTTTTTCACTTCGAAATGTCCATAGCCCCTACGCCGAGGCATTTGCAGACTCCGCAGAAAAGACGACACACGCACGTAAGTATAGCTTTTTCCTCTTCTCAATCGTCGCGGGCCACTATGGCGAGCCACCACAATTTTCCCCCACTTCTACACCCACCTCGGCTGCCCCCACCACGGGCCGAGGAGTGGGGATAGGAGTGGGGATAGGAGTGGGGGTCGCCATAGTGGCCCCCTTACTACTCTTGTATGTGTTCTTCGACGGTTTTTGTTGCCACCAAAAAATCGTCCATGTAGGCTACTACGAGTTCCCTTTTTATTAAATCTGCCAAGACTTCGTTGACGTACCTCTGAAATCTTGATGGCGCTGTTTTTAAGCCAAAGGGCATTTTCACGTATTCGAATTGACCAATCGGAGTTATAAACGAGGTAAGTTTGATAGAATCCTCCGCCATTGCTATGTGGTGAAAGCCATCTCGCAGATCGAGTAAAGTGAAATACCGTTTTTCGTTAAGTGAGTCTATTAAATCTTCGATTAAGGGAAGGGGATAGTTATCCCGCACGAGGATTTTATTAAGCGCTCGGTAGTCAACACATAGTCTCAACTCGGCTGTTTTTTTTTTCACGAGTACTATCGGTGAAGCATATTCTGAATTACTTTTTCGCACGACACCCTTCGCTAACAATTTGTCGATAATTTCAGTTAACTCTTTCTTTTCGTAGTACGAAAGTCGTCGCGGCGCGAAACGAAAAGGACTCGAATCTTTCAGTTCTAGAGCGAGTGTCGCTTCTATCCGTGGAACCTCAGGTCTTTGTGGCGTAACATAATGATTTACGAACGTAATATGTACGCTTTCTCGAATTTCAGGTGTCAATTCCGGATTAATCTTTAACTCATCGACCGGTTCTTTTACTTTAACATCGTCGATATTCATTATTTCATTCATTATCATAGCAACACCTGAATCTTCTGACCTCGTTAGTTTCATGTTGAATTTTCGTAACGTGTCTCGACCTATAATAGCGGGGTTTTGCATCGTCGCGTCTGGGACCACATAGAATTGGATACCGTGACGCGTGACATCATCGAACGTTAGACTCACTTTGACTATACCCTTTATATCAAGCTTTACGCTGTTTATCCCGCTGTAGCTGCTCGACAAGACGCAATCATCATATCTTACTGACGGGGGAACGACGGACATTTTCAAAAAACTTATCGGACTGCCAGTATCATACAGCGTTTCGAGGAAAACGGGTCGATTTTCATCCAAATCGTCGAATCTGAATTCGACGATCTTCCAAAATCCATCCGCTTCGCGCAATTCGTGAACGTGATGAACTTCCGGCGTCTTCTTCTCGGTCGACGGACTCTTCGACGGACAATTCTTCGACCAGTGCCCAGGTTCCTTGCACTTGAAGCAAGATTTATCCCTCCGATTCTGACGACATTCCACAGCCAAATGACCGGGAAGGTTGCACCTGTAGCAGCGTAAGACGTCGTACTGGTCCTTCATCTCCGTTCTTCTCTGTTGTACGCCCTTGAAGTCGACCTTGTCCCGTCTCGTGGGCGACATCCTCCTTCCAGGCCCGATCGAAATTTTTTCGAACGCCTCGAGAAATGCATCTACCGTAGCAAACCTCTGCATTCGCGCTTGATTCCGCATGCTTGGGACTGGTATCCCTTCAATTAGATGTTCTATAATTTCTTCATTTTCTATGGGAACCTTGTTGGCTAAGATGAGTTTGTCGTGCGTGTAGTCGCTAGCGGTTTCGTCCGACCTCCACACTCGTGCCTCAAATTGACGGCGTCGCGTCACACGATCAACGGGGAAGTCAAACATCGACTTTAGCTCCCCGAGAAAGGTCTCTGTGTCCATGTCGATATACTCCGGTTTTGAGTAGAACCATTTCTGGGCCTTGCCCTTAAGCTTTGAAGCTATTAGGATTCTCGTAGCGTTTTCATCCAGGTTGTAGGTAGCCTTTAACAATCGAACTTGTTTTTCCCAGATGCTGAACGTATCATTTTTCCCGTCAAAGTCTGACAACAAATCTCGTACTTTCGAGACACTAACCTCCGATCGTGACTGATCACGTACCTGCCTTTCTCGAGTAGGTTCCGCTGGTGGTACCTCGTATACTTGTTCTAAATTCGACTGCCGCCGCAAGTACTCATTTTCGCGTCTGACGAGTGCCAATTCTCGTGCAACGAGTGCAGATTCCCGACGTGCGAGCTCCAATTCTCTCCGCAGGGTGTCAGACTCGTTCTCCATTTTGTTTTTCTTCAGAATAACCGCCTGATCCGGTAAACTTATACTTGATCCTTCATCGACGTCACTCAATGGCTCGTCTGCTGCAAGACCATCCTTTACCGCGCCCAGCTGACTAATCCACGTATTTTTAGGATCGAATTCTCGCAATCGAGCAATAAGTTCCCCCTTTGTCCCTGACGTTTTCAAATTGTTCTTTGCCAAAACGTCTTTAAGAATGGTCAGTTTGAAACCGTTTGGATCCATAACGTCTGAATTTTAAACTAGAACACGATGATTTAAACACAGTCACTGTTTATCTCAACTCGGTCTCTCATACATCGAATTTATGCACATATATAGATCTGCACGCATACTATTCTGGCACACCGTGTCGTTCGACACCTTGAGTATCGAGTGTATTTATATATGTGTATACGATTCGCATGTACGGCTATAAACCACCTTTTTTTTTGTATCACCGTCTCAGTCCGAAAGCCTCGCGGTCCGGTAAATAAACTGATATAACTGAGAGTACTTCAATAATCTCAATAACTTTGGTCAGCTCGGTACGCTTATACCTTGTCTTTTCCACGAAAGTCCACAAACACAGCGACTTCGAAATACGGGTATCCGACTCTACGAATATCCCAACCCGAATAATATTTCACGTCTATTATTCCTTCACGAAATTTTCAGCATTTCGCACAGTTCTTATCGAAAAAAAAAAAAACTCACAGCAGTAAAAAGCGTTCTCGAAGTGGTATCATCAGCGGCATTTTACTGTCTTCCCGGACGTCACTAAAACAGCGTCCCTTTCTCTCAACTCGTAATTGATTCCCAACTTGTTCACGGCCATTTAACATGACCCTTTTTCACTAGGAAATGTCCCCGCCGTAGCCTTTGCAGGACGTTCTTTCTCACTGAACGCAGACCCTCTGCCAAAGGCATGCTACGACAACAAAATATATAACTATATATTTTTCTTCCATGATCAATATTTTTTATTAACGTTCACACGCGATCCATTTCTACTATCGGTCACAGATCTTTCTTTTTTGAGCATTTTGTTGTAGTATCCCACTTCTGATGTTGTAAGATTTGATATTGTCTATTTGTACTATTTTGTTAGTCAGGATGAAATGAATAACTCGTTAGGACTTCATGTATTATTTAAATGTGTATTTACGTAGCGGCACGACCGACATCTTCGCGTGATTGATCAAGACTGATCTCGAACAGTACTTTCCTATATCTCGTCATAAATAGTTCGAGAATATTCGACGGTCGCTGAGTCACAATATTCGAGACAATATAGTATCTATCTTCGAGGATACGTTCGGATCAACGTATCTTACACTTGCTCATCCTCTGAGTCTCCTGAGCTCTGCGAAGATGCCGATGTCTCATATACAGGTCTCGAGCTCTGAGAGTATCTCCGTGTCGATGCCGACTTCTGATGGTGTTCTGACAAAACAAAACAAAAAAACGGACTCTGAGACCGTCCTTTATTTTGGACTCCAATGAACGTTCTTATTTGACACATATGTGTGATCATAACTATCACTGAGCGTGATCGAGTCCTCCTTCGGATGATAATATTTGGGGAGAGCTCTGCCGTGAGCAATATAGCCAAATTTGACTGCCTGAAATAGGTTAGAGCCTTTTCAGGAGATAAACCGTAATTGTGCCTGAGTATAACTCGACTAGTGAAGGTTAGCGCCTTCACGAGTGGCCAGAAGTAATTCCTCGATCAGAGTAATAACTCGCTCGTCCAGGTTATAGCCTGTACGAGTGATCGTCAAGAGCAATAAAATCTCTTCCTTCTGTTTCACGTTTTCCTAAGGCTTTTTCTAAACCGTTGAAACCTGGAGCTGTGCTTCCGTCTGAAACATCGAAAAAAACAACCAAATGGCGGGCGCGTGTCACATTTACTTACTGCGTCTATGCTTTCGATGTTTCTTTTTTCCTTGTTGCAGAATAAGATCCTCTAATCGCTTAAGTCGTTTCTCGAGACGATTTTCCTTATCCTCGTTCTCTGAGGCTACTCTGCGGTCTCGTTTTTTACCCATAACTTTTCTCAAAAACACAATATTAAATTAACACGCATGTGGTTCTTCCCGCACGAAGAAGAAGAATGACAATCTAGGACAAATGCAGCCCACGGCTGAGACGAAAAAAGTTTCTAGGTAGGCTTTGAACATGTGGTGATACCGGCATGAAGGGAGGGTACTACACGGTTGATCTTGAGGAAGAGGCGCGAAATACAATCACTATTAGACGACAGATGAAGATAAAGAAGAACAACAACTAGTTTGTTTAGTTGAATCTTATATACACGAATATCCACAATATAATGAGAATATACTTTCATTAAACATAAGTCAATTTTGGATGATATATAATTTTCTTATTAAATACATTTCGGAATGTCCGTCTTAATGACTCGACTGTATTTGTACAGGAAAAAAAGGGGCCGGGTTGAAATTCCGAACTTTGAATGCTGCGACGATTTAAAATTCCGGATTTTAATATTTCGCAATTTAAGATGGGGCCGCGTTGAAATTCCGAACTTTCAATGCTCCGACGGTTTAAAATTCCGGATTTTAATATTCCGAAATTCAAGATGGAGCCGGGTTGAAATTCCGAACTGTGAATGATCAGAACGCTCAAACTCCGAAAGAATACTACCTCGAAAGATCAAAACTCCGAGAGAATTTTACACAAAAGACCAAAACTCCGAAAATCTGAACACCGTCAGAATAATTCGACTATAGAAGGATTAAAAGGTTCAAAATTTTCAATAAATCGACGAATTATTTCAAGAACTTTTTTGATTAAGAAGTGATTTTGCGTCAATTTTGAAATTTGTCTAGACAATGTTATACGTTCTACATAATTTGTAGTCAATTGTGTAGACTTTCGCTGGCATGATCATGACATGGGGGCCAAGTTGAAATTTTGAACTTCGAATGCGCCGACGGTTTAAAATTCCTAATTTCAATGTTCCGAAATTACAAGGTTCGTCAAGATTATGCTAGCGAAAGTGTACACAGTCGACTATAAATGATGCAGAACGTATAACATTGTCTAGACACATTTCAGAATTGACGTAAAATCACTTCTTAATAAATAAAAAATTTGAAATGATTCATCGATTTATTGAAAATGTTGAAACTTTTAAACTTCCATAGCCGAATCATTTTGACGGTGTTCAGATTTTCGGAGTTTTGGTCTTTCCTGTTAAATTCTTTCGAAGTTTTGATTTTTCGGGGTAGTATTCTTTCGGAGTTTTGAGCGTTCTGATCATTCAAAATTCGGATTTTCGTCCCGGCCCCGTTCAGATTTTCGGAGTTTTGGTCTTTCGGGTACAATTATTTCGGAGTTTTGATCTTTCGGGGTAGTATTCTTCGGAGTTTTGAGCGTTCTGATCATTCAAATTTCGGAATTTTAACCCAGCCCCGAAAAAAATCGTTACTTAAAAATAAAAAAACGGACTGGAAAAAAGTTGATGAAATTATAACATGTATTTGCAACGCAAACAAAAACGAAATGTTTTTATTGCCTTACCTTGTAGTAACATTTCTATTGAGATTTTTTAAAAGATGCTTCGTAAAGTTGTCAAGTTCTGTTTTGAGAATCGTTAATCGAATTGACACATATTGATTAGTTATCAAGTTATTTAAATGTACGCATAGAGAATTGTCCGTGTAAATGGGATCGGACGAAAATTAATAGCTACCACGTAGAATTGAGTTAGAGATCTCATATTTAACTGACATTCTTTTTATACAAATAATATTATCGTTTCAAAGTGTAAACGATGAAAACAATTTTCTTAGCAGACTGTTGTGTGTGTGTGTGTGCGTATGCGTGTGTGTGTGTGTGTGTGTGTGTGTGTGTGTGTGTGTGTGTGTGTGTGTGCGTGCGTGCGTGCGCGCGCGCGCACTGATAGGGGGGTACAACTGAAGCGGAGAGGGACCTAAAATCGTTATGACTACGAATCGAGACGAAGTAAAAAAGTATTTAAGAATATAAAGATGAAAATAAAACGACCAGCGCGATATTCACGTCGCAGATTATGCGATCCTTCGTACTTTTAATCTCGATGAAAAGTTTTGTTAAGCTTTTATGACATACAATGTAATTTTCCATTATATCCTGCCGAAGCCCGCAAGGATACACAATATTCAACCCTCCAAACAAGAAACGCTAAAGCTATCACAATAGCTTCGCAGGAATAAGTAAACCGTATCTCCGTTTTGCGATAACGTTCGGGATGAAAAAGCTTTTATTTTTCTTGGTTGCATGCTCGGGGAATAATTGCGAGAACAAATACTGACATCTCACTGTTGTTCAAACGATTATAGAAAACAGTTACGGCTATTTTGATTCCAAAAGGAAGCTTTTTCTTCGTAAAAACATTTTTGTGCGAAATTTTCCGAATTTTTTATCTTTTACGTTAGTACTTTTTCGAAAATTTGTATTATCTTGCTTTCTTCGATTTAATTACATTGTACCGCCAATACATTCAATTGAAGTTTACGATTTAATTAAGCCTTCACATTTATCAAATTAGTGTGTGATACGACACATGTGAGGATTAAATTTTGATAAAATCGTTCAAGGCATGTTTCAAGGTAATTTGGATGGTTTCAAGGTAATTTGGATTTTCAGACAATCGTGTATTCACGCTACTATGATAAAATCCGAGATGTCTCAGCAAATTTCTATACAGGCATGATACAAGCGTTGTGAAGAGCATATTGATATTCAATTTTTTACGCAGCATTGTTGAAATCGGTTTCGAAAAAGGTCGTGCACATTATAAACTTGCAGATTGTTTCCTCATAATTTAATGTAGGAAACCGACTTTTTGCCTTCAGAATATAAAACCATGCTTTTCTCATTATCAGAGATCGATGCAAAAGAAATCCTTTTTTTTAATTCTCCATGCCTACAGATACAAATTTTCCATTGTCTGCACCTGCTGCAAGAACAATTCACATTTTTTTTTATCAGCGATGCCCAATGATATAGAGTATTGCTTAGTAAGAAGTTTTTTCATACTGTTTATTTTTTCGGTCGATAGTACTTGACTATTTTTATGAAACGCGCTTTTGGGAATCTCAAATAATGAAGGTTATCATGGTAGCTACAGGTTTTGTCTTATTGCAGAAATTGCGAAGTTGGAAACAAAATATGAGATTATGTGCGAACTTATATCCACTCACTAAACATTGGTCGTCAAATTCTTGATTCGGAATAATCCCTAAAATAAAAGAAAAAGAACTCAAATATAGGCCAATCAACTGTGAAATGTAGTGGGAGTTTGGTACTTCTGCCGTACATACAAAATTTAAACGAAAATTTCCGTATTCCCTCGGTTTGTTGTAATATAATGGCTTTATAATGAATGATAAAAATCTTGATTAGAATATTTTTCATTGTTCTCTATTTTTTAAATGTGTGGAAACCACAATCAGAATATAATTACTATTCTAATTCTGAGGGTTTAGGCCTTTCTGCGTCCTTCATTGACCAATGCCCATCTGTCGATTTGTTGATGAATTCTTCTGCTACCACCCCTTCGCCGCCGTACAGTCGTGTAGCAGCAAGTGATCATTGAAGTATTGTTCAACGAACAGCCACTCCACTGTTACCTCATACTATAAAGACCTCTTGGAATCCTGGCGCACCAAATAAAAGAGTGCGGTTTCAAAAAATCGTGACAGAGTTCGTGATTGTAAATTTGATGAACACTCACACGCATTTGGAGTTGTTCGGTGACCTTACCCAGGTAGACAGATGTACCTCATATTGGCATCATATGTACATCATCACTGCAGCATAGAAAGTCTCACAGCTGTGTATCCCTTATGAGTGCTCCCGTTGAAGTCATATTTGCATCACATGATGATTCACAATAATACATCCAAATGAAGCAAAGTTGTTCTCACGCGAATATGCATGCAGTGAATTCATCAGACTAGCAAATTTGGCTCACGAATATCTAACAATAAGTGAGTGCATATGGGGCTCATATGGGTGTCACGGCGTGAAGAAACTGTAGTGCTCAAACGGAGCTCATATTAGCGGCATGGCGTGACGGAACTATGCTGTGGTCATACGGAGCTCATATTAGCGGCATGGCGTGACGTAAATATGCTGCACTCATACGGCGCTCATATTAGCGGCATGGCGTGACGTAAATATGCTGTACTCATACGGAGGTCATATTAGCGGCATGGCGTGACGTAACTATGCTGTGCTCATATGGAGCTCATTTGAGTGTCATAGCCTGAAAAATAAAAAAAAAATCCAAAATATTGATAAAAAAAATCTGGTAGAATTTTTATTATTCCCATACGCTTTATTGATGTTCCTGCCTATATGATAAATGGATTAAAAACGTATTCTGCCTAGTTAAATTTTGTACCTACCTACGGTTTGAACCACGTCGTCTAAATCGAGAGCCGAGCGCGCTACCTACCTAGCCATTCTAACATTTGTACAAATTTTCTTTGCGTCTGCTTATTTGTATCATTCTGGATTTGGATGAATATCGCCATCATATTGCGCTTATGGGATGTGTCACTGATGAATATACATATCGCCGTCTTTTTGCCCCCGTCGAATGTATCACTTACAAGGAGACGGCAGAACCTGGATGTCGCGAATCGGGTTCTCCTTTCGCCTCGTGAAAGTTGAAGACCTCCGAATTAACGTCGTTTTTTATTTTTGTTCCAATAGGCCTTAGTTGCTGAGATATCGCGATTTGAAAATTTGGGAGTTTCGGCTCGCGCGTAGAGTACGTTGAGCGTTGACACTTGAGACAAGAGCCACCGTAGCTAACACGGTAAGACGACGGACTGGTACTCTGAAAGTTCACGGTTCGCGTCCCCATGCTTTTTTTTGAATTTTATTTTATTTTTTTTTATCTCTCATAAGACTTTGCATGTGCAGGTAAAGAAGTCAATTCGAAAATATGTATTACTAGTTTAATTCATCTATTATATTAAAATAACTAATCCAATAATGAAGTCACAATAATATAGCAAAATAATATTGTATAACAAATAATTAATCTAATAATCAAGTCACAATTACAAAGCAAAATAATATTGTATAAGAAATAATTAATCTATTAATCACGTCACAATGAGAAAGCAAAATAATGTGGTATAAAAAATAAATAATTAATCTAATTCACACTTGCAAATTTAGTATGTTGACAAATTGGAGGGTGGAAACCATCGTAAAAGCAAAGGTAGTACAAAGGCTTACGACACCACGAACATAAAATGAACATAATACCACCGCAACCATATTTAACCTTATAAATTCTATCAGGAAAGCATATTTGAAGATATAGATCTTCAAATATGGTTTCCTCTGAATTAGATTAATTATTTATTTTTTATACCATATTATTTTGCTTTGTAATTGTGACTTCATTATTGGATTAATTATTTTAATATAATAGGCAAATAAAACTAATAAAACATATTTTCGAATTTTCTTATTTACCTGCACATGTAAAGTCTTGTGAGAGATTATAAAATTAAAAAAAAAAAATTAAAAAAAAGCATAGGGACGCGAACCGTGAACTTTCAGAGTGCCGGTCTATCGTCTTACCGTATTAGCTACCCAGATAGACAGATGTACCTCATATTGGCATCATATGTACATCATCACTGCAGCATAGAAAGTCTCACAGCTGTGTATCCCTTATGAGTGCTCCCGTTGAAGTCATATTTGCATCACATGATGATTCACAATAATACATCCAAATGAAGCAAAGTTGTTCTCACGCGAATATGCATGCAGTGAATTCATCAGACTAGCAAATTTGGCTCACGAATATCTAACAATAAGTGAGTATATATGGGGCTCATATGGGTGTCACGGCGTGAAGAAACTGTAGTGCTCATACGGAGCTCATATTAGCGGCATGGCGTGACGGAACTATGCTGTGGTCATACGGAGCTCATATTAGCGGCATGGCGTGACGTAAATATGCTGTACTCATACGGAGCTCATATTAGCGGCATGGCGTGACGTAAATATGCTGTACTCATACGAAGGTCATAATAGCGGCATGGCGTGACGTAACTATGCTATGCCCATATGGAGCTCATTTGAGTGTCATAGCGTGAAAAATAAAAAAAATCCAAAAATATTGATAAAAAAAATCTGGTAGGATTTTTATTATCCCCATACGCTTTATTGATGTTCCTGCCTATATGATAAATGGATTAAAAACGTATTCTGCCTAGTTAAATTTTGTACCTACCTACGGTTTGAACCACGTCTTCTAAATCGAGAGCCGAGCGCGCTACCTACCTAGCCATTCTAACACTTGTACAAATTTTCTTTGCGTCTGCGTATTTGTATCATTCTGGATTTGGATGAATATCGCCATCATATTGCGCTTATGGGATGTGTCACTGATGAATATACATATAGCCGTCTTATTGCGCTCGTCGAATGTATCAATTACAAGGAGACGGCAGAGCCCGGATTTCGCGAATCGGGTTCTCCTTTCGCCTGGTGAAAGTTGAAAACCTCCGAATTAACGTCGTTTTTTATTTTTGTTCCAATAGGCCTTAGTTGCTGTGATATCGCGATTTGAAAATTTGGGAGTTTCGGTTCGCGCGTAGAGTACGTTCAGCGTTGACACTTGAGACAAGAGCCACCGTAGTTAATACAGTAAGACGGCGGACTGGTACTCTGAAAGTTCACGCTTCGCGTCCCCATGCTTTTTTTTTAATTTAATTTTTTTTTTTTATAATCTCTCATAAGACTTTGCATGTGCAGGTAAAGAAGTCAATTCGAAAATATGTATTACTAGTTTAATTCATCTATTATATTAAAATAACTAATCCAATAATGAAGTCACAATTACATAGCAAAATAATATTGTATAACAAATAATTAATCTAATAATCAAGTCACAATTACAAAGCAAAATAATATTGTATAACAAATAATTAATCTATTAATCACGTCACAATGAGAAAGCAAAATAATGTGGTATAAAAAATAAATAATTAATCTAATTCACACTTGCAAATTTCGCGGCAGGTAATTATTCTGATTCTTCTTCTATCAGATCAGTATGGTGACAAATTGGAGGGTGGAAACTATCGTAAAAGCAAGGGTAGCACAAAGGCGTACGACACCACGAACATAAAATGAACGTAATACCACCGCAACCATATTTAACCTTATAAATTCTATCAGGAAAGCATATTTGAAGATATAGATCTTCAAATATGGTTTCCTCTGAATTAGATTAATTATTTATTTTTTATACCATATTATTTTGCTTTGTAATTGTGACTTCATTATTGGATTAATTATTTTAATATAATAGGCAAATAAAACTAATAAAACATATTTTCGAATTTTCTTATTTACCTGCACATGTAAAGTCTTATGAGAGATTATAAAATTAAAAAAAAAATTGAATAAAAAAAAAGCATAGGGACGCGAACCGTGAACTTTCAGAGTGCCGGTCTAACGTCTTCCCGTATTAGCTACGGCCGCTCTTGTCTCAAGTGTCAACGCTCAACGTACTCTAGGCACGAGACGAAAGTCCCAAATTTTCAAATCGCGATATCTCAGTAACTAAGGCTTATTGGAACAAAAATCAAAAGCGACGTTAATTCGGAGGTCTTCAACTTTCACCACGCGAAAGGCGAACCCGATTTGCGACATCCAGGCTCTACCTTCTCCTTGTTAGAAATATGCATATCACCGTCATAGGATGTATCACAGAAACACGCATATCGCCGTCATATTGCGCTCATGGGATGTATCACTGAGAAATATGCATATCGCCGTCATATTGCGCCCACCGAATGTATCACTGAAAACATGCATATTGCCGTCATGGAATGTAATACTGAGAAACATGCATATCGCCATCATATTGTGCTCCTGGGATGTATCACTGACAAAATATACATATCGCCGTCATATTGCGCTCAATGAATGTATCACTTAGAAACATGCATATCACCGTCATAGGATGTATCACTGAGAAACATGCATATCGCCGTCATGTTGCGCCCATCGAATGTATCACTGACAAACATGCATATCGCCGTCATATTGCTTGCATGGCATGTCTACTACCAGTGCTAACCCAGTGAATTCATCAACACAGTCATTGGATGACTTCCATATGACGTAAAATTTGCAGATATTAATTGTGGACACTTGAGCACAGCGATATGAGTTCAACGTGCTTCAAACGTACGATGCATTTGTAAACGACATATTGAGATCAAAATGCTTTGTACATTCACTATACTAAATGAGTTCACGGCTTTGCATCATGACATGTAGTCAATATGCTGTAAAATTTGCTTCATCAATTGTATGCACGGCGTGATGATCACGACTGTCTATCTGGGTATAGTTCATCAATTTAAGTCACGATTACGTGTTATCGCACGGTACTGAATGTAAAAAATTCATCAAATAATTTGTTTTTTTAAGGAATGAGATGCAGTCAGAATTTTCAAAAAATCGATTTTTTAACATTTCCTTAAAGTATGATGTTTGGAAAATATTCCCTGAAAATTTCAAGTCAATCCGATGAATAGTTTCCGGGATATTCCACAATTAGTGAAGGGGTGTCGGGTCCCCATGGCAGGTAGCGTCTGACAAACGCGCAAACGATAATACCCGGGAAGGCAGAATGCTTCGAAGACAACAACAAATTGATAGTTTGGAAGCTTCCACATCGGCAGGAGCCCTATTGTATGGGCCAGGAATTGATGATTCGATGTAAGGAATTTTTTAATTAGTATTTCTATACATAAATGAAGTGTAAAATTAGAAAACTCTATCAGAAGTTTTCAAAAATGTATTACTCAAAAACTATGAACTTTAGCGAAATTTTATAAAGAATACTTTCGTTTTAAAATTGCCCAAAATATTTTTTTTTAAATAATTCATCTCAAAAATCTTTAATTTTTTATAAAATTGTTTTAACAATTGGCTATAAACAATTGAATGCTCGACTTTTCGGCACAAAAATTGTGATATTCGGATTCAGCGGATCAAAATACATAAAAAAAATTAGCTTCATCCATCGAGCTCAAAATTCTACGAACATATAATACCGTATCCACATCGAAAAACTTTGAACGCATTTTTCTCGAAACTATGTTTTTCAAGTCGGTGACCACTATAATTAAAAAACCACTCAATGGATTTTGATTAAATTTGGTGTGCTTATTTATAGCATTAAAAACTAGTCTTTAATCGAAGAATTTTCATTTTTGTTGAAAATTTCTATTTTTTTAAACAATAAACGAGCGATTTTTTAATCGAAAATCGAAAGTTTTCTGTCGGAAGCCGCTATTTTATTAATTAAAAAAGGCTTCGATTAAGGACTAGATTTATTATTAAACTAATGATTTTTTTATTTCAGATGATCCAGTAAAATTTTATGATGGTCACCGCAAAGCACTACATGCCGAAGCCGGTTCACTACATGACACAGATGGCGAAATTTTTATAAATAATCAATATTTTTCTTTGACAATTTGTACAAGTAAAGTTGAAATATAACCTAAAAAGTCTGTGTAACCACGTTTGTAAAACAAACTTAATCACTATTAAAAAAAATGATTGAAAATACTCGTTTTTTCACGCCTCTGACTCCATCTCACCCTTTAAAACATGTTTTTTTCTTTCTCAGCTTTATAATTCTTTGCATCCGTTCAATTGCATTCCCTTCACATCATCATGTGAAAATCATAAAACCGTGAAGATAGTGTGTTTATCACTCATTTTACAATATTTGATTCGATTCGTTCCGTGACAATATGCCGTCGGCTGCGATGTTGTGCAGAAAAAAACCGATACTTCCGACTATTCATTTCGATTATTGTGGCCCTATACCTGCGTAATCCGAAAAATTTGCAAACATTGCATTGCCGGCAAAAAAAAAACATTTCCGACATACTGTATAAAAATTCCCCAGAATGGATGGATGCATAGTATTTAATTCCGGGTTCGGAATATAAAACTCCTTGTGTAGAAAACCGGTGCCGAAGCTGGTGGCAAAATTCGACTGACAATGAGTTGCAGTTGTGTTAGCATCAGTAAGTCAGTACAGGTGCCTGGCGGGCAACGGCAGGGGCGCGCAGGCCGGTGCACACCCAAGCGGTCACCCATCCGCGCATAGGACTAGGCGGCAACGCTTCTTGCATAGAAGATCGGCAAGGCCTCGACTCTACCGCGTCTCCAATACTACTGGTTTTTACATAATATATCTCCTCAAAAATTGAGCAACAATTCACGGAACTCGATGAAACGAAAGCATACACCTTACCTGCGTTTTAACATCGCCAGATTGTTGTTTCATCGTTGACTTGAAGTTACTACCCTCGATTATCTTTGCATTATTAATGTATATTTCGTCGTGATAATTGACTCGTTTCCTCGTGACCCAAAGCGGTGGATTACCTTCAAGTTCCGATGATATGGAGTCTCTGAGGTCATCAGTGGTCTTTGGCAAATTCGCTGAAACAATAAAATTGACACTTCTTATGACCTCGAATTATACTGTACTCCATAGTTTTTGCTTTTTCGGATTTAGCCCGAATATATATACATTGCCGGCCAAAAGTATTGATACACCTAGAAAAATTTCGCGCCGCACTAAAAATTTGATATCTCTGTGAAAAAAAAGATATCCGGATTTCCAAGTCGGCATTTTAAAAGGGACAAATGAAGCTTCACTTTGCATTTTGGAAAAAAAATTCGATTTTTTTAGACCCGGGGCGCCATTTTGCAAATGGCCGTTTTTTGGCTTTTTTGGCTGTGTAAAATCGGCTGCACGTCTTCAGGGAATTTTTTTTGGAATTTTTTTCGAAGAACCTTAAAAGATAAAGCAATAGCTATAGTTTCCTTTTTTAGAAAGTTTCGTACGATTTTTTTTCACCAAGTTAACCCTTTTTGTTTCTCAAAAAGACAATTTTGAAAAGACGCTGCTGAAATGGGAAACTTTGAGGTTTAGAGAAAATTGCCAAAAGGAAAAAAGTTGCGTTACATCGTATTGAATACACGGAAAAAAAGAAATAGTACAAAATACAGGGGCTACACAGTTCGCATTGGACTCGAGCGATTGCACAGCGATATTACCTGAAACACTGCTCAAAATACAGTGTGCTCAAAGTAAATTATTACAGTTCCTATACTGTCCTCTTTGGACTCGAACCGCTCTACTGTATCTTTCACTGGAACACTCAGTCCAAAATACAGTGTAGTCAAAAGTAAATTTTGACAGTTAGTTAATCTGTATTATGTACAATGAATGCGCCAGTTATATCGACAGAGTTTATGTAGGTGTTTTAACAGTGAAGTCCTCTGTTCTAGAAACTGGTTAGCAACAGATATAGTTTCAGTTTTGAACCGTTGCTTTTTACAGTGTGAACACGGGAAACGTTCTTGTTTTAATACTGTAATTCAAACTTGATGAAGCCCGTTATTTTATAGTGCCACAAATCGTATATTATACAAAATTAGGGGTAAAAATAACATTAGATAGCACTGAAAGAACAATTGAAGCGCTGAAAGAACTGCCAGTTCTTTGTGTCCTGGTCGCGCCACGCTCGAGACAAGTCCTAACCAGTGAATACCGTTCACAACGTCACACTGTAAATTTGATTATGAAAATAAAATAAAAAAAATTCCGCGAAACCTTTGTTTACAATGTATATATGTGTGCGTGTGCGTGCGCGCCCGCGCGCGCGCGCGCGTGTGTGTGTGTGTGTGCGTGTCGAGAATATAATGAAGCGAATGAGACACACAAAAAAAGTTTATCGATAAAAGAAGTTTGAAAACAATGTGTAGAAAATATTAAAAAATCAGTCACATACACAAGAACGTACCTTTTTGTAAATAATTCTCTCTTTTTTATAATTTCTTGAATTATGTCGCAAAAATTTCAACGTTCGCATCCTATCGACCACGCACTACTAACTGACAATCCTTTGTGTCCTGGCCACATGCCTTACCCCACGCGCGAGACAAGTCCTAATTAGACAAGCACGTACTTTTTTTAAATTCTCTCATTCTTAATAATTTCTTGAATTCTGTCGCACAAATTTCGATGTCCGCGTCCCATCAACCACGCACTACTAACTGGCAATCCTTTGTGTCCTGGCCTCGTGCCTCATGTTCGTATAGTGTAAAAATCAGTGATCGCATTTAAATTTTACAGTTGAATATTTTTATTGAAATCACTGATGTATTCACAATATAAAACTGCAAATAAACCAGTGTAACTGTAAAAATCTCAGAGTGCACAGATAACGTCACGAACTGTCGAAAGGAGAGTAAAACTACCGTGCCACACTGTGAAATTTAATGAATCACTCTGTACTCAATACAGTATACACTGTAACCCTTGCACTTTACGTACAGTATAAAAATCAGTGACCTCATTTAAATTTTACTGTTGAATATTTTTACTGAAATTACTGATTTATTCACAATACCAAACTGTAAATAAATCAGTGTAACTGTAAAAATCTCAGGGTACACAGATTACATCACGAACTGTCGAAAGAAGAGTAAAACTACCGTGCGACACTGTACAATTTAATGAATCACTCTGTACTCAATACAGTGTACACTGTAACCCTTGCAGTTTGCGTACAGTATACAAATCAGTGATCTCATGTAAATTTTACTGTTGAATATATTTTACTGAAAACACTGATGTATTCACAATACCGAACTGTAAATAAGCCAGTGTAACTGTAAAAATCTCAGTGTGTACAGGAAAATTCGTCATTTTTGTAGGGCATAATTTACATTACTCTGTTTTACTGTAAAATGAAATATGGCACCCTGTTTTTCATGCGGTTTATACTGTGATTTTCGCTGTTTCTTTTTTTCCGTGTAGAGCAAAATTTTTTCAAAATTTTTTTGCTCAAACATTGAATAAAAAAAAATTTCAATTTTTTTTCTCACTTTTTAGCCGCCCAAAAAATCCATCTCTTACCTCTTACCTTATCTAAACACAAGGAGCGGAAATAAAGCTTCTTGTCTTTGTTTACATTTTACCTTTGTAGAGCGTAAAAAAGATTCTATTTCTCGCGAGTCGATATTCTATTTCTCTCGCGTTCTTTTTCTCGCTCTCTTTTTCGCTCGCCTTTTTTGTTTACATTTTTTGATTCTTTGGAATAATGTGACGAGTGTCGCGCTGACAAAGCCAGTTAGTTGTGCGAAAACTTCGAACGCGAACACGTGTGGTCTACAATCGACAAGTTTTTACACAATTTTTTTTTTCTTAACGGTTCAAAATGGCACGGAAAAAGGAAATTCCACTGTATAAAAGAGGGGCTATTGTCGCGTTGCGCGATAAGGGATTGTCGTACAGAGAAATTGCCAGACAAACTCGCGTGTCTTTGAAAGGAGTGCAGACGACCATCGGGAGATTTAAGAAGTCCGAGACGTATTTCAATCGCAATCGTTCGGGTCGACCCAAAGTGACAACGTCCTCAGACGATAAAAATATCGTCGTTACCAGTGATGATAGAGGCCAATTATCGACCGCAACTCTCGTGGCGACAATCGATGGCGCGATCGATATGTCACGGAGGGGGGGGGGGATAAGGGACGATAAGCGAGGAACGGAGGAGCGACCTTCTTCTGTCTGTGACCGCCGAACTGCGAGGTGCAAACAGGAGCGACCGAAACGAAAATTAAGAACGAGGCAACCGCGAGATACGCCGTGTCCCGCGCGAATCGGAGTACGCGCGAAAGAACAAATAAGAGACCGCGAAAGTGCGCGGGGATCTCGGTGCCACGTGTCCTTAATAATAAAACGAAGACTTTTCATTCTTTTATAAAATCGGGGTTTTCATCCATCTTTCTCTCCTCCGCCTCTTCCATCCACATCTAAAGAACTTAAGGACTTTATCACCAGCAAAAAAAAATCGTCGATTAACAGCAAAGGAAATCTGTGCCAAATTTAACGAACAAAGGGGAACCTCGATATCACTGAGGACAGTGAAACGTCGTCTTAACAGTGCTGGCCTCAGAGGCTGTGTCGCCTTGAGAAAACCTTTGTTGCGTCCGACGAACAAAAAAAAACGATACGCATGGGCCCTGCAACACAAAAAGTGGACGATTAATCAGTGGATAAATGTACTCTGGACGGACGAGTCAAAATTTTTAATCTTCGGTAGTCGTCGACGCATTTTTGTTCGAAGAAATCCTTCGGAAAAAATGGCACCACAGTGTTTGATACCAACTGTCAAGCATGACGGTGGCTCCGTTATGGTGTGGGGTTACTTCTCCGGTCATGGTGTCGGAGACTTTGTGAAAATTGACGGCATAATGAGAAAAGAAGAATATAAAGAAATTCTCATTAATCATGCGATTCCATCGGGGCTAAGAACGATCGGGCGTGGTTTTACCATGCAATAAGACAATGATCCGAAACAGTTCCCGTCTCTGTCGAGAATATTTGGAGAACGAGGCAAAGAAAAAAAAATCGTTAATATGATGTGGCCGCCACAATCACCCGACCTAAACCCCATCGAACTTCTCTGGGAAGAGCTCGATCGAAAAATACGAATGATCTGCCCTACATCGGCCGAAGATCTGTGGCAGAAACTGCAAGCTGCGTGGAGATCCCTCAGCTCCGCTCAGCTGGATTCATTAATCGATCGGATGCCACGAATCGTTGATGCAGTGCTGAAAGCCAGAGGTGGGTTTTTCGACGAAAAGGGCGTTTAGAGGAGGTAAGAGGTGGATGTTTTGTGCGGCTAAAATATGAGGAAAAAAAATAGATTTTTTTTTAAATTCAATGTTGGAGCAAAAAATTTTGAAAAAAAAGTTTTGAAAAAATTCTGCTCGATTCAATACGATGTAACGGAACTTTTTTCTTCTTGGCAATTTTCTCTAAACCTTAAAGTTTCTCATTTCAGCAGCATCTTTTCAAAATTGTCTTTTTGAGAAAAAATGCGATAACTCGGTGAAAAAAAATCGTACGAAACTTTCTAAAAAAAGGAAACTATAGCTATTGCTCTATCTTTTAAGGTTCTTTGAAAAAAAAATACCAAAAAAATGTCCTGAAGACGTGCAGCCGATTTTAAACAGCCAAAAAACGGCCATTTTCAAAATGGCACCCCGGGTCTAAAAAAACCGAATTATTTTTTTTCCAAAACGCAAAGTGAAACTTCATTTGTCCCTTTTAAAATGCTGCCTTGGAAATCCCGATATCTTTTTTTTCACAGAGATATCAAACTTTTAGTGCGGTGCAAAATTTGTCTAGGTGTATCCATACTTTTGGCCGGCAGTGTACGGAGGGTGTCCCTCTTATCCTGCCACCCGAAGTAAGTCGGTAATTATTGACGTCACAAAAAAATGTACCAGACAAAAGTTGTACGGTGTGAAGGGGGCCATCAAATGCGACCAATTTTTTTTATTTCGGCGGAGGCGCTGACGCGCAGTGAAGGTCTCCTCCAACTTTTTAAGCGGAATGGTCAATTTTTTTCAACCATTATGTGGAGCACCTCAAGCCGCACGAAAAACATTAGGGGGTCCAAGTCGTTCGAGATCTCTTAGATCAGTTCAAAGTCTCTTAGATAAATTCAAGGTCTCTTAGATTATTTTAGATTAAGTTTAGTTACTATGTTCCCTTAAAGTATGTAAGTCACGACCTACTTCTGCCTTTTGTCTGTACACACTCAGAATGGTTTACTGTATTCTCTCTCTCTCTCTCTCTCTCATTTTCCTTGCGCCGAGAGAGAGAGAGAGAGAGAGAGAGAGAGAGAGAGAGAGAGAGAGAGAGAGAGAGAGAGAGAGAGAGAGAGAGAGAGAGAGAGAGAGAGAATGAATGAATGAATATTTATTTATGCCCTAGCACGCTATGGGGCAATGTGTGGATACAATTTGGAGAAGCTTATATAATGATTGGTTTGTTTGGTTTCGAGTACACATGCAACTTAAATCGTAGTCGACAGTATGATTAAAAGTTATAAAAGTGTTTTCGAACGAACTACGATAGAATGTAATAGAATTCTTATAAATAATTAACAATAGCACTGTGATATAATAAGAACTTAATACTAAACTACTAGAGCTAGCCTTAAAATTAGTTAATAGTAAAAGCGCGGATTTGAGTACAAACTACTGACGAAGGTACTGTCGGGCTCAGCTGGCTTCAAGGCCCTAATCGTGCTGAAGAAGGAGGCGCTCAGTGCTTAACAGGTGGTCGAATAGTCTCGTTTTGAAAGTGTCAAGAGATTCGGATGAGGTGATAGAAGGTGGTAAGAAGTGCCAGAAATACATAGCGGACAAGGAAAAAGAGTTATGAAAAATTGAGGTTTGATGGACAGGAATACGGAATGTGTACGACGAGGACGGACGACGCGCAGAGCGACGGTCGCGCTGATCATGCAGGGGAAATAGTTCAGCCAGGTACTCAAGAACATTCATGAAGAGAACACGATAACACGTAATACCTAGGAAATAGCGACGACGATTTAAGACAGATAGCCAACATAGCCTGTGACGATAAGGAGTGACGTGCTCATCGCGTCGCAGATCGAAGATAAAGCGAATGCACAAGTTTAAAAGCCTTTGCAGTTTGGTGTTGAGCTCCGCTGTCAAATCATGGTACACTAGGCAACAATAGTCAAAGTGCGGCATGATGAGAGTTGAGATCAACTTAGCCCTCAGAGAATGAGAGAGAGAATTTTTATGATGCTTCAATTTGTAGATTGTCATATGCACTTTTTGAGCAATAAGTGAGACATGCCTTCACCAAGATAAGTTTGAGCACATCAACACACCCAGATTGCAAGCCTCGCTCGAGAACTCTAGCGCAACACCATCAGCCCGGACCCTCGGACAGATCTCTAAGTCAATTCGACGGATATATGCATTACTCCCGAGAACAACGGCCCTGGTCTTGGTCACATTTACAGAGAGGCCATTAGAACGAGCAAATTCGCAGATCACACTGGCATCGTGAGACATCATAGCAATAGCAGTGTTGATCTCCGAAGGATGACAATGCAAATAAACTTGCGTGTCATCCGCGAAGATCATCCTGCTCGAAAACTTGGGACCAGTGCCGATGTTGTTCAGGAAGAGAGTGAAGAGCAGCGGTCCAAGTACCGATCCCTGTGGCATACCCATTGTTGTCGGTAACCAGGCAGAGCACCTCCCCTCCGAGTCAAGAACTGCCTGAAACCTGCCAGTTAAATAAGTATAGAACCAAGTGAGGGTCGCGTCGGAAAATCCAAAGGTTTTTAACTTGCATAGAAGGTTTATGTGTGGAACAGTGTCGAAGGCCTTACTAAAATCAAACAGCACAAGAATAGTAAGCATTGACTGGTCGATAGCACGTCGGATATCATCGGTCACTCGGAGTAGGGCTGTTTGAGTGCTGAATGCCGTTTTGAAGCCGGACTGACGAGGATCCAAAATATTGTGTTCCGCAACAAATTTTGAGACCTGATTGTGTACTATTTGCTCGAAGACCTTCGACACTTCTGGCAAGTTCGCTATTGGCCTGGTTTCAGCAGGAGAGGCTGGTGACCTAGACTTAGAAAGTGGACGGATGAACGCCCGCTTCCATTGGGTAGGGAAGCAAGGGAGACGGATGGAGTGATTGAATATAGCTGAAAGAATAGGGCATATCGACGGCAGAACTTTTTTAAGACAAAAGGGGGAGATATCGTCGGGTCCAGGAGCAAGGGAGGAAGAAGAGAGAGATGAAATGACTTTGAAAACAGATTCAACAGTGACTGGAGTTAAAGAGAATGATAAGGTAGGAGAAGGGATATCAGAAAGAGTTGAGAGAAAGAGATCACGAGAGAGACCAATACCACCACCCGATACCGAAGCATAGAATACATTCAGCTCTTCAGCCTCAAAAAATACAAGCGGGCTCGCAAAGGTTGGTTTAACTAACCCAAGGGAAGCCAGTTTCTTCCACAAACAAGCGGGCTCGGTGATAGCTAGAAGTTGATTACTTAAGTAGAGTTGGCGTGCCCGCCTGAGCTCGACAGTGACTCGGTTACGATGAAGGCGATAAGTATCGAAGTCGGCTCGGCGGCCAGTACGTCTCGCATGCTTGTAAAGGGAGGTACGCTCTTTTATCATGGATTTTAATTCGGCTGAGAGCCACGGTGCCGGAGGCTTACGAACTCGCAAGAGTCGCGGCGGTGCGTAATGATCGAAGGTAGAACTTATAGTAGAAGTGAACTCCCTAACAAGAGAATCCACATCCCCAATATTCTCATTTCCAGCAAAAATCGACAACGATTCTAAGTTTGATGAGAGAGAGAGAGAGAGAGAGAGAGAGAGAGAGAGAGAGAGAGAGAGAGAGAGAGAGAGAGAGAGAGAGAGAGAGAGAGAGAGAGAGAGAGAGAGAGAGACAAAACTCATGGTTATCAAACGTTTTGACGCAACGCTTTAAAACAGTTCTCGGGATGTTCGGTAAAATATTTAGAGTGTATCTTAGCTCGATGAGGTCATGGCCCGCGATAAAAGGTGAGGAAGATGAGCTGAAGGCTAGAACCTTAGACTCACTGTCTAGGATATACACGTCAAACCACGAGTCACAATACGACGTGTGGTAAGTAGGCTCTCTAAGTACGTGTGGTAAGTAGGCTCTCTCTCTCTCTCTCTCTCTCTCTCTCTCTCTCTCGCTCTCTCTCTCATTTTCCTTGCGCCGGGTATTCATGACGTTTTTTTTTCTTATCGTTATTTTGTGAGTTGAGTAATTGAGTGGAGAAAATTTGATGTTTCCTCTCTTCGGGAGGAAAGCGCCCACCCGTATACGTGATGCCCTCAAAATAGAAAGGCGTACCCTACACAGTCACATAATTAAATCATTGTTGATTACGCCTTTCTGCCTCTTATATGTCGACACACACACGCCCATACAGATGTATATGTATATGTTCCAACGAAGTTGAGAGGCAAACTGAAGGCTCAGTAACGGAAGGAAGCACTTCACAATGGTTCTCATTATAGGGTCGATGAATCGTCTACTTTTTTCGGCGGAGCTTCGCTTTCAAACGTTTTTTTCATTTTAGCTTATTACTTCACGGTTCACTCCATTTTTCATTTTCTCTATTCTTCTCCCTTCCTGTGTCTCTCCAACTTTCTCGCATTCTCTTTCTTTTTCTCTGCTTCTCTTCCCTTCATTCACGAACCTCAATACAAACGCACTTTTGATTTGATGCTAGTCCATCTTGAAATAAAACACAGACAGTGACAAATTTTATTTTCCATAAAATGCTTTTGGCAATATTGTAAAATATAATGCATTTTTGAACTCTCATCTTCTGCAGTGTTTTTTTTTATTGCAGAACACATTCAGACGGCTGATATCTCTTCCAAACCTTCATTATGCCTGCTCGTGTTAATGAGCGGGCTGAGATTGATTTTCTGAACGACTGTCAGATACTCAGTCTTCTAATCTATCTCAGAATTATCTTCCGGTTAGCTATTTAAGCGCTAGGCGCACCCATCTATATAAAGGAGTCGAGGGAATTAAATAAAGGCACGGGAGTATACTAATGAAATATTTGAATGGTGAAATACAGATATATATTGTCATACCAAATTTGATAAATTGATAATAACCGTTACAATTTTGATACAATTGATAATTATGGCGGTTTCCTTTCGGACATTAATTCGGTTGTGGTTTTAACGAAGTTGAATACGATTACATAAAATATGGGTGAATTGCACTTACTTTTAGATAACCTTACTTTGTGATAACCTTGTAATTTGATATCGTACTGATGCTAGACGTTCGAGTGTCCTCGAAGACAGTGCAATAGTCTTCGATCTATACGGCACTCATGTACGCAAATTACACGTTGGATTTTGCTGGTTGAGAATTTGATTGGATGAATAATTTCTACACACTACTCATGGTGTTGGATACAATTGGATGAATAATTTCTACACACTACTCATGAGTTCTTATCGGCGAAGCGTAACAAGACGCTGCACCTAGGTGCCTCTCTTAACCCTCGGGCAGTGATGCTTGATCACGATGAATCGAAGACGCCTACCCGGAACTAATTTACAAGAGCACGGAATAAGACTCAGGGTACAGAGAACCTCTGTACCAGACGCCTCTGTAGAGCTCCGCATAGTCCTAGGATTCGCAAGGGAATGTCTAATTTGGTTGCGACTTGATGGTGGGTTGCTTATTGATTTTGGTACAAATCAGCAGTTTCAATTGTCGCTGAGCAACAAATTTCGAAATGGGTATAGAATCGAGCGGCCGGGTTTATTCCATGTCCTCGTTGAGGGTCATTCGCAATCGCAAGTTGTTAGACTCAGCATTGTGAAGAAGTTGAAGTTGAAACTGCCAGAGTGGATTTTCGTTTCACAATGAGGATTTCGTATACTCGAAAGAACTCATGGTTTCGAAATGTAAGGATTGAACGCGTTCACTCCGAAGTGAAGAGAATAGATGGGTATAACATATATCAAATGGGAACAAAAATAGAAAATAACATACGCATTTAAGGTTGTTATGGGGTTTAGCCGTCGGGAGTGAAGTACGAGGGGAGCGCCCTATGCGCATGCACGGAGTCGATTGACTGTTACCAACTGTTAGCTTTCAAATAATCGTCATATTAAACCTGCGTTTTTGAACATTCGGTGATTACATTGACTGTTTTCATGACTTTGTATAATTATTACCTATAACTTTTTCTCACTCAATTAACGCGAAACGAATTGGCAACGTCGTAAATCGTGGTATAGCGTAATGCTCAGGTAGGCAGAAGGGTCGCGAAGTTAGAGCATGCGCCCCGTAGGTAACTTCAATATCGGCCCCAGGAGCTGTCAGAAGTGAATATCGGTCCGAGTGAAAAAAAATCCGCTGGAAAGAAAAAGGGCATACTAAAGCTGTCTATAATCTCGAAGAAATCAAAAACGTTAATAATCTTCTGATATTCTAAAAAAAAAATCCACGTTATTTTGTTTTTGCCTACAAATATCTAGAAATGTATCATTTCTGATCATAGTTATCAAATTAATATTAAGTAATTATGACTAATTAAGAGAATAAGTATCAATAATATTCGTTATTAATTATCCTGACCGAGTAGTTTGAGGTTCCCGGGCATAATTACCGAATACCGATAAGGTAGATAGCATTTGTGTCGTCTACGACGTTGCCATGATCGCACAGTCTAATATTTTGTATGCTTGATTTTCGCACAAATTCGCTATCGAAAACATTAATAATTTTATAACGGTACTGTGAATCCTCATTTTTACGGTACCAAAGGTTAGGCCGATAAGTAGTCGAACCGTACCTATTTCTTCAGCTCCGTGATAACATTCACTTAGCAGATATTAATAATGTACTGAAAAATGATCGGGAGTTTTCCATAAAGGTGGGGTCCCACGGCCCGTCATATCACAGGCCGCGCTAGATCTTGCACACCTGTCGAGGCCTGAGCGAACGATGGGATGACGCCCCGCGCCGAGTACTTCCCACGGCGTGTGTCGGCCCGAATCGGCCTGTTGCTTTCGCCATTCCAACACGCTAAGTGATACGGAGCGCATGGCTGCGTGTGCAACCGCCGTGGTTTTAGTAGTTCTTGGTTTATATACGTCATCCAAAAATGTTGCCATAGTGTTGTAGGATGACCATTCCGGTTTATAAATATCATCGGTGCCACTACTTGTTTTCATAGAATTCTTGATTTTCCGTTTTCATTTCCTGTATGTCGACACCAAGTTCTCTTTGTTCTTTTTTAATTCCGTGATGGGTATTGATCCATCTTTTAAATTACTTTTTGTCCGCAACCACGCATCATGAACATGGCTCTTTTTTATTTTGGCGTGACGAGCGCTTGTTCTTTTTCGTAAAGATTTGTTAATTTTGTTGTTCATTTTCAAAGCGCTTGTTCATTTTCGTAAAGATTTCAAAACTCGAATGTTAGTTCGTTCGTCCACTCTATCGTACGGCCGCAGACGAAATTAACGAGAGCCGATGCGCCCATGCCGGCCACGACAGGCCCCTCGCGCCGCGCCTTTGAACTTACCGACTCCCGATGGATCGGACGGGCCACGGCAGTCCACCACAGGCCACAACGGGCTTGACCGTTCCCACGGCCTGTCAGCGTATCCTGGCGCCGCCTGGCGTGTCAGAACACGGGCCGTGGGACGCTAGCTTAAGCGTGATGTAATTAGCCCACGAAATATGTCGAGTTGCCGATTTTTTTCTAAACAACGCTACTGTGAATCGTATGGAAACTGCACAGGATGATCAGCAAAGTTATAAAGGTCCAGAAAAAAATTTAGGTCGGTGGTAACATGTTGACTTAACCGCATACCAACCTTAACATCTGCATGTCGTGGTATCCAAACATTGTAAACAAAGGACTGAAAACAATTCGTGCACGGCAAAATTACACTTACATACAGCGAGACACGTTGTAATGTTTGTACTAACTGCGATTAAATACTTTTTGTTCACAAAATAGTAGGAAACAGGAACCGGTGTGCTGGTTTAGTAGTTAGCGTGCTTGCTTTTGAACCAGTACATCGAGAGGTCGCGGGTTCGAATCGCAGTTCGCGTAGTCACGGAAAAAAATTAATCGGGCGTGACGTAGCTCCAGTTCTACACGGATGTCACGCACACGGACCGGTACGTGTGTGTGTCGGGTGTGTATGACTGTAGCCTGTGATTTATTTCTCGACGAAACGCGACTAGCTCCGAAACTGGGCAGCGAACCTGGGACCGGCTGTATCTGTATAGGTTTTCGGCAGTTTCCCTATACCCATGGAAGAAATGTCATGGTGAATGCGATACAGAGGGGAAGTCGGCTACGGCCGCAAGGTGGAGATGTAAAGTTAAATATGGTGGATAATGTATTAAGGGGGGCGGACCCTGTACAAATGGAAGCTAAAAAAATAGTAGGAAACAGGAGCAAACAAAATCAAAATACAAAATTAGCAAACGAAGATATAAATTTATAAAACATTATTAGATTTAATTTTTTCGCAACTTATCGCTTTTGATTCTCATGAGCGGTGCGTCAGTACGTGAAAGAGAACTTACAAGGAACATCACTCAGGTGTCCGCCTCCGATTTTGTTGAAACTCATATATGTGATAGAGCATCGAAAACTGAGACACGTATTTTTTTTATCTGCGGAAAAACGGATATAAGGGGTGAAACCGCCCCTCAAAGGAAGGCGTGTCGAGGGGTGATTTTGCAGTTTCACCCAAAAGCAATCCACCGATCTGAATGAAACAAAAACGAAAATTCTTCTAATGAAAAGCGATGAAAAATCCACTATGAAAATGTTAAGAAAAAATTAAATTAGAGGGTAAACCACCCCTCAATTTGCCTTTTTTCAGCCAACACTTAAGAGGGTTGTATGCAAATTAATAAAACAGGTATCATTTTGAAGGGGAATCAAAATTCAAGTTGACGCGTTTTTGCGTTTCAGCGGGATAGCAAATTTAAGGGGGTAAACCACCCCTAACACGAATTTGTTCATCAGCGTCGTGTTTTCTGTGTTGAACATGTATCCACGCATTCAAAATATTCACCCGGGTTTCAAAATTATGACGCTTTTAAATTTTTACATTTTAAGGGTAAATTACCCCCTCTAATTGATTTTCGTTTGAAGTTTCGCAAAAGGTTTCACGAATTTCGTTAAAACTGCTTTCGTTTCATCGGTAATATCAATTTTATGTTCGTGTGTGCAGGCATAGTCGTTTTGAGCTTTAGGAGCGGTACTTTGGGAGTGGGGCCCTTACTCATAAGACTCATATTTTCATATTGTCATAGTTATATTTTCGTACCGAAATGTTTCTTCCTCTAATTCAAAAGGTTTGATGAAAGCATCTCCCATGCAAAGATGCAATGCAGTAACAAAAATATATTAACGATACTATTAATAAAATTCAAATGGTATATATAAATATATTTCGTTTGTTCGTTTTTTTTATTCCGCGTAAAAAAAATCATATGCAGATAAATGTTGACGCTTCGACTCTTAAATGCGTCATTATCCAGAATGCTCCCGTTCGGAAATCTTTTATCTCTGTGTATGAAGTTATACAATCAACGAACAGACCGATGTTTATTTGCCTACGTATCAAACTTTCTCGACTAACTGCAATAATTAATTCTTCTAGCGCGAATATTCTTATCGCGTCATGATGCGATAACGATATGTGCGCAAAATTTTTATTCTACGCTGAATTTTTACACTGCGCAAATATTAAACTGCAAGCTATTGTCATCTTGAACTGCAAGACGTTAATCATACATTACCCGATATGTGTTTACATTTTCGGGTAATGTGTGATTAGCCTCTGGCAGTTCAAGTTGTCAATAGCTTGCAGTTTTATCGCTTGCTTTATAAGACGGTTAGCATTCGGATTCTTCCATTTCACGTTAAAGTGAGCCACAAACAGTATACTGTGTGTTGGAAAATACAAATTTCATCAGCCATGAAAGTCAACCCAATAAACGTTATCAAACTTCTACTAGCTACATTTGAAGCTATGGATATTTCACAAACGCCGGTTAATAACGCGGAAATTGACCTTGCGGACAGATTTGAATAAATTTTGATCAGTTCCATGCAAAACTATAATGGAATTGAAATCATAGAGGAAGAAACGCTCGCTTTTCAAGAACCATTTAACACGTTGACTGCCGTGTCAAACAGTACGAAGCCAATGCTGAAGAAGATACCGTATGGCAAAAAGATACTGGTGATAGTGATTCTGACGCCTGTTTCAGTGATGATGAGCTGAACTACGATTAGAAAAAAAAGCAGTTCAATACTGGAGGTCTGGTAAGACAAAAAACTATAGCCTCAAAACCGTCCAACAGAAATACAGATCTGTCACGTCTGAAAAACAATTGCGGCGCTGGGCACATCAGCTGAATAAAGGCGGTACTTACAAAGAAAAGCTAGGGCAAATTTCTGAATATACATTGAAGAATATGAAAACTGTTCTAGATGCTGGTGTCATTATACATGATATTGATCTTCAGAAGTGGGCGCTATAAGCCCAAAAGGAGATAGGTTTCAATGATGTGCGATTTAAGGCCTCTCATAATTGGCTATGGAATTTTTGAAAAACAGCATCGCATTGTACCCAGAAAAATCAATAAATTTGTAACGCGCAAAAATACGGGAGAAGCAGAACTGCTACGGAAAAATGCAGAAAAATTTGTCGCCGATGTTGCACCACTGATAAAACAGTATGGAACGGAAAATGTGTATAATTCGGATCAAAGCGGTTTTCATATGGAAATTCATTCGGCGCGAACTCTTGCAACGGAAGGAGAAAAGAAAGTTGAATGTGTTGTACAGTCAGTTTCTTCAATAACTCACAGCTATACGATTCAGCCTACTATAAGCGCTGAAGGGAAATTACTTTCCCCACTTTACATCGTTTTAAAGGAGACGAAGGGTGAATTCGGACCACGAGTAGAGAAAGAGCTATTTCAAGCAGAAAACGTCTTTGTATTAGCATCCAAATCTGGAAAACTTACTTCTGGTACGTATTCTCACATATTATAATGAATGATTTTTAAAAAATATGAAATGTAATTGATGTCAACATTAGTATTTTTTTAAAATATTGCATGTGTTTTGTGTTAACAGAGCATTTCAAAACCTGGTTGGAAAAGGTTTTCTTTCCTAACGTCGGGAGACATAGCATATTATTGATAGACTCCTGGAATGGACACTGCCCTAAGGTTGTTCATGAAGCGACACCTCGTGATAAGAAGATAATCCCAATGATTATTCCAAAAGGTACAACTGGAAAGATTCGGCCGCTCGATGTATTTGGATTCAGAGTGTGGAAAGATTTCGTCCGACATTTTTCAGACAGTGTAATATTATTAAAATGTGATATGAATTTGCACTTGAGGAATAATATAATTAAACTGCAATCACGTACACACAATCAACTCTCATCACCGCGGTATTCTAATCTTTTTAAATATTCATGGTATAAAAGTAATTATATATCTAAAAACCAGAAGATTTTGAAAATCCTGTTATCTTTGGTTTTGGTGAATGGAACACACATTGTGAAATACCCGGTTGCAATAATTTGGCCATTATCAGATGTGCATGGTGCAAAAAGTCGTTGTGTTTAAAGCATTTTTTTGACAACTATCATTATTGCAAGAATTATGAGCCACGATTGTTGATAGTTATCATATGAAAAACAGTATATGTCATAAGAAAATGATTTAACGGCATTTGACTGTGATACTTTTCACAAGTACTATTAATTAAATCAGCTGATATGATTCCCAAATGAAATATGTCAAAATATATTAAACACATGTTCGTTAACCTACTGTAAAACCCTCAGTTTCATTAATATGTTTAATTAAACAAACGGTAAAATAATAAAAATATTCATTCCTCCACACAACTACGTCGCTGGCTAAATTATCGCTTGATCCAGGCGCATCATCGTTCCAAAATATACGAAGTGAGCCTTACAACTTATTCTGAAAATTATTATAATTAATTATATAGTAGAAGTGTATGTTTATTCCTATGGAGATGGAAAATATGAGTCTTATCAGTAAGGGGTAGTCCCATGTCCCCACTCCCAAAGTACCGCTCCTAATGCTCAAAACGAATATGCCTGCACACACAAACATAAAATTGATATTACCGATGAAATGAGAGCAGTTTTAACGAAATTCGTGAAACCTTTTGCGAAACTTCAAACGAAAAGCAATTAGAGGGGGTAGTTTACCCTTAAAAAGTAAAAATTAAAAAACGTAATAATTTAATAACGCGGGAGAATGTTTTGAATCCGCGGATACATGTTAAACACAGAAAACACGACGGTGATGAACAAATTTATGTTAGGGGTGGTTTACCCCCTTAAATTTGCTGTCCCGCTGAAACGCAAAAACGCGTCCACTTGAATTTTGATTCCCCTTCAAAATGATACCTGTTTTATTAATTTTCATACAACCCTCTTAAGCGTGGGGTGAAAAACGGCAAATGGAGGGGTGGTTTACCCCTTAATTATATTTCTAATCAACACTCTTATAGTGGATTTTTCATCGCTTAATATTAGAGGAATTTTCGATTTTGTTTCATTCAGATCGGTGGACTGGTTGTGAGAGAAACTTTGAGGGGTGGTTTCATCCCCTAACACCGTTTTTCTGCCGATACAAAAAAAACATGTGTAATAGTTTGCAATGCTTTACCACATATATGAGTTTCAACGAAATCGAAAGCGGATACTTCAATGATGTTCCTTGTCAGAGGGGTAGTTACCCCTTAAGACGAATGGAATAATTTTGAAATATGATAAAACATTAAATTGTAGCTTTAAGAAATATTTAAAATCAGCGGATACACTTTAAACAAAGAAAAAACGACCATGATAAATAAATTTATGTTAGGGGTAATTACCCCCTTAAATTTGCTATGCCGCCAAAACGCAAAAACTCGTTAACTTCAATTTTAATTCCGATTCAAAATGATACCTGTTTTATTAATTTGCATACAATCCTCTTAAGTGTGGAGTGAAAAAAGTCAAATTGAGGGGTGGTTTACCCACTGATTTAATTTTTTCTTAACATTTTCATAGTCGATTTTCCATCACTTTTCATTAGAAGAATTTTCGTTTTTGTTTCATTCAGATCGGTGGATTGCTTCTGGGTGAAACTGCAAAATCACCCCTCGACACGCCTTTCTTTGAGGGGCGGTTTCCCTCCTTAAATCCGTTTTTCCGCAGATAAAAAAAATACGTGTCTTAAAGTTTTCGATGCTCTATCACATATATGAGTTTCAACAAAATCGGAGGCGGACACCTGAGGGATATTCCTTGTTAGTATTAGTCGAAGTTGATACAAAAGTAAGAAGCTGTGAAAGCGTGGAGCTAAAAAGATTGGGCCATACATAAGGAGGGTCGAACGTGTCCACGATGAATGTTGAACAAACCTAACTTTTTTAAAAGCATAGACATGTTCAGTGACAGTTGCAGTTTGAAGCGCCCGGAAATTCTGCTAAATCGTTAAAAATGAAATAAATATCAGAACCTAGGCAATTTTTAATGGATTTTGACGAGAAATTATAAATTTAGACGGATTTAAGATTTCCTGGGATCCTCCTTGAGGCAAGGTGAAAGCGGCTCAGTTAGTAAACATCCCTTTGCGTGCGTTTCTTGAAGAGAATTGACGTTTCGCAAAACTAAGAGCCTTACTCCGTTGTACTTTAAATAAAGAGTCAAAAATGACTACTCTTTTACCAAAACTTTAGTTCCCTCGGAATACCGTAAGACACAGACTTTGTTCTCTTTCCTACTCGTATGTCACGTGGTACATCTCTCACTCTGCCTCAATATTCTCATTCTTCCACATCTTTTTCCCCACGATCCCTTAGAAATCGCAGCTAAAAAGAAAGCATAGCATCGCGTATGCACGTGACAAACCAGCCGAACCTGAAACATTTTGTCTGGAAATTGTGACGATCGCATTTGGACACTAGTTTCTGCGTGCAGATAAAAGCATAATAAAAGAAGCAATACGAGTAAAACGAGGAATACAAGAAAATGCACGTATTCGACATTGGTCAAAATCGAGGATATATTACTATATCGGGAGACATTTCCGGCTAACGTTTATGGATTAACGTCATGTATATACCCGATGAAAGGTAGTCGCACATATGTATATATCCTAAAACAAAAGTGGAGTACGAAAATATGGCATGAAGCCATATGCACACGAAGTTTTATCTTTTTCCCTCTCTTGTTTTCTGCATATCCCGTTGCCGATTGCGATAATACATCCACGTGTGCATGTCTATGAGCGTGGAACCGTTATATACGCGTACATGTTATTGTTCCTTTTCCTTTGAGAAGACAAAATTGAAATCACCGGCCTTCCGTCCGTTTCTCGTATCAAAGCTTTCTCGACAAATATAAACCGGGAGAGAAAGCCAGAGATAGAAAGATTCCTTTTCGGGTTTCATTTCTCCCAACCTCAACGTGGCGTATTCATTATGAGAACGCAAATGCACACACGCTGATATACCGTGAATATATTGTCCCAGTCGAGGGAGGAAACCGATGCGGACTTCACACGAAATTTCGGCACGTTTATGCGGAAGCACACCAGCCCCGTGAGACTCGAAAAAGGCTACCGTGGTAAATTTCTATTGCACATAAGAGCAAATAAGTGTTTCTTCTAGATTCAACACTCCAAGAGATTTATTGGTGCAGGCTCAGATGAAAAATCGCTAATTGCGCGAAATTGGAACGTAAGTGGGCGCAACTAACCGATTATGCATGGCATATATTTTTTTTCTCGAAATCACCTACACATAATGAAAAACGAGAACGTTTTTCTCCCATTTACGTATGTGGCTGTGAAACCGTCACGGATATAACAGAGAACACATACGTCTTTTGCACTACAAGACGGTGTACACGATAACTCCGAGCAGGGGGAACGAATCTACGAAATGATAGCTCTCGCAGCTGACAGCTGGAAATTGAGCAATTGTTACGTACCGAGGCTCTTACAAATGTATAACACCGCTTATACCAATTTAAAATAAGATAAAGAGGCTTTTCCAAGATTTGTCCTGTGAAAAGTCGTGGGCCGTTTGCCGGCCAATCCAAAATTTAAAAAACTGACCGAACGGTATTGCATCTAGGTGTGAATTGAACATCCTGAAAACACTCTTGCGACTCACCCAAGTACCAATGCAATATGAAGGGCAACCTACTGTTCACTTACCTGATGCCAAATTCTGAGACAAAGGAAAAACTCGCATAAATAACTGGTATTTATGGATATAAAAGGGCAACGAATCAGCACATCGACATTCGTAATGTTAATGGTCACGCCGCAGGTCTCGGACGAACCACGCAACCCCGGTAGCGCTCTCTAAGAGGAATTAAGCGACATCCACAAAAACATAGATGTATTTCAGCAAACCATGGCCTCGACTACATCCTTTCCTGAGAATTAACAGTAGGATTAAATAACGAAACTGGAGGTAATGTTGCCAGCAATATTTAGGTCTCTACGGAACAGAAAACGGTGACCCAAATTAAGAAGAAAGTCACTACTATGATGTAACGGAATTTGGTATTGTCACGCGAGAAATGGAAAAGGCTCACATCGACGATTCCATCCCTGCAACTTTGTAGCGACATCCGTTCAGGAAAACTGAAAATACTGTTCTTGGTGCAGGCAGTTAGGAGGTAGCACATATATTGCGGTGGTGCAATCCGTCTGGATAGACATGACAACAAACCAACGTGAAATTCTTAGTCGACACAGCATCAGTAGTAACAATACTACCCCGAGGTATCTTCAACGAAAGGATACCAGAAGACGCTCTCAAGCTGTACGCAGCGAATCAAACGGAAATCTACACTCGCGGCATCAAGATACTCAAACTCGATCTGAGCCTTCAACGCCCATTCAGATGGCCGTTCATAAGAGTGTGCGTACAATTGGCAATAATCGTAACAGATTTCCTCCCGCTCTATGGTCTTCTTCCGGATCTCAGGTACAAACGACCAGTCGACTTAACCACGAACTTCGCCAGCCCAGCTAAGATAGCGCTGCCTACTATTCATAGCGATACCAAAATAAATCCTCAAATCGAGTACACGGACATGCTCGAGAAATCCATCGGCATTACGAGAATGTTGATCCTTGCACTTACGGAAACGTCAAGGTCGTTCTGTAGTTTAGGTCAAATCTTAGGAATTGGCTGAACTCTAAGTATCGTGTAGATATGACCTTCATGGACTGATGCCCAAAAATTCAACACGATTCACTGTCTAGTTCATGAGATAATTGCAATTGAATACGGGTATTTTTGTACGCGATCCCTGTACCCAACACGTAAACCGATAGGATTTTGCTTGCATTTCTCGATATAGATTCTAAACGAATCTTAGGATTTCAAAATAAAAACCCACGTGTACGTTGTACTATTGTGGGATCGATTTTTAAACAATGACAAAAGTGATAATTTCATTCCACACCGAACTCGGGCCCAACTATATGTAACGGAATGGCAACGGTATACGCTGCAGCCAGCTGATCGGCGCGTAGTCTGGGAACTCGAAGCGTGTTTTTTCCCCCGAGTTCTAGTAATTCTGGGACGGA
This sequence comes from Ophion slaviceki, assembly GCA_944452715.1. Classification (NCBI taxonomy): domain Eukaryota; kingdom Metazoa; phylum Arthropoda; class Insecta; order Hymenoptera; family Ichneumonidae; genus Ophion; species Ophion slaviceki. Next base: position 47,710,848 of record OX101786.1, read on the forward strand.
TGTGAAATAATCGTATTCTGCAAACAAATTTAATTTGTTCAATTTTTGCATGTATTTGTCTTTGTTATAGCGAATACAATTTAAACTGTCGGGAAGATGTTGTAAATGCACGATCCGACGTCCTTCGACAGCGAATTTTTGTTGCTGATCGTTGAGGTTATGGTTCCTCTCATCGCATTTAGCCGCATTTGCTTGACACATGGTTGCCACAGCTCAACGTTATGACTGCAGGAAAATCGCGCTGGTGGCACGATTACAGCGGCGTTCTTTATACGACTATGAGACCTATCTATGCATAGGGTGCGGGATATACAGAGGGTACAAGTTCTGTCAAAAATTTACAACCAACGGCATCGCATAGGCATAGGTTTCTCGTAACCGCCGCTTTCCGTAATCCATACGATTTTTAAATAATATCTTCTTCCGGATACATTTTCTTTTCTTACCCTTCGTTAAATTTAATGTATTGCCAAAAAAAGCTACTGTGGCGACTCACTGGGACTCATATGTGTGGTGCCATATGGGCTTTGAGGATGATGACATGCCTCCGATAACGTATAGATCGCACTTGCCGCGCAAGGAAACGTCATGACGATTTATCGGGAGCCCGAGGCTGCCGCGCCCGAAGCATACGTACCGAGGTTGCCTTGCGAGTCGGCTGGACCAATCTGGACGCGGCTAAAGGGACAGGCCGTGGCCGCACGAGTATGCAAGTGTGGACGCCGGTTCGAGGTGCGTCCAACTGCCTTGAGTTGTTTGGCGCACGGCCTCGGATTGAGCCAAACGCTCTCGATCGAGCAAAAGAAATTCCTGCTCAGTTTAGACGTGGTTGTCCACGCATCAACGGTGGCAGGTCACGGCCTGCCTCTTTCGCGTTCGTGCTCAAGTCTGTGCCCGGCTTAAGACGGAATGACACCTCATCGCGGTCGGCATGGTAGAACAATTATAGATACTCAAAAATCTCTGAAACGGCTCTTCAGATCCCGTCGAAACTCTGCCAAACCACGTCAAATAGACGTCAAAAGATAGACGAACAGCTGTCTGCCCCTCAAATTTTCTGAATTTGAGAAAAAAAACGTAGATTGGCTTATCATAAGCCAATCTACGTTTTTTTTCTGTATTTGGGTTTTGGGTATCTGTAATTGTTCTACCATAACGACCGCGATGAGGTGTCATTCCGTCTTAACGCCATGAAAATAGCATTCCGCTGAAATAAAAAACTCGCTTCGAATATTCAACTCACAAACTCACTTCACAAACCTGCAAACAGTGCAGCCAGATCGCGCCTGAAAGTTACCCCCTCTCTAGTCTCTTACGCGCCCATTACATAATCATAGTAGCGCGTGTCCATGAGCGAGCGACACTCGGACATCTTCGGAAAGAGCCGAGCGCGGTTGAAGTTTCCCGACCGCGCCTTTGGCATCTACACCAATCCATAGACGCTGAGCACGTTCATGTGCGGCCAAGCCGAAACGAAGGCTTCGAGGCAAAAAGCAATCTGACAAGGGGACAGTACGGCAGTCGGATTTTTGTAATTTTTCGTACTCATGGTACGTGAAGTTCAGAGCTCGAATATTAATATCCCAAAGCAGTTCGACGCCATATTCAGAAATTTTCGAGAAAATTGACTTTGAAGTTTTCGAGCGCACTCTTATCCCACAAAGATGCAACGATATTCGAACCGGGCTCGTGGCGTACCCGGTAGCGCTCGAGTCTAGTAATCGCGGGGTCGCTGGTTCGAGTCTCACTTCGAATTTTTTTTTTTTTTTTTTTTTTTTTCATTTTTTTTAAATTCGCATACCTCCGTCATTTAAATATCCCAATAAATTTTTGTTGTATATAATCACATATTATTATATATAATTAATATAATATATCTATATACGTTTATATATGGACAAAATCCATATATAGTTATTTATGTACAAAATTCATTATAGTTATACATAATTATATATTTTCTCATATATGATCATATATTATTTATATATAACAATAGGTGATTATTTATAAAAAAATAAATAAATAATCCCGGGATAAAAATCATAAAATCTATGCTAATTCACATATATGTAATTATAATTGTCAATGATAAATGCAAGTCTTATTTTTGATTATCTCTTGCTTGAAATTGTGAATAGGCGACGTAAAAATATCCAGTAATAATATTTACATAAACTCCCTTGTAGATTAATAGGAATATAAATAGAAGAATAAATGTTGAAATATGTGAATATAACGCTTGCTTTGGCAACCGTCGATATTGTGAATAACAGTTCTGCGTACATGATTTCAATAACATGATCAGATATGCGTGGTTTGCTTCGAAACTTTGCGATCAAAGCGAAATCTTCATGAACGTGAATGAAGTTTGTTTTCCGATCGATGTATTGAAAAAAAATTGCGAATGTAACAATGCAGCATTTATACGGTGTGCGAGATGCCGTGAAAATTACTGTTTTCCTTGTTTTTACGATGGTTATCACTCTGGCTCGTGTAACATTACACCCGATGTATAAAACAAACGAATACAGACCGAATAATAAAGTATTCAATTCCTTACCCGACGTTTTTCATTTTCATCCTAAAAATGTCGTTGGTTATAAATATTGATACTTGAAAATGTATGTTTATAATCAAGAGATAATTAAAAATATGACTTGCGTTTTTTCATTAAAAAAAAATGAAAAAAAAAATAAAAAAATTTCGAAGTGAGACTCGACCCAGCGACCTTGCGATTACTAGACTCGAGCGCTACCGGGTACGCCACGAGCCCGGTTCGAATATCGTTGCATCTTTGTGGGATAAGAGTGCGCTCGAAAACTTCAAAGTCAATTTTCTCGAAAATTTCTGAATATGGCGTCGAACTGCTTTGGGATATTAATATTCGAGCTCTGAACTTCGCGTACCATGAGTACGAAAAATTACAAAAATCCGACTGCCGTACTGTCCCCTTGTGAGCACGATTCGCATGACGTCACCCGTTGGCACGCGCGGGGCTTCTAGATGATTGCAATGCTTATTTAGCTCTTGATTCTCTGCGTTATTAATGTATACAAAAAAATGTATCGCGCACTCTAATCGCTTATTTTTTTAGTTCATACGTTAATTTACATACAATAATAAATCTAAATTACAACTTATATATCTTCTAAAAAAGTGTTTACGCTTTACTCACACCCGTCCTTATGCCAAATAAATTATAATTCATAAAAGTAGGCGGAAATATATTTATATTCGTACTATTATATGAATTCTCATACTTTCATCAAGCGATAAAGCATTATCCCCAAAAACAAGCCAATCATCAATCCAGCCGCGAATCGTAAGTACCAGAAAGTGCACATATTCTACAAGCGATGAGATGGTCCCGTTGGTAGCGTTCCTGGCTTCGGTCCGCAGGGGCCCCTAGTGCAAATATTTCTCCAAATTTTTCATAATTTCTCATATTTTAGTCATATTTGAGATTTTTGGAGAAAAAATGATTCAAAACAGATTCAAGTACTGGTCTATTTCCCAAAAACACATTTTTTTTACTGAAAATCCATGATTGTTCATTTTTTTCCCGGAAATTTTTCTATTTCCTATGACCTGAGTGAACGGCTGTGGAGATATTCGGAGAACAGTTAAAAATGAAATGAAATGAGATTTTCGTAAAAAAAACTTATTATTATTATTTTTCCCGGAAATTTCCCTTTTTCCTATTACCTGAGTGAACGACTGCGGAGATATTCGGAGAAAATTCAAGGATGAAAAAAATGAGATTTTCGTAAAAAAAACTTATTACATTTGTTTATCCCTCATAATTGTGAGAAACAATGAATTTCCGAAATTTTTGCAAACATTATTTTCCTTAAGGGGTAACACCACTGTAACGGCCTGCCATGAAGCGTTTTAGACAAATAATACTTGGGGTAATTATCAAGCATATATTGAAGTATATTCCAAAAAAATTTTATGGGAAAATATTACAAAATGGCGACACTGCAGCAACTTCTTCCGAGGCATGTTGAACGTTAGGTGCTCTGTGGCACGCAGTATAACTTGTGCCAATTTTAATCTGGACAAAATAATTTTTTTTAAATTAAATCTAAATGAGTGTAGCTAGTGAACCACGTATGGGTTTTAGAAATATTGATTTTTGAGTAATTGCCGAGTATTTGACTAAAAATGTTCATTTTTTTTTTATAACAGTTATTTGTTAATAAATATTGTTTAAATTTACTTCTCGAAAATCCCCTACGTGGTTCAGTAGCTACACTCATGTAGACTTAATAAAACAAAATTCTTTTTTTTTAATTAAAATTGGCACAGTTATACAGCGTGCCGCAGAGGTTCGACATGCTTCAGAAGAATTGCTGCAGTGTCGCCATTTTGTAATATTTTCGGATAAAAATTTATAGCAGTATACTTAAATGCATGCTCAATAAATATCGCAAGTATTATTCGTTTATCACATTTTCTTCCGCCAAAAACATATAAAAAAATACGCTTCCTGTAAGGCCGTTACAGTGGTGTTACCCCTCAAAGTCTTCATATAATTTCCGAGATTTTCCCGTGATCGTAATTAAAATGATGAAATATTCGAAAAAAATCGGAGACACTCGGATGTTTGCGTAAAAATATTTGTCCGAAAAACTCCGAATTCTTCATATTTGTTCCAATTCATAGAAAAATTCGGAAAAATTTCCCGGAAAAAATCGGAGTTTTTCGGAAAAAATTTGCACTAGGGGCGCGGGATCATTCCTCGCGCTTAGTGCTTTTTTTTAAATTATTATTACTACTAATTGATATTTGATTCGTTATTTTTATTAGTTATCATTATTATTTTAATTAGTTATCTTTTAGTGTCGAAAAATTTATCGCGGACTCTGACCGCTTATTTTATTAGTTTGTACGTTAATTTAAATATAATGATAAATCTAAATTACAACTTATTTATCTTCTAAAAAATTGTTTGCGCTTTACTCACACCCGTCCCTATGCCAAATAAATTGTAATTCATAAAAGCAAGCGGAAATATATTTATATTCGTATTATTATATTTATAATATAATATATAATAATTAATAATTAATAACATAATATAATATTATATAAAGCATTATCATAATGCTTTATCGCTTGATGAAAGTATATGAGAATGAATATAATAATACGAATATAAAAATATTTCCGCTTACTTTTATGAATTGCTATTTATTTGGCATAGGGACGGGTGTGAGTAAAGAGCAAACAATTTTTTAGAAGATAAATAAGTTGTAATTTAGATTTATTATTATATTTAAATTAACGTACAAACTAATAAAATAAGGGGTCAGAGTGCGCGATAAATTTTTCTAATTAATTAATTAGAATTAATAGTAATAATAATTTAAAAAAAGCACTGAGCGCGGGGAACGATCCCGCGCCCCTACGGACTGAAGCCAGGAACGCTACCAACGGGACCATCTCATCGCTTGTAGAATATGTGCACTTTCTGGTACTTACGATTCGCGGCCGGATGGATGATTGGCTTATTTTTGGGGATAATGCTTTATTGCTTGATGAAAGTGTGAGAATTAATATAATAATACGAATATAAATATATTTCCGCTTACTTTTATGAATTATAATTTATTTGGCATAAGGACGCGTGTGAGTAAAGCGTAAACAATTTTTTTGAAGACAAATAAGTTGTAATTTAGATTTATTATTATGTTTAAATTAACGCATAAAATAACAAAATAAGCGATCATTGTGCGCGATACATTTTTTTGTATACATTAATGACGTAGAAAATCAAGAGCTACATAACCATTGAAAATCATCTAAAAGCCTCGCTCGTGCCGTCGGTTGACGTCACGCGCGAGACGTGCTCAGATTGTTTTTTTCCTTCGAAGCCTTCGTTTCGGCTTGGCCGCACTTGAACGTGCTCAGCATCCATGTAGTGGTGTAGCTGCCGAAGGTGCGGTCGGGAAACATCGACCGCGCTCGGCTATTTCCGAAGATGTCCGAGCGTCGCTCGCTCACGGACACGCGCTACTATGATTGTGTGATGGGCGCGTAAGAGATTAGAGAGGGTGTAAGTTTTACGCGCGATCTGGCTGCACTGCCTGCAAATCGGGGTAGGGCACTGTGAGCGGTTTCCTTGTCGGAAGGGGGTGGCGTTGGAGGGAGTGCATTTTACACAAATATTTCATCTAGGGTTCGTATGGGTTTTCATTTATGTGAATTTAACCGGGTATCGTGAAGTATCGGTTGATTTTACGTCAATAGCCGCGTTCAGACTAACCGAGCCGCTTCGCGAGGCAGCCTCGGTATGTATGCTTCGAGCGCGGCAACCTCGGGCACGCGGTAAATCGTCATAAGGCTTCCTCACGCGGCAAGTGCGATCCATAATTTATCCGAGGCATACCAGTATCCTCAAAAGCCCAAATGGCACCATACGTACGAGTCTCAGTTGTCGCAGTAGCTTCAGGTAATACAGCGAAACGTAACGAAGGGTAAGAAAAGAAAATGTTTCTGAAATATATTATTTAAAGAATTGGGCCACCCTAGTGCAATAAAAAATAATCAGATGTCGGGATTTTTTTAACGAAATAACGAAATTCGGTAAAAAGGATTTTATTATACCACTAATGAATAACAAAAATGTTTTTTTTTTTCATAGTAATTAATTAAAACTGGCGGCTGCACAGCATTTTTCCGTCGACGCTTTTTTTAAGGTACCCACGGCCGGAAATGTAACTTATGCAATTTTTTACCTGGAACGAAAAACCAAACATTTTTCTATCATATAAAATAAGAGCTAGAGACGTACACAGGTTTTTTCTCGATATATTGATTATTGGCAAAATAGTACACTTAAGGAAAAAAGGTTAAAATTTCATAAAAGGCGTTCGGAGCAGACTGAGCGGGGCTGCGGTAGAATGGAAAATTTAGGCATTTAGAAACTTTTGCTACCCATAATATTTTAGTATATGACTTTTGAGACCCTAAAGAACCTGTTAAGCAAAAAACATGTTCTCGATTTTCTGAAAATCCTAGGCTGCCTAACCCCTCAAAAATCGTATGGAATACGGAAATTCGCTGTTACGAGAAACGGTCATCGACAACACGGTGCACAATTTTATTAGAATGATGCTAGTGCTCGTAACCGGTCCGGAGTAAGCGAGCGAATAATGATCGAGATACTTTTGTGCCTCGCGCAAACGTTTCTCGAGCCACCGCCGACGGTTAAGTTCGAGGCTGCCGCGAGCGTGCAAACGCGCGAGTGAGGCACGTCCACATAGTTCGCAGTGGCGTCGCACGACGGTGCCTTGGTCCCTGCCTCGGCCAGTCTGGACGCGGCTGATATCGGCCAAAAAATCGAAGAGTGATTTCAATCCCTTAACTGCGAAATATCAAAATGAACATTTATCCGCTACTTATCCATTCTTTACACACGTGCAAACTTACATCCCAATAACAACATTTTCAGATAAACGCCTCTTTTTATTCCATTTTTCCAACTAACAATATAAAATTTGTTGTTATATACCTCGTTCTCACCACAAATGTATGGTTTCGAAGAATTAAAAGTTAATAGCCACGTCCAAACTAGCCCAAGCGAGAACCGAAGCAGCTTCGCGGGGTACCACCTCACTCAAAGCTGCCTTGGTCATGTTTCGCGCGCTCACAATGGATGGGTTAGGAACACTAGTATTCTCGTAAAATTGTGCACCGCGATGTCGATGACAGGTTCTCGGTTATTACAAAAGGTTATTATCCACTTCCATACGATTTTTATATAATATCTTCTTTCAGATACATTTTCTTTTCTTACTCTCCGTTAAATTTCAATATATTACCAAAAAAAGCTACTGCGACAGCTGAGACTCGTACGTATGGTGCCATTTGAGGTTTTGATGATACTGGTGTGCCTCGTATAACTTACGAATCGCACTTGCCGTGCGAGGAAGCCTCATGACCATTTGCCGCAAGCTCGGCCAGTCTGAACGCATTTGAAAAGTATTTGTATCTCGTTCGGTTGAAAAGTTATCGCCGGAAAACAAAACAAACTCCATTTCCAAGGGTACGTTTCACTCCTCAAAAATGGGTTTCTCCGATATAAAAAAAAAACAATACGTGTCGACTACTTTAAAGCTGTTATGGGCCAGGTCAAATGACTACCAATGAGGTGAAATTTTTCTGGACATACATAACGCCTTTGCTTGTCATCCTGTGCAGTTTGGGTACGACCTACAGTGCCGTTTTTTTTTTTTTTTAGAAACAAGATGGGAAGTTCGACGTATTTCGTGGGCTCAACGTATTGCGCTTATGGGAGCTGCCCGGCCATTCCGCAGTTCATAATTTATGTCTGTTAAGAAAATGCTACTACGGGGCAGAAAAAATAGATACGGTTCGTATAATTATCGGACTCACCGTTGGCACCATGAAAATAAGGATTCACAGCACGAAAATCAAGCAATTTGTGCGAAAATCAAGCACACAGAACATTACGCTGTGCAAATATAGCAACGTCGTAGACGGCAGAAATACTACCTACCTTATCCACATTCGGTAATTATGCCCGGGGATCTCAAACTACCTAGTCAGGATAACTAACGAGGGATATTATTTGTCATTTTTCTCCCAATTAGTAATAATCACTTAATATTAATCTATATTAATCTATGTTCAAAAATGCTATGTTTTTAGAAATGTCTAGTAAAATACTAGAAAAGTGGAATTTTTTTCCATCATAAAAGAATTTTTTCGAAATCGGAAAATTATCAAAGTTTCTTTAATTCCTTTTGGATTAGTAAGCTGCAGTACAAACTTTGGTAATTATTTACTTTGGTGACTTTTTCGAAAATTGGGTTAAACTTTTTTTTGCTATTTTCTCATTAATTGGGTGATAAATGATGATATTCAGTCGGAGGAAGCTAAAATTTTTCATTAACAAATTTTTCATGAACAAAAAACTTTAAAAGTAATTTTGTATTATTAAAAAACACAAGATCGAAGAATAGAAGATCGAAGAATAGAAGATCGAAGAAGCGGCTGTCCAAACGACGAACAATTCACATTTTCCAACACTACACCATGACGTCGTAAAAAGTCGACACTCCGATCTGGATCTTCGAAAAACCGGCACACCTCGACAGTTCCCATGTGGCATCCTGAGCAAGACATCTTTCGAACTGAAGAACTTATTTCGCTCGTGTTGACGACGCTCTTGTGTTTACAAGTTCATAAATACACGAGCAACGTATGTTTTTATTTTGCTGTATTGTATACATTTCCAATATACGAAATGTACAAAACTCGCTATTCCTATTTTATAACGTGTTTCCGCCAACTTCGAAATTCCATAACTTTTCATGGGGCGGAAGGGGTGGATTTCAGCTTCCTCCGACTAAATATCATTTACAACCCAATTCATGAGAAAATAGCAAAACAAAAATGTAGGCTCATTTTTCGGAAAAGTCCCTAAAGAAAATAATTACGCAAACTTTTCGCGTCGAATTCCAGGCTTCAGCGCGCCCTCTCCCTTATACCTGCTACTGTAGGACAGTTGAAAGGGGACTCTAAATTGAGATAGACGCGTCGTGCAGTACGCAAATATTTCAACGCTATATTCAAGAGGACGCCAAATCTCTAAAAATCAATCAATTTCAATTTTTTTAAGTGGAATCAGCAGCTGCAAGTAAGTAGAAAATCATTATGTAACACAAAATTAATAATAATAGTTTATGCGATAACAATAAACGAATCATTTGTACGAAAATGCCATTGTGTCATTGGCGCGAGTTCTTGCAATGTAAAACATAGTTTTCTGAATTTCGTACATTAACGACGCGGTATGTATTACTCTTTTTCTTGAATTTGTCTGCGGTTTTCATTGTATTGAGTTCTATGATACGTAATTCACTTTCATAAATATCCTCTTTTTCTTTTCAAAGAATATTATGGAATAAATAATAGTAACGACGTTGAATATCCATCTATATAGATATTATATTTTCCAATTTTAGAATCTGTCGCTGATGAACGTGAAGCCTGACAAGAGAGAAGAAATTTTCGATATTGAAAGGTCATTTGAATGACAAAGCGGCTGAAACATATGCAATGATAAAAAATTTCATGTCTGCTAAATTGCAACGCCCCTTTGCTCTATCAGACAATGGAAAACCTGTCCTCCGCAAGTTGTTGCATGACTTGCATAAAAAGTGGCAGCAAGCATCAAAAACTGAAGGCAAAGTTCTGCAAAAATATTCTGAATGGATGAGCGTGTTTGTTTCTTTCGAAGAAACTGAACAATCTTCAGAAAAATCCCATAATTTTCGTCGGCCTTCTTCAGAATTTGCAAAGTCTAGTGACCGGACAAAACAAAGGAAGACTGAAGAATTACGCGCGAGACATAGTATGGAAGAATTTACGTATGTAACTCAAATGACCCTTCGTTCATCTGGGAAATCAGATGCTGCGAAAATTGTCCGTGATGTGGGATTGGGAAGCCCATCTAAAGCTAAGAAGTATAAGGAGTCCATAGGTTCGATTTAAGAAACGATTTTATCTGCGAATGCTACTCTGTCGCTCATAGTGGACCTAAAATTATCGAAATCACAATATCAGGGGCGTCGTAATAGAAGCAAAGAAAACAGATGTAATTTATTTCCATTGTATAAATTGCTATATCAAGCCAAGCTCAAACTTATCCGCCTAAGTCAGATACTTCTGTCAATGAATGTAGTGCTGAGGTAAAATTGCAGGCTTTGCTGAACCACACAGTTGATAGAATATTATTAACACAAATTGATGTTGTCAAAAGTTTGTCTTCTGAAAATGTTAGCCACTTGAATTTAATTTGTAAGTTGGGCTGCGGTGGCATTTCTGGCCAAAGTACGTGCAAGCAAAAGTTCACCAATGATGATGGAAGCAATTTCGATGCTAATATTCTTTTACCTCAATCGTTCCACTGCAGCTTGTATCAGACGACCAAGAAGCAAACACTAGACTTGTTGTATGGAAAAATCCGAGGCCGTCATCTCCTCGCTTTTGTAGACCAATTAGGATCCAATTTTTTCACGACACTCCTGAAGCCACTCATGAGTAGATGGATTTTGTTAAACAGCAAGAGAACAATCTTGTCCCTTTCGAAAAGATCATAGATGGAAAAGAAATGAGTTTCTTGCCGACTTGCTTTCACCATGGTAGACGGTAAAGTTTGTAATGCTATCACGCATAGAACGTCTACTCAACGGTGCTTTTTATGCAAAGCATCTTCAAAAGGCTTTAACAATATCGATGCCATTCTAGAAAAGGAAGTATCTGGAGATCATTTACAGTTTAGATTATTAACTTTGCATGCATGGATACGGTTTTTCGTATGTTGTTTGCAGGTAGCACATAAGCTTGAAATTACAAAGTGGCAAGTGCGTAGTGATAAAGAAAAAGGAACAAATAAAAATCCGAAAATCTAATATACAGAAGGGGTTCGTATCGCATTGGGTCTAATAGTCGATCAACCAAAGCCTGGTTTCGGTAGCTCGAATGATGGGAATACCGCTCGACGATTTTTCGAAAACTCAAGCATTTCTGCTGCTATTACAGAGGTTGATGAGAACTTGATTTAGCGTTTCCATGTCATATTGCTGACCATTTCGAGTGGCCATGAAATCGATTTCAGAAAATTTCAAGATTATGCCTTACAGACAGCTCGCTACTTTGTGCAGTTATATCCGTGGTTTTACATGCCAACTTCGGTACATAAGGTATTAATTCATGGCGCAGAAGTGATAAACTTATCGGAATTGCCGATAGGACAAATGTCTGAAGACGCTCAAGAGTCTACTAATAAATACATTAAAAAGTTTCGTGAAGGATTTTGCAAGAAAGTGTTCCCGAGGAAAAATAATGGAAGACATTATTTCACGCTTATTATTAATATCCAATCCATTTATTTCAAGTTTGCGCGCATTGCCTCGAAAAAACTTAAAGTCGTTGCTCCCAGAAGCAGTTCTATTGTTAGTTGCGCCACGTATACCAGCAAGTACAGGAAGCTCCAGCAATTTAAAAGTTGAATCATCTAATTGTGAATCAAATTATTCTTCCAATGACGATGCGTGAACTTTAAATCAACCGATTGTATATGTTTTATCATATTATACAACATATGTATATATTTTGTACTTTCTCTATAAAAGTGGTTCATGTCAAATCCGCCATTTTGTTTTTATTTCAAATTTTGACTTTGGATTCATAATCAGCGACCCCGAAAACCCCCGAGCACTGACTTTCAGCCAAATAACGTTTTCGAGTTTTGGCCAGCTTTTTGGGATTTGGCCCCACTGTGCGTCGCTGCTGGCTGCAAAACCCCTAGACTGCGCATTTCTACTTTCATTTTGTCGCGTATCTGTGCGTTTCGAGCTGCGCGATGCGCGCATCGTGCATACACATGACCTAGACGCAGTAAACCGTACGAGTTCCGATCAAGAGACGCGGCAATAATAAACCATGTTAATGAGATTATGCACAGTATGTAAAAATCTAACGAAAAATCGATTTTTTTACACAGCATAGAGGAATATTAAAAAATTATAGCAAACAAAATTCAGGAGTATTGCCGAACATTTAAACAAGAAAAAAGAATTAAGAATTAGACTATTTCATGGCAACGAATCGTTTGAGACTTTTAAATTAAATTCAAAGGGTCGTAAATGCGGGAGAAAAAAAGTAAAATTGTCTGCGTATCAGTTGAACATTAAACTTGCTATTAATATCATAAAGATGTTAGGCAGCTGAAATGTTAAGAACTAAATACTAAACTAATTACGTTCACAGCACATGATTTGAATTTCGTAGTGAGGTGATTTGTTAGACAAATCTTTACTAATAAAATGTTTTTTCCATATAACTATTAGTTACAACGGACTAATAATCATTGATGTTAATTTTAAATCTATGAAGTCTGAATATATAAGTACACCAATAGTCCATAATAAAAAAATATTAAAGTTGTTCAACGGACGTGTGGTGTGCATGATCTCATTAACTTAACGATATGTAACTATTTTTTAAATACAATTTTTGTTTCACTTTAATCGGCAGATGTACTTATCTTTGGGATCACGAACAAATTCCGCTTATCACATTTACTATTGTGACAATTAGCAATTCAACAGGTTTTAACCGTTATGAAAAGTGTAGCGAATACATTTTGTGCGTCGTGACAATTTTCTGAGGTCATGTTAATATTGGCTTATCTAGCGGGTGGGGGAGATCACGGGGGACTCGAATGATTGGACTGCGCAGTACTGCATTGCGCACGTATCGGTCGGTTAGCAGCGACACCTAGGCGGCTGTGACATGCTAGAAATTTGGCATACTTATGTAACTTCGGTGACAATGCAATAATATGGTACCATGAAGCTGGTCTGATGATGGAGGTGGGAGGTGGGCAATGCAACTCCTTAATAGCATATTCTAGGACATTCGTGTTCGTGCTAATTTGTTTTATTATCATGAGCACTGTTCATTACACATGATAACGAGGGTCTGATAATGGTATTGGGAGGTTGGAACTGAGATTTCCTAATGGCAAATGGTAGGACAATCGAGTTTGGGCTCATTAACTTTGTTGACTTGAGCACTATTTATAATTACACTATTATAGCGTTTCTCGCGAAACCTTTATAACCTCAGGCAAGGTTTTTAATTACGCCGATGTCTGACTGGCATGGGGGTATGTCATGGTAAATAAGAAAACAAATTCTAATAGCAAAAAGTATATTATAAAATAGACGTAGAAAACTTAAAAAAACAAGCTTTTATTTAAAATGCACTGTACTAAAAAGTGAAAAATAATGTTCAGTAACATTTAAAATCAAAACAGTATAACTATTTTTTTTAAATATCTATGTTTATGTACCTTTTAAGTACTTGCACCTGTGATGAGGGACCAAGGAAGGGACTTTTTTGTAGTTATACTGTCTTGGTTTTCAATTTTACTGAACATTATTTTTTACTTTTTAGTACATTCCCTTTTAAATAAAAGCTTGTTTTTTAAACGTTTCTTTACGTATACTTTATAGGTTACGCACGGGGCGAGTGTGTCTCTTACATGGAAACTAGATAGAGGAGACCAAAATTCAAATAATCGGGATGGCGCGTCGTTCGAACATACCCAATACAAAGTAATATATCGGTCGATGAGGTGAAAGTGATCGGATGAGGTTCTAACTTCACAACAAACCGGTCATGAGAGCAGCGTCGGACTGGCCATAGGGTCAGGGTGGCGTTTGCCACCCGGGCCCTACCCTACGCGGGCCCCCCTACGCTTACTACCTACGTGAAAAATAGTGCATATAGCATACAAACAAATAGCTTAATACAAAACCTTCGGGTGATCACAGATTCCGAAGCACATATGAACAAAAAATTGACGTAAACTCCAAGAGATTATTTTCAACGCAATCACTACCATTTGAAATCCTGTACATAATAACGTGGAATGTCCCATTTGTTGGAAATCAGGTTCGATATCCAATAAATGAATCCTTACTCTTCAACTTTACGATTGTATCTATAATTATATTGGTAAAAGAATTGGGTGATTTCTATTTACAATGCTGGCACGCCCGTTGCGACAATAATATAAAACGTGCGCTCACGGCCGTGGTGTCTTGGTACAATGCAATGCAGGCAGGCCCCGTTGAGTCGTTGGGGCAGGAGCGCGGGGCCCGTGCCCGTACCTCCTATCTGTGTATACGCGCGTTGACTCGCTGGTCTGGTAGTAGCGCGACCATAGTCGTTTATTTAACCACGTTTTTATTAACTCGCTTTGCTTGTCTGTTTGTCTGTTCGATACAAATGTTGCAATCGATTTTAAACTAACTTCTGGATGAGCTAGGGACTTGAAACTTTGAACATAGTTCAGATCTGGATGACAGGCAAATAAACGGACAGGCAAGTATATCACAGAGAGAGAAAAAAGAAAAAAATGTTGCAAAATAAATAAAGAAATAAAAAATATAGTTTAGTGAAAGAGGATAAAAAAAAGTATTAATAGTGAATAGTGCATTAGTGAAGATTTCAACGATGGGCAAGGGACAGCCCCCAACGCAAGCGACGCCTAGTGAAGGAGAAGCAAAATTTCACACACACACAAGAGTAAAAATCAGAAAATAAAATTATTTAAAATAAAAAAAAAATTGACCACTTTTTTTAAAACGGACTAGAAAGTATAAAATAATTTTTCTAGCCCCATACAGATTTATAACCCAATATAAAATTCTAACCGCATACAGATTGTCCTGAAAATTTGTGATTGTGAATTTTTAAGGGGTCTTCTCACTTTAGACGCTAAAAAAGGCTATTCTCATGATTTTTTAAAAAGATTTATATTATAGATATTAATATAAAAGTTGTTACACTTAATAAATAAACTTTCGAAATCCATAAAAAGATTTTTTTATGTATTTATGTAACCCAAGCAAACTTTAAACGCGTATTTCTCGAAACAACGTTTTTCGACAGCTTGTCGAAAAAATCTTCGAAACTAATGAACCGATCCTTATAAAATTTTAACCACATATTGTTTTCATCATCATATTCATAAGATATTTTTTTAAATTTTGATATTTGCTATTTTTTGCCAAAACCCGTGAAAAACCATATTTTTTTTTAATGTCCGACATTTTGTTATTTTTGCATATATAAAAATCATATGATTTGCGCTATAGCCATTAACATACTGAATCTAAAACCGTTTGATTTTTTTGTTTCGGATGATTCATCTCCGAGATTTCATCAACCGCGCAGACCTACAATTTTTTAGGACATTTTTTAACTACCATTTTCGTCTACAAACAGTGACTCAAATAAATAATTTTTTTCTCTGTATTCCGAAAGAGTATTAAGTGTAACAACTTTTATATGAATATCTATAATAAATCCGATCAAAAAAATTCATGAAAATAACCTTTTTTATCGTCTAAAGTGAGAAAACCCCTTAATAGCTATGAAGATGCTTGTAAGATTTAAAACTAAAAACGTGGGGCACATGCATAGATAACAGTAAGGAGTGTAGGGAGTAGCTGTCGTTGAGAAACCTTACACAACAGTTCATATCATTTGCAGTATAATAAAATTGTTAGTGACTTAGGTGAACTATTCATGCATCAGTTATCTATAACATGCGCCCAACGCTTTTGGTTTTAAATCTTACAAGTATTTTAACTAGGAGAAAATATTTCTTATTTTTTAGTCCGTTTTAGAAACGTGGTTTAACCCTTTCAATACGGCGAAAAAATCAGTTTAGTGCGCCTCATTACCGGAAACAGTTATTTCTCCTCCAAGTGATTATTACGATGAAATAACTTTTCTGGGTGAAACTTGCTCAATATAGGTGCGAATTCCTCACCACTGAAATGCGCCTGTGTTTTTCAGTAACTGAGAGATATCTTGTCACGGCCGTAATTTTAAAAAATTCCCAGACTGGGGCAGCACATGTCCCGTCAGGTATAAAAGGGTTAAACAATTTTTTTATTTAAATAATTTCGTTTATTTCTTTTTAGTAATTTATTGTGTCATGGAGCATTAACAATGACGACGATTGAATTTTCAGGCCGATTCGGAATCAATTGCATTCTTAAGCATTTTGAATAACCTTCATAGTTAATGTCATGATAATCTCTTGATTTTGTACCGGACTTAAACATTAATAGAACACCGGGAACAAATCCACCAGCGGACCCTGCGCGCGGAATAGCTACTCTCTGGCCCTTGGATATGGGCTGTTAGGTCCTTTATTGGATCCGTCTAACTATGATTTCGACTTCGAATGTGTTGCATGCATATAGGACTCAGTGTAAATAGCGGGCCGACCCTCCTGTCGATATTTTAATATCATCTGCAAATATTCTATTCGTTTCAGCCGAATGTTAGTCTTCTATATTAAAATTTTTCTATTATTCTCGGGTTTCTGCCAACTAAACCCGAGCTTGTTTAAAATATGCTGTAGGCTGGCAGACGACCCTTTGAAGTTTAGTCTTCCTGTAATTTTGCCTTCAGCTTACTTATTGTAGGCAGTTCTCTTTTTGTATGAAAATTATGGACGCATCTTTTCATAATACCTTGGTCAAAGTTATCAATATCTGTGACGTCGCTTTTTCTTGGCCTTTTCTTACCAGGCATGTGGAATACCAGGGCCAATTCACATTTCATGGACTCACGAATAATGTTTTGGATGGTACTCAAAGAAATTTCGGTCGCCTTGGCAGTTTTCTGATGAACTTGTTTTAAGTTCTTTATACCTTTTACAGCTTCTTGAGCAACAAATCATGTACATTGACCATCATTTTTCTCGCCTGTCTGTTGAAAACTGTATTTCTACACAGCATTTTTAATAATACAATGTAACGACCGTAACCTAACAACAAAACTTAACACAAAAACAACAACAAAGTACGTAAACTAATGAAAAAAACTTAACAAAAATGCAACAAGTAATAACCTACAAGTAAACTAACTTACAAATAGAACAATACGAACACGTAATAACTACTAAATAACAAAACAACTGAACACGGCCGCACTTTACACGGAATCAGCCCCACGTGCGTATAAACAGAAGCGCGAGCTACGAAAGGTCGTTCGGACGCTCCGCTGCCAAGCAACGGCGAGGAACTATACATCTACCCTTCGCCGCTCACAGTCTTTCGTCTGTTCTGTCTGTTTTAATCCCAATGTGCAACGCTTTTTTGCTAACTTCAGAAGCAGAAAGATCCGTGGCGGGTATTGTACTTAATTAAATAGTAGATACCGAAAGTTGATGCGAAAATGATGGTTTAGATCAAACAGCAAAGAACGCTATTTGCTTGTCTAAAAGAAGTTCGGATGCCTGCCGAAGTTGCATACCATGTGCATGTAAACTTTTGTCTCAATACAACATGCACATCAGTACGTACTCCAACCTATACATCGCTTGTCGTGTCATCCTCACAATTTCGTTTACCCCAGTAACTTGCGAGAGACGATTTTCCGCGCTAAAGCGTATTAAAACGAGACTTCGTTCTTTACTGGGACAAAAAGTGCTGGAATCGTTGATTATATTAAACACAGAGGCGGATCTTATCAAGGATGACGAGGATAGCAGCTTTTACGAACGCGTTATAGATAATCTAGCTGAAACTTCTCCTCTTTTGAAAAAAATGTTGATTGGTTAGCCAATAAAGAGGAAAAGTTTGACCTAAAAGGGTATGTAAAAATATTGAAATAAAAGAATCCAAAAACTCTCGCCTATTTTATTATTATTATTATTTAGTTTGTTTGGGTTATTTTCCCTGATCCTGGGCGAGCGACGGGCCCTTAATGTCATAATGCCATCCGGGCCTCTTAGGCCCAGTCCGACGCTGCATGAGAGTATACTACTTTGAATGACTTTATCCGTTGTTTTTAAAATATCCACATCAGAATTTGAAGAGAAAACTATTTCAAAAGCAAAAAAGTGAGCCTTATTAGAAAGTTAATCATATCTGCAGACTCAAGTTTTGTAATACATAATCGATTTTGTACTCCGATAAATTATGTACGAGAACCAAAAAATTTCAATTTCTCAATTTAAAAAACTACGCATCTGCGTGCAGTCACTGAAAAAAATGATACTGCTTCATCAATATTGTATTCGTACTCATCAGCTTATCACTAAATCTTAACATTTATCATAACACTGACACTTAGTTAAGGCTAGATAGGTTAGTTATCTGGTGAGCTATTACTGTTCTCCGTTTGGGTGAAAATGGCAAAAGTGAGCAGCTCACCCTATAACGGTTTTTTGGGCTAGTGAAAATGCGAGATTATTCATGTGAGTTTACTCGGTACGAAATTTCGTGTCGAAAGTCGCAGTGCGCATGCGTGAGCGTCTTCCTGAAACAGCGACGGGATATCTAAAGCTGCATAATAAAACAAGTTACTATACGAAATAGTTTATTAAGAGACGGCAACATCTCGTCGCAAATACTTAATAATAATTAGCCACTTAAAGTTTATACCGCAGACAGTATAGTATTCTTATTCGATAATAATGGATAATTTGATGATTGTACTTTCGCCATTCTTTAGCTTGTTTCTGTGGTCCGCTCCCGACTGAGTTTTAAAAGGTGGAAATTGTGACCCATATATTGTCACATTATCACTCGATATAACACATAATTCGATTTATTAATAATAAACAACAATTCGACCACTGTGTAATAAGAATACCCTTCTATTTTAATGTAATACAAAACTTACTAGTATTTTTTTTATTTAAGGAGTGAGATGCTGTCAGAATTTTCAAAAAATCGATTTTTTAAACATTTTTTTGAAGTATGATGTTTGGAAAATATTCCCCGAAAATTTCAAGTCAAACCGATGAATAGTTTCCGGGATATACCACAATTAGTGAAGGGGGTCGGGTCCCCATGGCAGGTAGCGGACGGCAGCTGCAATCAGCCGATTTCTACCCCCCTCCCCCTATTATATTCTATAAATAGTCTTGTTCGTAACTGAAAATTTTCGGTTCGAAGACAACAACAAATTGATATTTTGGAAGGTTCCACATCGGCAGAAGCCCTATTTATGGGCGAAGAATTCATGACTCGATGTAAGTAATTTTTTAATTGGTATTTCTATACAAAAATCAAGTGTAAAATTGGAAAACTCTTTCAGAAATTTTCAAAAATTTATTACTCAAAAACTTTAGCAAAATTTTATAAAGCATACTTTCGTTTTAAAATTGCCCAAAATGTTAAAAAAAAAGAATTCATCCCGAAAAACTTTAATTTTTTGATAAATTGTTTTAACAATTGGCTATAAACAATAGTATGCTCGACTTTTCGGCAAACAAATGATTCAGCGGATCAAAATGCTTACAAAAGTTTAGCTTCATCCATCGAGCTTACAATTTTACGAACATATAATACCGTATCCACATCGAAAAACTTTACACGCGTTTTTCTCGAAACGTTTTTTTTCAAGTCGGTGGCCACTATAATTCAAAAACCACTCTATGGATTTTGCTGAAATTTAGTGCGCTTATTGATGGCATTAAAAACTAGTCCTTAATCGAAGGATTTCCACTTTTGTTGAAAATTTCTATTTTTTTTTAACAATAAACGACCGATTTTTTCGTCGAAAATCGAAAGTTATCTGTCGGAAGCCGCCATTTTGTTCATTAAAAAAAAAGCTTCGATTAACGACTAGATTTTTTATTAGACCAATGATTTTTTTTTGTTTTCTTATTTCAGATGATCCAGTAAAATTTTATGATGGTCACCGCAAAGCACTACATGCCGAAAGGGGTCCGACAAAGATGGCGATATTTTTATAAAAAATCAATATTTTTCTTTGAAAACTCATCTAAGTCAAGTTGAAATATAACATAAAAAGTCTGTGTAACCACTTTTGTAAAACAAACTTAATTACTATAAAAAAATCATTATTGAAAATGCTCGTTTGTCACGCCTCTGACTGCATCTCACCCCTTAAGCGCAACATTTTTTCAGAAAATAAATACGTACAAAGTTATGAACACATTTCATGTACTCATCGATTGTTAAAAAATGTGTATGTTTACGATTACCCAGGCAGCATAAATGGCCAATTGACGTCGATTAGTTACCGTCGTCAGGTTACCTTTAAGGCATGACCGTAAGATAACTATTTGACATCTTTCAAATGACATCCCGTATAATGCCGCAGTAAAGTTATATTTTTTATGATATCTTTCGACGATGAAACCGGATATCTTAAAGATATCCCAAAACATTATCCAATTGATGACTTTTTAAAGTTATCAAAAAGTCATATATTTACTGTTATCTATTGTATCTAGTTCAACGTTATCCAAAGGATATCATAAAGACGAATTACATAAGACGTATTTTTCATGACATCTTTCAGATATCGATAATACGCTGTATTTTAAGATATTTCGTATTGGCGAGAAATAGTAAAGAGTCATCCAAATGTTGTCCTAAAGATTACATCCAACGGACCACTTTTATAATAGTGCGAATGTAGCGTCTGATATTTCATTTCACCGGCAAAAAAATGTGTGTAACAACAAGTAGTTGAAAAAATTAAGGTGTTGAAATATATATACGTGAGTGCCTTTTATCATACTATTCTTTTCGCCTCTATGAGTACATATGTGTATTTAATGTACCGTCTTTTTTATTCAAAAAGCGTACATTTGAGGTTATCTAAGGGATCGTTTGGAGCATGGCAACCACCAAAAGATGTGACCGTAACGAGAGAGAAGTCCAATGAGGACTCTACCGTTTTTATAATATTAAATTATATTTCACTTATAATGAATTAATTGATGTTTTATTTATTATGAACTAGCCCACTTCGAAACCGACATAACAATATCTTGTCAATTTCTTCATTATAAAAATTAACTTATCAACAGTCTAGAATATCGAGCTATATTAAATATTCTAGACTATTAATAGGTTAATTTTTATAAAGAAATGCATAGGATATTGTTATATATATATATCCTATCCATTTCTTTATAAAAATTATCCTATTAATATATATATATCACCAATAAATAGATATCTTTGAGATTTATCGATTTAATGACTGCGCTAACGTACCGACAACCGAAAAGAGTTAACGTTTTGTCGATACGTTGTTAACCATTAAAAGTATAGTTAACTATCGGACACAAATAAGTTATCTGCCAAGCGGACATAAGTGATACGTTTTGTAATACAAAACGGCGTCTTTTTGGACAACCAAAAAGTTATCCGTATCCGTTTCGCGATATCTTTCGGATGCCATATAGATAACATTTTGCTACCTGGGTAAGTGTAAAAAAAACCTTCGAAAACGAAATTAAATATGACGATTATTTTATAAGTAACAGTTGGTAAAAATCTATTAGCACCGGTGCATAGGAATACGGTGCTGCTCCCCTTGTACTTCACCCTCGACGGCTGGACCCTATAGCAACTTTGACCCACTCTACAAGCATGCCGAATTTGATCAAAATCGAAGGGGGATACCTCGCGACGTTCCCTTGCAAGTATGAATATAGATGTTTGTAGCGTGCGCTCGACTGGGCAGTACTGGGCACTCTTAGCGCTCGCGAGCGTCAGTTCATCTGTGTTGGACTCGTGTGCTGCCATCGTATGTCTTTCTCGCACGGACGCTCTCAAGCGCTGAGAATGTCACGTTGAACGCACCCGTGGCGCTCGCGTTGGTGTGGCGTAATGCGAATGACGCTTCACTGCTGCTACATTTCCCATCTCGAAAATTTCGTATTCTCGGGTTGGTAAACAGTAGCTCGCAAGTGCGACGCTGACAAGGAGTTGGCCAACATGAACCGACAGCCCCTTGTTCAGATCGCGTTAGACAGTTCAAAATTTGTCGGCTAACGTTTCGTCGCGTACTTTTATCGCGCATCAAATGCACCGAAACCTTTCGATTTTTGTCGCCTAGTTCGCAGCACTTTTGGATTGCTCCGAGCATCTTCGCGATTTTCAAAATATTCCAATAACCGTTCGACGAACAATGGAGAGTGTTTCTGTATCTAAGGTACGTTATCGATGTTTACGTTAAAACTTGTTGATCCTATCGCTGTCTTGCTCACGTTTGTGCGTCGTGCGCGACATAACCTTAATCAAACTCGCGCCCGTTCTATGAAAGAAAGATTTCTTCAAAACTTCATGCGCCTATACATATTGTCAGTAACGTTTGACGCGATGGAACGTCGTTAATCGATAACAAAGTCGCAGATTTCCACTTCACGACCTCCATTCGGAAAACGAGTATTCAAACGATTATCTCGCATTGATTTGGACAAGACGAACTTGAAGTTTGCATCGTTCAAATGCAGCGAAAATTCTTTTTCATATTTTTATTGTCATTTTTATTATTTTTTGAAATCCTTTTTTACAGATTTGAATTCCAGGTTTCTAAATAAGCAACTTAAAAATGTTCAAGAGATTTGCGTAACGAATAGCTGCACAAAAGAAATTCGGGCAATTGAAAAATGATTGCCATTGCATTCCAACCATGCAAACTTCGATCTCATACAACAAGAGAACTTCTGATAAATACACACTGAAGGCTTTACAAGACTGACACTACAAAATGAATCTTCGAACGAGTTCTAATTTTTATTTTACGAGTATATTTAAATTGACGCATTGAACATTTTCTTATTCGGCGGTGTGATTTTGCATATCCAGATGTGATTAAAAACTGTGCCCTGGAAATTGATTAATGCTCTGAACGTATAGTCCTCAGGTTGAGGGCAAACTTTGCGAAGCGATACCTGGTATATTGTCATTGTATTCAATAATAAAATTTTACAGGGTGTTTTTGCCTACAAAGGGCATTACAGAATTGGCCAAAAGAAGAAGGTAGACAGTAATATATTTTTCGAAGAGCCCTGGTACAAAGCTTACAAAGAAGCCTGGCTTACTGTGCAGAGGGCTGCTGAGGTATTTATCACATTCCATATTTAAATATGCTTTTAAATGCACAGAAAGAAATATATTTAATCTTTGTATTTCAGGAAATTAATACCACCATGTTTGAACAAATTCTCCTAGATTTGAAGAATTACGTAATGAAAATAAAGGAAAGTTCATTGAAAAATTACTCAAATGAAATATCTACAGCTATATTATTGACAGGTATAACGGCTTTTTTTTTTGTTGATTGGTAATGAATTAACTGCACCGAGCATTTTTCGACGAAACGATTTTTTTTAAATCAAATCAACTGGCGTCGATTGAAATAGATTGCCGACAATTATTCTTTCATTTTCATCGTGAAATATTTAACGATGATTAACAATTGTTCCCAGATAGAAGTAATCTAAAAAAAATTGAGTGCGTGAACCAAATGAAAAATGTACTTTACACTTGATACTGTCCAGTAAGAATGATATTCCGGGAAACATGCAACCCGATGTACAAACTCTCGATATGCTTCTTGCAATTTAGTCACATTATATTAATGAATTTCCTTTCAACAGGCGTCAATTTGCCGGATCACAGTGTTTTGTTTGAAAACTTGGCCAACCAATTTGCAAATATTACCGAGTCCATAGCTATAGTACAGTCTCGAGATTCCGGGAATTTGAAGAACCTGATAGAGGAGACAGTATTTCAGTTGATCAATGGACAGAATTACGTGGGTATCAACAATATAAGAAACACTGCTCCATCAATGGCCCTGAAAAAAGAAGATGCTTGAAGAATATAACAATATAAGGTCGATAGATCAACTTTTTTTCAGGAAGACAGGTCAGATGTACGTAAAAATCAGTGCACTCTGAGACTTCTTGAAGCGTGGCACAGTGAAAACCATAAATACGGCGATCCTCTTGTCATTATTGTACCCGATTTTGAGAGCTTTACACCCAGCGTTTTGCGGGATTTTATTCTCCTACTAAGGTAAAGTAAATTTTGTGTAAGGCTAACTGTAAAACTGTACTCAAATAATATCAAGAACTGACAAACGATAATACAGTTCCTGAGAATGAATAAATATATAACAAGATATTTATATACAAATTATGTAAATTTAGAATTTGCACATTGCTTTCTGATATTTCTACTTCGCTTATAGAATCCATAAACTCAAGTTGGTTTTCAAAACTGGCTTTCTTGTAAAGGACTTTTGTAATGGAAATAAGTTAATGGGGAAGCAGTGTGCAAGTTTCCTTTTAAGGAGTATGCATAACCTTGAAGTTAAAAAAACAGACCGATTTTCAATAATTTTTTTCGTCAGGTATTGGGATGATAAGGTCGATCTCTCTCACACAGATAGTGGATATTCTTGACATGTAACCGTTTTTTTATTGCATAATATATATAAACAACGTAATCATTGTTATTTAATCTCAGGACTGTAGCCTCCGCACGGCTCGGTCGCGTACATTATTCCGGTAACTAGATTCATCCAAAGTAAAAAATGAAAAAATATACTTTGAGTACAATGGTGAAGCTACCAACCCCCGACATGTTTTGTCGTTTTTCGACAAAAAATAACGACTTTAAACGTTTGTTATTAACAAACGGAGGAACATATGAAAAAATTATCCAGTCTGTCGATTGAATATGTTATAAAATATGTTCAATCCAAATTTGAAGTAAATCCGACCATTAGATTTAGAGATATGACGTACGCCAAATTGCAAAGTATACTTTCGAGATAAACGCAAGAGAAGAAAACGTACTAAATCTACTTTTTCCATATACAACTTTTGTATAAATGTTTGGCTCTGCTAAATATCTTCGGTGGTTCTTTATGGTTTCGGGTACGGGCAATGCGAATAGGACATTTATTTTGTTCTAGAACCGTTTTTTTCCGTTATAAACAATTTAATTGTTATAATGACGATTGTGACGAAAAAGTGCATATTGTAGAAAAACGTTTGAAATATAAGATGTTTCTTTTTTAATTGACAGTAAAAAATGTCTCTGTCATTGTTTTTGCTAGCTCCATTAGCAATGGAGATATGAATAAGGGACATTTTTATGAGAAAGACAGAACGATGAGTGAAAGGGACGAAACGATGAGTGAGAGCTGATGAGATTAATTTTCGTCGCTTATATCTCCATTACTCATGGAGTAAGTAAAAAAAACTAAACATCATTCATTTCAAATTTCTATCTATGAAATGCACTCATTTGTCACAATGGTTATTTGAACTATTTAATTGTAAGAAAGTGCCTTGGTGTATTTGCTTGAGATAAAATCACAATTATTTTTCGTACCTTCAATCTGCGATTCCTGCACCGTATAACAAGCAAACAACCTGGTTGGACAAAGTCATATCAATGCCCTTAGACACCATAGAATTCACCGCGTAGCGCTACAGCCGTAATGCAACGCGACGATCTGGCCTGCTCCACTAAAATCGTCATAACTCGGTCATCTTTTGGAATTTGTACAAAATATTTTAACCAAATCAAAGTTAAGACTAAGTAAAATAAGCCAAATAAAATAAGCAAAAAATTGATTTTTTGAAATTCGAAGGTCATGCATACCCCTTAAGTGAAGTATTAGGGAATTCCCGATTCGAATCATAAGCTGTCGTTTTGCTGGCGAAAATGAATATTGCGATTCGGCATAGATCCAGACATGCCTTTGCCCTATGAACTAAACATTCGTTTTCAGTCAGCCAAATGTTTTTTAACAGCGATTGACACGAAGTAGCTCTGGCACCCTGGCGCAAATGGAATAACAGTTGCGCTCAACGTGAATACCCAAAGTGGTTCGGAACCCAGTGGAAGCACAAACGTGGGCCTCGTCGCTAATAATTATTACAGTAGATGCATGGATTGTCTAGTGGTGTCATCCCTTAAATCAAATCATTGCATTTCGTCTCCAATACTTTACTTATGGGCAAACATTATTAGAGTACTTCAAGTTTTTGGAAGATTACGATGTAAAAATGTTTCATTGAAAACTCGAATCCCGTTGAAATCTGAACCCCTTCACCGTTGATCACACATTTTACCAGAATATACCGAGTATGATACTATATTTTCGTACAAAAATACAAAAGAAGATAACACCCATAAAATGTTGAAGTCTTTTGCGATGGAATGCAATATAGTTTATTTTTATTGTTCGAGTTTTGTCTCTTGGTAGATTTAGGCTACAAAAATGAGTCTCCTCCTACACTATAAGTGTCGCATATAGGCGGAAAAAGATAGTGCCAATTTTGCTTCGTGACGACGATATGCGCATCTCGAGAAAAAGCATAGGTATACCATTAGGATTTGAATCTGAAATTATATTTTATAAATTCAATATAGTGGATCCAATATGCCGGGTAGAAACGCAGTTATTTCGCTCAACTCTACACTAACCTTATAGGTTGACATTTTATCTAACCGCCGAATGTAACGCTACAGTTAGGAAATTCTAAAACTACTTCAGATTTAACGGAACTGTGATTCAGTATCTCTCGGATTCGTGGATTCCGAATCGAATATTGGATTTGAAAAATAAAAAAATACCAAACTTACTCTATTTGGGTGAAAATTAGTACTCAAGGCTGTTTTGAGGTCACAAATTAAAATTAAAACTTCAGTAATAAACAAAAGTCAACCCATATAGTGAGCTACAAAGAACAACAAGCCTTATTGATTTTTTAATTGTCATTTCGTAATCAGTGATCTCAACAAGGACGAATTTTCAATAATATTAAAATAAAGTAACTTTTTGTATTCGAGTCTGCCATTTTGGATCTTCCATATTGAACTTCAAAAATCTGATTTCTCATTTCGATTCAGCGACCCCGCGAACTTTTGTACTGAAAAATATTGGTGTAGTTAAAGAAAATTGAACACAGTTTCGGCTGGAATCGTTTTCTTGCTCGACGGTGAATGGAATGGAGAATGGAATCAGCAAAAGAAAAATATTGTGGAATATCATGAAAAAAAATGTTAAAAAATTTCCGTTTTATTCTAATAAAATACAAACATCAACACCATCGCATACCGACATTCGAAAGAATGTTTTCATAGGTATATGCATTTACATATGGTATGATTCATTCATATGGGACCGCTATTTTTAATTTTTTTTTCAGTATACACTGTGACCTCTTATATCGCATATGGCGTAGCTGATTGCAGTACCCCTCAACGCCCAGTCTTATTATCTAGCAGGCTTCGAGCCTCACGCTAGGGCCTGGCGCTTCTCCCACCATGCGCTACACCGATCGACAATCGGCATATGCTGGGAGGCTGTTTCATCTGTGGAGGTGCCGATATGAGAGGTCGCAGTGTACTATCGCTAATTACTTTCATCATTGAATCGATTGACGAAAAAAACCAGCAGCAAAAAATTGGCTGAACCCAAGATGGGCTCAATTTGGAAATTAACCGTTATTACTGCTTCCTATATATCATGTATTAAACTTCTTGTGAAATTCCACCTTCATCTGAGGAAAAAAAAATGAAATACGAATCAAACAAATTTGTCATTATTTAATGTCATCCACAAAGTTCCCTTCATGAGCAAGTGCCACATATCGTGTGTTGTCTATGTATAACACTCTCAAAATAATTGCATAATAGTTGTTTTCACGTATTCGACTATTATGCCTTTAAATTGAAATTTTTTGCCAAACCACTTTTACATTCTCACGAGAACAAAACCGTTGAAATCGTGTGTATAAATACGTATATATAAATTGATACGATTTTCAGCATCTATACAGAGTCGATGAAGTTCGTTCTCATCTTTGGAGTTGCGACGACACTTCACGCCGTTCACCGATGTCTGTCTTACGACGTTACATCGAAACTGCGAGTCCAGGCAAGCAACATTTTTTATTCTCCCCGAATTAAACTTGCTAATAAACCGCGGAAAGGCGTATCCATTTGCCCCATCAGATTACCTTCTTAATGAGAATATTCAAATGAAAGGAAAATACACGAAAAAAAAACTTCAACATACGAGCGAGTGGGAGGGAGAAGTCGTTCAGTTCGCCTCGGTCTCCGGCTCACCGTTTTCGTTGTCTATTTTTTTTTCCTTTTCTACCCCCGTTTGTAGGTATTCCATGCGCCAACTCAAGTTAAAAGTTTGTCGGATTTGCTCGAGGGTACGGTGCTTTCTGGAAAAACTCCATTTAAGTTGACCGGAAGGGCGTTTCAACTGCTCACCGATATCTTTCTCTTTTACGACTTTTCTGTACACGGTTTTCTTCAGGGATACAAGGTAAACACTGAATTATATATAACGCCCTATTTTATTTACGCATACTTCACTCCACACTCATTTTAGCCAAAGAGGATTCAATCTTGCCGACACTTTTTTTTTCGGCCCCCGACCGCCAGGGAAAGAAAAAAATATTTTCCACGTGGATCTCGTTGAGGAGCGAGCATGCTCTAGTGAGAAAAAGAATTCGCCTGCGTGCTTTGAAGTAGGGTACCGTACATTGTTACGCAGTCGTAGTATTCAATTGAAACGTTATTCTTTAGCGACGTAATATTATTTCGACATAATAGAAAAATATGATGTATAGAACTTTGCCGGTTACAAAAAGTTCCTTTTTTATTTTCTTAGAGTACAAGGGAAAGAGGGCGGGGTCACCCCTCTAATGATTTTGAAGGGTTATTGCGCGCGATTAGGACGGCGATGAAAAATAATGGGTTGAATACGGTTTTCAGTGCTCTATCCAACTATATCTATCTCAAAGGGGTAGGTGATATTTTTACCCGTTGACATTTTCCATGGACATAAAAAAATAATTAAAAAGTTGATTTATAAACTAGCACCAGGCGTGATATCGCGCCTGGTGCGACATCACGCCTGGATAAAACGTGCGCTGGCCAAAAGTCAGCAAGGTATCCTGTAAAGTGTAGGTGCTACAAAGCTGTAACAGCCAGACAGACGTGATGAAATTATAAAGGTATCCGGATACTACGGGATTCTAAAAAAATTATGTGCCCAAAAATCATGCCCAAGCAGGACACATAATTCTGCAAAAGATAACAATGTTTGAATAAAATGAAGAATATAATGAGATATGATTGCTTTACTTATATGCTAAGCGCAACACTTGAAGGATCACTTTTTTGACGCCACGATTCCGACTTTTTTTCTATAGCTATATCTCCGTAAAAAATTATTGCTGGACATTTTTTAACCTTTTGGTTTATAAGGTTATTGTTCGTTAAACGGCAAACAGAGAAAAGTGAAAAATTACAGTTGTGTACGGAATTGCACGGAGCACGCAAGTTTATTTTTAAAAAAACCGTTTTACCTGTTTTAAGGTAGTTCTGTAGGTACACATATGAGCCAAAAGTTTCGGTTGAAGCGTATAGTAACATCCAATTCCTATACGATGATGTTGGTTGTAAATTTTTGACAGAGTACTTCTACCCTCTATATGTCCCACACATTCGCACCTCATGCATAGATAGGTCTCATACTCGTATAGATAGCGGCGCTGTAATCGTGGCAACAGCGCGATTTTCCTGCAGGCATAGCGTTGAGGTTTCTTCGATCCGTCTTTCG
Organism: Ophion slaviceki; assembly: GCA_944452715.1. Taxonomy (NCBI): domain Eukaryota; kingdom Metazoa; phylum Arthropoda; class Insecta; order Hymenoptera; family Ichneumonidae; genus Ophion; species Ophion slaviceki. Next base: position 47,740,863 of record OX101786.1, read on the forward strand.
CGAAATATTTTATATAAATAAAAAAAAGCGTGAAAATGTCAACCCAAATGCGATACAAAGGAAAGTTTACAAGAAAAAAGGCACTTGCTAAAAGACTGAAAGCTGTGGCAGCCATGTGTTAAGCAAATGCGACTAAACGCGATGAGAATAACCATAACCTCAACGATCAGCAAAAAAATTCGCTGTCAAAGGACCACGGATCGTGTATTTACAACATCTTGCCGACAGTTTAAATTGTATTTGCTGTAAGAAAGACAAATACATGCATAAATACATGCATAAATTGAACAAATTAAATTTGTTTGCAGAATAAATTTATTTCACATCCGTCTCAGAATTACTAGAACTCGGGGGAAAAAAACCCACTTCGAGTTCCGTTACAGATGGTTGGGCCCGAGTTCGGTGTGGAATAAAATTACTACTTTTCATAAGTCGAAATCTCCGAAACTAAACGGTCAAAGTGTATCATTTTTTTACAATCAATCTCACAATAGTACTGCGTAAACGTGTGTTTTTATTTTGAAATCCTAAGATCCGTTTAGAACCTATATCGATAAATGCGAGCAAACTCCTATCGGTTTACGTGTTAGGTATAGGGATCGCGAACAAAAATACCCATATTCAATTGCAATTATCTCATGAACTAAACGGTGAATCGAATTGAATTGTTGGGCATCAGTCCATGAAGGTCATATCTACACCATACTTAGATTTCCGCCAATTCCCAAGATTTGACAAAAACTACAGAACTACCTTAAAGAGTACATATTTCACTTTAAATTAATGATTTATCAAGCTCTGTCAGATCTTTTTCACCTGCAGGTACGAGATAAGGCAACACCCAGGAATCTTATGTTTTGCATACTGCTTCGCATATCTTCGATTAAAAAACGTTAGAGAGAACTTGGATTTGTTGGTTATTTATGGAACTATGCCACTTTCAACTAAAAAGGGCAAAATTCCGAGATTTATACATTTTTTTAGATCGCGTTACCCGATAACAAAAAAATGTTCTAATTTCTTTTTCCGCGGTTTTTTGCATGAAAAAAGTTCAGCTCTCCAACGTTCGCCTTCTGGGTGCTGTGTGCCCTTTTTACCCGAGTTATAACCTTTTAGAGTCGTAAATGCAACATTTATTGGCGGAGTCGATAAGTTGGTGAAAAAGAGGAGTGAGCTTGCTAAAAGATGATTCGGGAACAAAATGAAAGCTCTTTGAAAATGGCAGCTCGGTTAAAAAAAAATGCGTTCCCCTGTACACAATGCCATGTTGCGCGATTTTTTAAAATTTCTGTTTTTGCCATTCAACAAACGATAACTTTATTTGAAAAAATAGATTTTTTCAACCACGACTATTTAGGACTTCAGACTTTGAAGTGCTTTTAGAATTTGTTTCCCTTCGATCATCTTCCACGAAAATTTAGCTGTTCAAAAAACGAAGAAATTTTGAGGAAAAAATCACCCTTCAATTGTTGCGCTTACGTTAGTGTATTTCCCTGCTTGACTAGATACATTTTTTACGAATATATATAATTATAAAACTTAATGATTCATTTAAGCTTCGCAGTTTGATAGTTTTCGTACTTTCAGCTGTGTATGTTACAACACTTTTACAACAATAATTACGCTTCGTTGTGTTGCGACGTTGGGGACACAACGAAAAGGATAAGATTGTTGACTGACGAAGATCTGCAGGAAGTAAAACAGCTGCCCTCCATTGCAAACTATCTCGCAAAGATTCATAAGACGGAAAATGATAGAAAGACAGAAAATAATGACGAAGATTTCAAGGAGCTCCTCGTCAGGCTCCTCGCGAATTTTCACAATGCGATGAATCGTTTCTTTACGATACTCAAGTGTCTGCACAGTTTGACCTGCGAATTGCCAGGTGCGCCACTAGGAAATCAGGTATGTTATCGAGAAAATTACAGAAATGTTATCAAGGTGTTTTCTCTTCGTTGCAAAAATCTTCTACTTACACTTAGGTATTTCATTTTAGCGCGAAACTTCAAGAAAATGTTATAACATCGGTCCAACTTAAATTTATTTATTATTGTAAAAATTCTAAAACTATTTTTGAGTTCATTCATTATCAAATTTACAAATTGGCAATGTTTTGAATGTTTCGTGACATAATGATCATTTATTAAGAAATATTATTAGGTGATTACATTTAAATCAGCTGTTCTTGTTTCGTTTCTTAAGGGGAGGTTTCTTAAGGGGGTACCTGAGTAAACGGCGAGAAAAACAGGTAAACTTCGGGAATTTTTATCTCAAAAACTGATGTTTCGATTGGATCCGGGTTTTTTTTTTATTGGTAAAGCTGTACATGGAGGTATGCTTATGAATTTTTAAAAATAAATTCGTTGACTGCAATCGATTCGAACGCTATTGTCGCGAAACGTAGTTTTCAAAGTCGGTGCCAGATGTATCTCGAAAATGGCTTGTCCGATTTTGTCCAAATTTGGATACAATATTCTTCGATAGTTTTTCTCGTTCGCCACGTAGAATTTTTTTGAAATTTGCTTTTATGACGAAATTGCGACCGTTTTAATTTAACATTCGTTTTTCGTTCGCAATTTCCGACGTTTTTGGATTGCATACACATTGCATTAAATAGCAATGGTTCAATCAAATGTAAAACCCCTACGTGGCGAACGAGAAAAACTATCGAAGAATATTGTATCCAAATTCGAAAAAAATCGGACAAGCCGTTTTCGAGATACATCTGACACCGACATTGTAAACTATGTTTCGAGATAATCGCGTTTGAATCGCTTCCAATCAACGGATTTATTTTCAAAAATCCAATCAAAACATTAGTTTTTGAGCAAAAAATTCCCGACGTTTACCTGTTTTTCTTGCCGTTTACTCAGGTACCTAGGCATCCTCCCCTTAGGCATCTAGATTATGAAAAATGTTCAGATAACATTGATTAAAGTCTTTTCCCCTTGGATGTTACTACTGTCTCCGACATCTCTGGCAACAGCTAATTCCCATGTCGAAAGAATGCCCTGCCTTTTGACGATTCTATTTACCTACCCGTTTTTTGGGCTTCCTCATGAATGCGGAAGGGTGTATGTTCTAAGGCGTATTGCATCGACCGCGACAAATGATAATCACTTGGGGGAAGGTCCGTAGAATATGCAAGGAGTGGGAGGACCTCCCATTCCAGTTGCAACGTATTTTTTTCACCACCAACACAACATACGGCTCCGCGTTGTAGTGCAGTAGAATCACCTTTCAGTGATTTAATGCTACTGAGGCATTTTTTGCAATTGAATTATCGTCCAAATGCTACAACTGCTGTTGATTACGTTCGGTAGTCACAGTTTCCTTGGATTTCAAGAGCTCATAACGCACCCCCTTCATATGCTACTGGATACATAGCATGGCTTTGTAATCATGGGTATTCCGTTGTAGCGTTGATGTTGATGATTTACCAGGATCGATCTAGGGTTTTCTACGTTCAGCGTTGTCAATATAAATCCACCCCCCCCCCCCCCAGTTGCAACACGCCACAAGAAATTTTTTCCTCCGAGCCTCGCAAGCAAGGGCATGGTCATGTTCAGTCAATTCGCAATGGCATTCTCGTTTAGCTCGTGTGGCAGCCATTTCGGAATACTGTTGACTTGTCAACATTTAGCTAATCAGCTAATTCTTTGAGTGTTTGGAAGGACGTTTCATCCTGTTTACAATTCAGCACCGTCAATTTATTTGACTGGACTGCTCGTTGCTTGTCATAAGGTGCATTTTTTCAAATCGTAATAGCGCAGAAATACACATCGGAACAACAACTTGTCACGGTCCATTTTTAAGTTTCTCATTCGAGGCATGTGTCTTAACTAAATATGGCATCTTTCGGCTAGAAGTTAGTGGCAGAGAGCTACCCTTCAAGATGACAGAAGCGACATCTGTACGTACGAAAGTATACGAAATGCGAGATACATATAGCAGAACAGCGGGTTTCAGAGTTACTACCTCATTTTTCTTTATTTTATTTCACATCTGATTAAAAAAGGGCGACTCCCAATTTGATCCCGTGTAAAAGATTGCAGTGAAAAATCGCACTACAAAATCCGAGACAAACGTTCCTTATACTTTATTTATTACATCCTTGCTCCTGCTTAATTTTCATTAATTTCTTTCTAACTGCAAAATATTTCATTTTCGATCCAACTCTATTTTCAGCTACGGGAAGTTTACGCCACAGCCGTAACGTCCGATATCGTCGAGACTCAAGAGTATAAAGATTCATTTCAGTTATTGGGATTTTTGTCCAAGGAAGAATTTGTCACCAAACTGGAGATAGTTCTAGACATCATACGAAAATCCGCAAGTCCCGGACTGAAAGACGTGGAGGAAAATTTGTTAAAGGATCTAATTACTCTGAGAAATTCGAGCCTCGAGGACGCTACGATCTCGAATGAAATCGTGAACGTCGGTGAAAAATTGAGCCGCACACAACTGAAAGAAGTACGCGTTGAAACAATAATAAGGAAGATGTAGATTGTTAACAAAATTCCTGCCCTGCCTATCCAATCTGATCCATTTCTCTTTCAACCCAAGCTAACACCCTTAACTGTTGCGATTTGTTGAGAGATCTCCCAGATTATTGATTATAGCCGCTTTATCCGAATGTAAAGCAGTGCATTATATTTTACTTGTACGAAAGTACGAGGAAACTGAAAAATCTGGACTCATGCAGGCGGTCATATTTAAGGGGTCTCCTTGAGCTTAAATTTTCAAAAATACAATTTTTTATTGCCTGTTTTACTATAGTTTTACAGCCTGAGGCTTAACATAAATTAGCAACAAACATTTTCTTCAAATTACAAAAATTGACCGAGTTATGATGATTTTTGTGAGGGGTTAGGTAGTCCACTACGGGTGCGCGGTAACCATCTCTGAATTGTACCTGACGCTATACATTATAGTGAATCCAATAATAGGCACCGCCGTGGGTAAAATTTAGCAGCTGCTCATTCTACTAATTAAAAGCACGTTTTTCGGCCTCTTTATTCAGTTAGGTCTGTTGCAGTTCTGAACGGGAAAATTATATTAAATAGAAGGCAGTGAAAATAAAGCAAAAGTATTCTGAACCCAAAAGTTCGAGAGATCGCGCTGACCGTCATGGCATAAAAAAAGGAAGTGGCCTCGACCGAAACGTTGGGGATCGGAGAGTGATGATCATGATACGAGTACTGCCGCGAAAAAGTTGAAAACAAATGAGTTGTGTGTAGAAGTACTGCAGCTTGAACTTGCTCACGATTTTTCTGCTCTTAGTGAAATGGTGGAACGTAAAACATGCAATGGAGAAGTATTAAATTCACAGGAGTAATCATTGCTGGACTGGGATTTCAATTAACAATTTCGCGTACCAAATGCGGATCTAAAAAAGTAACGGCACGGTCCAAACCGACGAATAGATTTCGTTTTTCGATTACTTGGAATTGCTTCGAGTAGAATTGAAATATGTTGCTCAACAATGGATTCGCCGGAGCCTTATTTTCAAACATTCTTACGACGGGTTATTAAAAACATAAAACAGTCCACGAAGGCTGTTTGCGACTTTTTTTTATGGAAAATTCTACAAAACAAGAGAAAATGAGTCAAGAAAACGAAAATGCAACAAGGCTTACTGTCCCTGAGGATGGAACTTGCCGAAACTTGGCTTTTCTTTACATTATGGCGTCCCTCGTTGGACATTATTCGTTGAAAGTATTGGTTTTTGTGACCAAATCTTCGTATTGCAAAGGTCGTGAATGCTGAAGTGAATTACATCATACCGAGGAATATGCATAATGGCTCCGAACTCACACAGGTAATTACCATGCCACCCCTAAAGAATCTGTTGGAAGAATCGAAATAGATAGAATGACAAAAATGTTTAGGCGGCTGGAAGAATTGCATGGATTGAAATACACAAACCAAATTGGGGATGGAGACAATGAAACATTCAGAGGTATACTTGAGTCATAACCGTATGAAGATTCGGTGATAACGAGAAAGAATGTTTTGAGCATGTGCAAGAGCGGATGGCCTCGTTATTGCATAACGTGAAAAAAGAAAATACAGGTGGCACGAGAAAGTTTACTAGAAAGCTTATCGACGTACTTACTATTTATTTTGGTCTTACGATTGGATTGTGTTCATATGTAGTTGAAGAAATGAAATCAGCTGGAGCTTGGGCGACAACGAACCATGGTATCATTACTGTCTGGAACGGAGTCCTAGTGCTCGTGGCCAAAGGCAAAGATGAATGGGTGATGAAGATAGTACAAGAACAAAGTCTTCTTTGCTTCAATGTCGATTGCACCAAACCTATTTATGAAGACCTGTTCTATTCTTTCTATGTTTATGAAAGAATATTCTAGATTTACACAAACAAATTATATATTTATGAAGAGCTGATCTATTTATGAAGAGGGCTTTACATAAAATAACAACGAAAGTATCAACGAAAACATTTGGAGCTTTGCATCAAAAGAAAAACAAAGATGACATTGTCATAATTGGAATTGCAATGAACTTGGCAGTGAGTATATTCAATGACGGCTGCCAAAGCGTTGTGCTAATGATGCAAGTGACGGGATTGACAATTGGGCCCAATACCTATGCCACAAAATCGATCACAGCGTGTAGATACGGGCGACACGCGTCCGTTAGAAGCTTCGGAAAAGGGCGTCGCCTTGGACGAGCAACCCAGAATGAAGCTGAAACTATTACTGCTGCTGCAGAAGAATTATTACATGGAGCAGGAATCGCAGGATAAAGGTTGAATTCTTTTTGTGGAGCTAGTAGCTTATATTGAACCACTTTCTTACAATGTAATTGTTTATAGGCGACTTAAATAAAACAATGCGTTTTAAAATAAATGGTTCAAATAGAAAAGGTTTTTCATTGATTTACGATATGAAAGGTCTTATTAATTTCTTTGCTAACTCTATTAGTAATAGAGATATAAACAACGAAAGTTTATCCCGTTATCTGTGACGTGTTGGCCCATCACCCTCATTAAAACGGTCGTCGTTTATACCTCCATTACTAACAGTTTGGAAACAAAATCAATGACACTTTTTGTTGTAAATTCGCGAACCATTGTCATTGAGTTTTTTTTTTCTCTAAAATGCATTTTTTTCACAATCTTCACTCCTACAACTGATGTGTTTGTGGAAAGTATTTAATTTAAAAAAAATGTTCATACCACATTTTTTAAATGGACTAAAAAGTATCAAATAATTTCTCCCAGCCCCATGCAGATGTATAACCCAGTATAGAACCCTAACTCCATACAGATTGTCCTGAAAATTTGTGATTTTGAATTTTTACGAGCTATGAAAATACTTGTAAGATTTAAAACGAAAAACGTGGGGCGCATGCAATAGATCATTGATGCATGAATAGTTCACCTGAGCCACTAACAATTTTGTTGAACTGCAAATTATGTGAACTGTTGTGTGAGTTTTCTCAACGACAGCTACTCCCTACACTCCATCTGTTGCATGCGCCCCTCGTTTTTCGTTTTAAATCTTACAAGTATTTTCATAGGTATTAAAAATTCACAATCACAAATTTGTAGGACAATTTACATGGGGTGAAGAATCTGTATTGGGTTATAAATCTGTATGGGGCTAGGAGAAATTTTTTAATGCTTTTTAGTCCGTTTTAAAAAAGTGGTTACATTTTTTTTAATTTAAATTTTATTTTCTGCTTTTTAGTCTCGTGTGTATGAAATTTTGTTTCTCCTTGTCCAGGCGTCGCTTGCGTTGGGTGGCTATCTCCTTGATTATCGTAGACATTGTCACTAATGCACTATTCGCTATTAATATTATTTTTTCCATGAAAAAAATGCTCTTTCACTAAGCTATATTTTTTATTTCTTTATTAATTTTTTTCAGTTTTTTTTTCTCTTGTTCTCTCTCTGTGACAGACTTGCCTGTCTGTTTATTTGTCTGTCACAGAGATCTGAGCTATGTTGAAAGTTGCGAGTCTCCAGCTCATTCGGAAGTTAGTTTGAAATCGGTTGCAAAATTTGTACCGAACAGACAAACAGACAACAGAGAAAGCGAGTTAATAAAAACGTGGTAAAAAAAGAGTAACGCTTGTAAAAAAAACAACTTTCATATTCATATCCCACACACCCAAAAATAATAGAGGTAATGAACTGGCCTCGAAATTTAATCGGAAAATGTACACCAAGAATGTATATTCTATAATCCTCGTTTCTTTTCAGTTTCCTCGAAACTACGTTTTATGAAACGATGTAAGTCATATCAGAAAATCTATTCGTCCGGATCACTTTAAATTCGGACAGAGCACGGTTTCTAACACTTTCTATCGTATGACCGGATGACTTTTTTGTTTATCCATTCGTTTATGGCAAATAATTAAAGTTGTTTGTCAAAAACGAAGTTTTTATCACTGCCTGTCAGTTTCGTGTTTTTTCTTAATTTCAAAAACGTATCGGATCATATAAAAGTTCTATCATTTTAATAAAAGTACATTTTTTATTTCTCATTTCAGATCACCCTAGCTTCCAGTATCATGTACACCGATTGGCCTTGCAGCAACGGCAGCACTTTGTTAGAATAATAATAACTTTATTGTTGATCAATACCTTCAATTTAAAAAAAATCAAACAGCAGGAGGTCGTATTGATTGTGACTTACATCCTGACCTTGTCATCCCAATACTCTAAGTAGACAAAACATTAGAAATCGACCGCTTTTTTGAGCCCTAAGCTTATGCAGACCTCTTAATTATGCCTCGATTGTGTAACCATTAGGAACTCAGTAACACTGCTTCTCGCGCGGAAATCCGGGGGGTGGGGAGCTAGCGTGCAGCTAAGCGGTCACCCATTAAAGTATTGGTCTTGGTTAAAGTGGGTTGACATGGACGATCGCTGAGGTTGTACACAGCTTGTGTGTCCAATATTGTTGGTCATAAAAAATAAATGTGTCAAGACACGCAGCAGAGTCTCGACGCAGAGTAATAGAGAAGGATTTCCTTGAAAGTTCTATTCTTCAATAATATTTTTTTCGTTTTCAGAAACTATTCAAGATGTCACAGCAACAATCGCGGTCACATTACAAACAGGCGCAAATCAATTTTCTCGAGTACCTCGATCGCGATGTTTTCGCCATTCACCTGACAAATCCAAGCCGATTGGTGGCAAATGAGATATTTTGTTTCAGCGATGCCAACGCCGCCAGACACCCGATAAGAGGCTCACTCAGAGCGGCTATTCATACCGCGCTCACGAACCCTGAAATTTATTTCGAGGTAAGCGGAAGAAAACGTCCATTAAATGAATCACTCGACTTGCGACTCTTGATTGTAGCAATTTGATATTAAAAAAAAGATACGTGTGTTTTCAATGTTAAATACTTTGGACTCTTGGCACCTGCTATATTCCAGAAATTCCTTTATTGGTGACCTAAAGTTTGACTCACAATCTGTGCCAATTCTCGAAATTATTTTTATTTTCGAACAAAATGTTTATGTCGAAATCACGTCTCCACGGGTATTTAATTAAAAAAGGATATTATTCAATATGAACACACAAAATATACTTCCGCAATAAATGAAACTGAGAATTTTGATTACCATTTCCATATTATTTAGATCATATTTGTTTCAGTGCGGCTGTTGCAGTTTGGAAAACGAACAAACTATTCAGGCGACGTTGCCCGACCTCAGTATTATTTATAAGCTACACTTGGAATCAAGAAAATTGATCAATATGTATGACTGGTTGCAGGTAACGGCGTACTATTATAAGCTCTCTATCTGTCTTCCTTCCTCCCTCCCTCTTCTTCCTTGCTCTGATGCTCCGTGGCCATAGCTCGCTTTACACGTTAATTTTTCGACTCCAAGGGGTTATCGTGTCACGCACGTCGCTCATTCACGTGACATGAACATTCACAAGCTTACCGTAATTATAATAGTTCCCTGCCACCTTGAGAATTATTACTAACTCATGGGAGTCCCGGGTTTCGCGTCGTTAAGACTTTTCAGTGTGCGGAAGGTGCAAAATGATCAGGAAGCCCTTAATGCAAGCGTTCTATATATACCGGAAATGTGGATATATATAGAATGACTTTCGGAAGATAGAGCGTGGGCTTATCGCGACGCAGATCTTTACCTCGTTAATGCTAAATGGATTGGCTGGTCATCAGTCGACATTTTATACGATCTTTCTTTTTTTTATCAGCAGGTTCCATTTGTTTCTGAGCGTTTCTTTTTCCAGGCTTTCGTGACGATCGTTAATCCGAGCTCGGAGGACGACGAGCAGAGGGACATCGATCCTAAAACGCAGTAGGTCCTTTTTTTACCTTGTTCGCTTAAGGGGTGAGGTGCAGTCAGAGTCGTGAAAAAACGAGCATTTTCAATAAAAAAAATGTTATAGTAATTAAGTTTGTTTTACAAAAGTGGTTACACAGACTTTTTATGTTATATTTCAACTTGACTTGTACAAGTTTTCAAAGAAAAATATAAATTATTTATTTAAGAGCTTTTTTCAAAAGTTAACAAAATGACGGCTTCCGACAGATAACTTTCGATTTTCGACCAAAAAATCGCTCGTTTATTGTTTTAAGAAAATATAAATTTTCAACAAAAATGAAAATCCTTCGATTAAGGACTAGTTTTTAATGCTATAAATAAGCATACCAAATTTCATCAAAATCCATCGATACGTTTTTGAATTACAGTGGTCACCGACTTGAAAAACACAGTTTCGATAAAAACGCGTTTAAACTTTTCCTATGTGGATACGGTATTATATGTTCGTAAAATTTTGAGCTCGAAGGATAAATCTAAACTTTTTTTATGTATTTTGATCCGCTGAATCCGAATATCACATCTTTTTGCCGAAAAGTCGAGCATTCAATTGTTTAAAGCCAATTGTTAAAACAATTTTCAAAAAATTAAAGTTTTTCGGGATGAATCCTTTTTTTTTACATTTTGGGCAATTTTAAAACGAAAGTATTCTTTATAAAATAAACGCGTTCGCGCGTTTGTCAGCCGCTACCTGTCATGGGGACCTGACGCCCCTTCACTAATTGGGGGATATCCTGGAAACTATTCATCGGATGGACTTGAAATTTTCAGGGAATATTTTCGAAACATCATACTTCAAGAAAATGTTTAAAAAATCGACTTTTTGAAAATTTTGACTGCATCTTACCCCTTAAAACTCGTTATACTACTGTTTCGAATTTGAATTTTGTTCTTCAAATGTATTTTACGGTTACAGCTCTTGGAGCTTTTGTTGTATATTTCTGTAATTACTCATTTTGGGGTAGCCTTTTTTGTTGTCAAAGAGGATTTAAAAAATGTCTTATTCATCTCATTTGCAGAGGTCGTTTTACTCATGCAATCGCCGAGTTACAATTCCTTGGATTCATCAAGACATCGCGGAGAAAGATGGATCATGTGAAACGACTTACGTGATTGTCCTAATTTCATCTGCATCATTCTCATCGTACTGTCTTCGGCGTGTAGCATTTTGTACTTCTCATCATAGAGATGATAATATTGTAGTAATTAAAAAATGTTGCTTATGTAATCCATTGCGGGAATGATTTGTTAAGGCTATACCTCTACCCTTCGCACACATAACTTCGAAGATATCTGCAAATTTTAATATTTCAAATGGAAGATTCGCCCAATTCTCAATTTCGAAAAAATGTTGCCATCGGTCTACAAACCGGTTCCGAGCATTAGTTTTTCACAAGCTATCGGCGTCGAAATCAAACATTGAGAAAGGAAATTCGGAGCTGAGTGGATGAATGATATATATATATATATATATATATATATATATATATATAATATACGCACACACACACGCACATATATAAAAAATGGAGTTGGAAATATAAGGAAGGAGAGAAGAACCACATGACGATAATTCAATGAACGAGACAATGCATATTGATGTCGTGCGATGAAGAAAAAGAAAATTTGCACGGGACTCCGAGGCTTCTTCGAGAACGGAATACTAACTCGTCAAATTTCCGGTGTCGTGTCAATGGCATGATTTTTTTACCTCATTGTTGCAATTGCCGTAACTCACTTTTTTCGCCATTTTTCAAACGTGTTGTTCGTGTGTATGAGAAATTAATAACAGTTGGCGCATCATACCGACGGGACTTTAAAAAAATTTTAGCTGGATCTTGTACCCGTAGTATCCACGAGATGATGCAAAATGATAAAATACGGCAATGGTCAACGGTTGTTTCGGGATTCTATTTTTGCACCTGTGTACTTTCGTTATAAAACATGAAGAATGTCATTAAAGGTCGTATGCCGACAACTTCAGCGCAAAGTGGCTTTGTGTTCGGAAAGGGGATTATTCATCTCCTCAGCACCGCGAGTTACGTCGGACATATTGAAATTTTTAAATCGGAACGAAATTGGACGAGGGTAGGAAGAATGGCAAAAATTACCTTCTACCTGACCGGGGTGATCTTTTTTCTCTTTGGCGTTGCGACCTTCGTCTGGCGCGATCTCATTAATGAGTGTTTAATTAGAAGGTTTATTGGATTTTAAGCAATCCGGAAATTCCGCTAGAGTTGGAACACCGGTGAAACTATTTGTCCCGTCGTGCGCGCTAAATTTTTCATCCGCCCACGACTTCCGTTTCACAACCAATTTTTGCGGTCAGATTTTTAAGCCCGTAGCTATCGTCGACGAAAGAAAATTTAATTATTAAAGGTCTGCAACCGATGTGCTGGTCTAGTGGTTAGCGTGCTGGCCTCTAAAATCAGCACATCGGGAGGTCGCGGGTTCGAATCGCCGTCTCGTAGTTTCGGAGAAAAATAAAAAACACGGGCGTGACGTATCTCCAGTTCTACACGGATGCGCGCACACGGACCAGTACGCGCTGTGTCGTGTGTGTGGGGCTGTAGCCTGTGAGCTATTTCTCGACGAAACGCGACTCGCTCCGAGACTAGGAAGCGAACTCGTGACCGACTGTATTGGTATAGGTTTTCCGCAGTTTCCCTATACCCACGGCAGAAAATGTCATGGTAAATGCCATACAGAGGGAGAAGTCGGCTGCAGCCTCAAGGTGGGGATCGTTTAGGGATGTGGAGTGGAGAAAATGGTGGGAAATGTAATAAGGGGAAATACCCCGTACATGGAAGCTACAATAAGCGAAGCGTTCGCCGTAGCAGAGACAATATTAAAGGTCTGCTGCTTTTTTATTCGGAATGACTGAAAAAAAATAGTAGTAGCAATTTTTCGGAGAATATTCAACATTTATTGTTACCTGTGATTTTATGTAATCGAAGAACATAATTTAATTTGCATTGATTACTTTTTTCAAATATTTATTATACTCTAATTATTTGCCGATTAATTGTGTCTAGGGACTTTCTGTTCGCAAGAATAAGTATTTTATAATGATTACTAGATACCAGTGATCGTCAACGAATTATGATTTTGTTTGGGTTTGTTTGATTGCAAATAGATAATTCAGAAATTTGAAGTACTCGTTATTGCCTAACATGTTGCTAAACGAAATTGTATCTTCAATTTGGTACAAAATGCGCAGTTGGTGTGAATATATTTTCAATTGACCAAATGATGAGTGATTGGCTTAAATATATTTGCCTCACCTAAATACTGAATTGTTCTTGTGAAGATATTTTAAACTGTAAAAATGATTGTCGGTTTACGAAAATTTTGCGCATTGAAGAAATAAAATAAGGAGAATCAAGGTCGAACATTCCATCGCGTAACTGGAACAGCGAAGAAAGACTATGCGAAGTCGACAGATAAAACGCGGCAGCTGTGGACAGAAAAGATCAATTTATATGTTGGGAGTGGAATAGGCGCGAATGACCCATATCATACTAGCAGTGAAACTTGTTAATCCTTATGATAATGGATAATTGAATGAAAAAGTATTTTCAGTTAGTCACATAAAAGTCACATAGTTATTTAAATGTTCAATACTTGTCCAAATGACTATACTCTACGTCGCTTAGCAATTATTTTGGTGATTAAAAATATAGTTAAGATGGATTGACCGAGGGGTTGAACATTACTTAATGTTAATCATTAAGTATTTAGAGAACTGAAAATATTCACAAATTAACTGTCTATTATTTCGCTAATTAAACATATACTTCTTACCATCAATTGTTTGTTAAATTGATAATACATCTTTGTTCAAATACCTATGATTTTGGCAGTCGAATTAGAATGTTTCAGCAGTTATGAATTATTTCGGAAATTAAAAAAACATTTATTATGTATTACCCATTATTAGAGCAAGCGAATATGCATTCAGGCCAAATAACCATTATTCGGTTAATTGAAGATTCCTTTGGACGAGTTATGTTATTGGATAATTGGTTTGATGATAATTTTTACAACAATCGGACATTCTTATTTCTTCCATTAATGATATCAGGTAGCTGATCATGAATTTGATGAATCGTCATTTTGCCTTGTAATTGGCAATATCAGGAATAAAAATATGAATTTTTGCAATATAAATATACCCTAAAAATGTTATACTTTGTTACATTATTTCCGAAAATGGCAATACTCATTGAACACTATCAAAACTAATTAATGCTATAGATTTGAACGCTTGCTAGTAGAAAAATACTGCATTAGGATATTTATTTTCGCTCCCTTGTTGGCTTATTCTGAGCTATTGTGAAATACATTTTTAAAGAATTTTTCACCAGTATAATCATTTTCAATGCCAATCTAACAAGTTATTTTTATTGCTGTTCTTTTGACAATCTGCGAAACGATTACACGAGGACTTGAAAAAAAGAGGAATATCATCCCAGAAAAGGATCTGTAAATCGTTGTTATTGTCGCTCCCTATTGAAAGCTGTAACCCCGTCATAAATTGTGATTGTGGGGTTCGTTGATACGGAACGTTAATTGTGACGCTATATCAAAATCTATCAGCTCTGGACTCGTATTTATGGAAAATGGGTAGGAGGAGTGAAATAGAGTGAGGGCGAGTAAACACAATTGCGAATGGTTGATTTTCGAAAGTACTCGTCGAGCGATTCCGATTCCAGAACGTTACGCGAAACTTCCATTGTGCATACTGCTTGGTAATTATTATCCAACTGGCCTAAATTAGACGTAAATACAAAGAATAATTGAAAATATCCCCGAAATGAGCCGAATTTAGTTAAGACGGTTTTAGTTTCGATAAATTCGCTTCTGTCTGGTGTTCATTTATTTGGGGTAGTATTTCAAACGAACAAATATTATTCAAAAGCTCAAGGAATAACTCAACGAATTAACCAAATAAGCAAATTGCACCCAACTGTCATTTTCGTACTAACACAAGTGAATAACGAACATTTTCTTAATTATTTGTTTTGCCGAACAGTTTTATAGATTTCTAGTTTTCCGCTGAATTTTTCGATAATTCTGCGAGGATGCACTTACTTAGTTTTTCTCTCCAATGTACTGCATATTCGTATCACGTCGACTGGTTTATAGACAGAGGCATTCGAATGTTCATCATTTAATTAGTCCTGCGGTTATGTTTTAATTCGTAAGTAATGAGGAATATAATTATTACGATCGTTGGTGTTTAGAAGAAAAAAAATATATTTTCGTACTTTCGTACCATTTGTCTTTTGTAACCGCAATATATTATTTCGCGCGTCCGCTCGACTTGTCGGGATTTATTGACAGAAGGTTGTTCGAACGGGAGATAAACGGTTTCCATTTTTCACTTGTACTTCATATTTCCACTCCCATTTTCCACTGACGTGAGAAAACGACCATTCCGCAAACGCTAAACGAGAACCTTTCCTATGATCCGGGAATATTTCAGTCGACGATATTTCGTATGGGTGGAAGTGCATTTGTCCTTTCTATCCTTGGGAGACAGTAGGAAAACTGATTGCACACATTTTCCAATATCACACATGAGATCATAATACATACATATACATTAGGGTAGTCCTAACATGGGGCATAACATTTCTTTATTAAAATATTTTATGGGGCACCGTCTGATTTGATTATGTACCCTAAGAAAGTATTGTAGTCTTTTTTTCATAATTTTAAAACACTTTAAGGGTCGCTACCAAGGTTTGAAATTAAATAAATCAATTGAAATTGCTTTAATTAAGGGTTCATTCGCATTTATTGATAAAAACTCTTTAGAAGCATAGATAATAAAAAAACGAATCAAATTTCGAGTGTTTGCATATAACTCAATAAAAAAATTATGATGGAAGCGTTGATTTTTCAGTATCAGGGTATTTTTTCTGACCTTTTTGACTAGTAAAAGCAAGTATTGCTTTTGCTCTTCATTGGCTCTCACGAGTTTATTATATTCCTCCAAAGCAACACCACGTTCCGCAATATCATTTACTACCCGCATAGAACGTACTATTCCCTTTCCAGCCCTAAATTTTTTGTCATCGTCCCAACTTTTTTAGCCCTAAAATCTTCGTCATCGTCCCAACTTTCAACATCTTTATTCAAAAACTGAGAAGGAAAACCGAGTATGTCGAAGAATCTTAATGAGTTGCTGGACATGAAGTCTTCGATATTTTTTTCATTGACATGCTTGCCTTCGAGGCTTATCCCTTTTGGGAAAAAAGTCCAGTCCTTCAGTTTTCAATGCATCCACCATTTTTTGTGTGTCACCAACTGAAAGGTCATCATCGAAAAAAGCAAACGACACCAGTTCGTCAGATAAATACCATAAATGACCCAACATCTTCTTCATGGCGACTTTCGACATCGTTGAGTTTACATCCTGAAATGCTGTGAGGTCTTTTGAGAGTTGTACGTCATTACTGGGCGCCGACCATCCGGCAGATGCTTGAAACCAACATTTTATGTAAACTTTGACAGTGAAAATACAAATCTCTTTTGTAGCTTTCTCTTCCCTTTTCGCCATCTTGGATTGGTGCCTAAACAGAAAAATCTTTAGGCAATACATGGCCTTTGCCATCCATCGAGCACGGTGAAGTCCATCAGGTCTTCTGAATGAAATTCCCGTCCTAGAAATTCCTCATAAGTAAATGATTGTGATGTTCAGAAACTCTTTGTAATCATCTCGAGGTTGGTATAGATTAAGTTAATTATGTGCGAACGAAATTCTGGCTGCAGCAACATTTTCAACTACTTTTAAAGAGGAGGCGTCGGAACTCACTGTCTTATAATCATTTTGGTCAATATGACCCCAATAGTTTTTAAACCTTTTGAACAATTGAATATCAGGACCACTAGACGGACTGAGCGATTGACTCACAACTGCTTCTAGTATAATTTCCATTATGTGATGACGACATGCAAGCCAAAACATATCTTTCTCCATTTTCTGCTCCAGAGGAACACAAGCTCCATTTCTCAATCCGGTGTTAACAGAAGTAATGTCGGAACATAATGATTTTATTTGATCGCTTAAGCACCATGATAATACTGTTTCATAGACAACTGACGCACACGCTTCGCCTGTTCCGGGTTCAAGTTTCGGAACCACCAACAGTTGATTGATCCCGTGTCCCGATACTAAAATTGGTAGACGATCTACAATTTCATGTCCAGTAATATCTTCGATTAGTTTATTATCCCAATGAATATTTAAAGGCAATTCAGGCCTAAACTCGCTTTTCAGAGACATTGCTATCTGTTTTCGATTCTTCAAGCGCTGTCGATGAATCGAAGACCTATTCATGTTGAACTCCGATGGATCAGATCCTGCACATTTCAAGGAGGATGTTATAACGATAGCAGCTTTTCTGCCACTTAATTTAGCGACGTCAAGGGTACCTTTTAAGTGACTATCAATTAAGACTTTTCTAGCTTGCTTTTGTGGCGAGGGTAATGCGACAGGTCCGGCGGCGATTTCGATCTCAGATGTAGGAGTCGTATCTTCGCTGGAAGTGGAAGAAGATAGCAAGCATTTTTCTGTCATAGCCAAGATATTTTCGTTTTCTTACTTTCGACGTTTTTGCAGCCGTTCTACTTTTCTTTTGTTTTCTTCGTCTTTTTTAAGCTCGCCCTACCTACTGCAACAGTTCGACCCATACGACCTTTCTGGCGTTATGCGATCAAAAATTGTTTGTCTTCTTCTATAGTCATAATATTTAAAGCTTCAGCATGAGCGATATCAAACAAATTTTCTAATTTCTGTTGCCACCCTTATTCTTTATATTTTAATGCCTCCGAACGTTTAGTCTTGTTTTCTTATTTTTTTAAGCTTCAGCCACTCATTGAAGGGCTGTTCTATTTTATTTACGTGTTTTTTCATCCTTGTCGGTATTCCAGCTTTGTGCCACAAATTTAAGACATCACTCGCAGTTGAAGTCGCAGAATCTCTAAAAGTGGTCTTTTGTTCGTTTTTGTAGTAAAAAAATTAATGCAGCACTTCACCAATCAAGGGCAACTTAGTTTGAATCAAATTTGGTGTTAACGGGCCTATAAGCTAAATGTTTGTTTTGTTTCGCGTTGATAAGCTTGCGCCACTACTTATAGATGCCATGGCGAGTTGATAGATGGCTGGAAAACAAAAACACACGCTCATTCGCTAATGACTGGAAGTGAACTGAAATGCGGGGTGTGGGATTGATGCGTACATACTAGAGCAGCGGTGGGTGAAGGGGGGGGGCGGAGGGGCGGTCCGCCTCTGGCCTCTGGTCCTGGGGGGCCTCCAAATCTTGAGAAGTCATTTTAATCAAATTACAACCAAGACCGAAATATGTTCAGTAAGGGGCAGTTTGGGGTTGGAAGCCCCGTACGTATGCAAAATATAAACATAGGTAGGTAGATACTAATTCACCTGTTATTCAGGTCATGATAGCAATTGTCAATATAGCATAAAGCTCTATCTACTTATAGCCAGCGCCATAAAAATGCTGGTTCCCGCTCCCTCTATGGTGGCTTTGGCGCGAAACATAAATACTAGATTCGAACAATAGAGAAACATCGTAAAAAAAATTACATACATACGTACTAAAGAAATTACATCCATACGTACTAAAGAATAACAACAGGGGGAATCAACCAATCTTAACCTTACTGTCATAAAATTACATTATAACTTGTAACTTGTTAGAAGCCATAATAAAAATAGTAGTCGCCGCTGTTGCCAACTTGTTTTGTTATACACCATAAAAGTTGACACATTTTGTATCAGAGGGCCTTGTCATAGCAAAATATAATGTATTATAAATTTGTTTACACGTTAGTGGTTGAATATCTTGCTCACCACTAACAAAAACAAATTTTATCCACTAAAAGGGATGTCTAAACCACCAGTTTACGTGAAAAATCCACTAAGTTGGCAACACTGTTAGCCGCTGCGGGACTTTCCTATTGTCATGTGAATGATAATCTCGGTCCGTGTGTCATCTCATGCTCTTAAGGCATCTCCTTCACGAACTTGAATATTTAACAATTCATTGATTTTCGTCTATAATCAAGTAAAAATACATCCCCGTATACTGGTAAAATTGCAACCCAATTTGCCGAACTTATAAGAAAAATGCAACTAAAAAAGGTCTCATTTATACGGCGTTTTATGGAGATAACGCGCTGGCCACATTTCCACGAAATAATGTAAACAGTAAATAACTCTAGATGCTGGATATAAACGGCTCACACGAGTAAAATATTGTAAAGACTTCGTAACGACAATAAAAACAGCCGGTTACCGAATGTTTAGAGAAAATATTCAGGATTAAACTTAGAAAGATGTGACTAGCAGACGAATTTTCGTAGTTGCGACTTTTCAGAGAATGGGTCTATCAATCAGTTTACTTAGTCTTCAGTAAGCGTATTATTTGTTCATTTGGTTTTTTATTCGTATCCTCATCAAATATTCGGGGGCAAGGTCGACGGCGCATGCGCCTCGACCTGGAGAGTGGGAGAGACAGACAGAAGATAGTCTGTCCATGTCACACACGTACCCATCAACAGCAATGCCACGTAGTGGCGAAAAATGTAAAGAAAAGTAGACCGGCTTAGCGCGCCTAACATATCGTGGTCGTTTCCAAACCTGTATCAAACCTGTATTATTATTAAATGGAACTTCAGTGAATCTTTCCCCTGTTTGTCACTTATAATCCAATACTTCTCGACCATTTGTGTCTCGGTCGCATCATGCGAGAGAAGTTTTTCTAAACTGAAATTTATAAAAAATTATCGCCGATCTACGGTGAACCAACAACGCCTAGTCAATCTGTCCATTCTATCAATTGGAAGGGAAGATTCAAGGGAAATATATTTCAACGACGTTATTGAGAAGATCAGTTGAATGAGAGCACGGAAACATGTAAAATAGTTGCAAAGCAAAAGCTTTGTTTTTAAACATCTAAGTACAATGAAAGTTACTTTCTTATTATAGTCTTCATTATTTCTTTGCAATTTACCTGCTAGGTGCTGTGCTGAATGCTGATCCGTATTCTAACTTTTTTACTCATATAATAAGTAGGGCGTATAGTAAAATTACATATCATCAATAATATATCCATTTTTTAGCAGACCGGGGGCCTCATTAATATGTCGCCCCGGGCCTCCGACGGGCTTAGTCCGCCACTGTAGAGCAGTGGGAGGGGGCTAAGAGGAGTGGGAAAGCTGGCGTTTGAGTGTAGTAAACATAAAACTAAACATTAAAGATACCAACACAATCGTCTGTGGAATCTTGGTTAATGTACTACATGAAATATGTTTTTCAGAAAATTCAACTGGCGGTAGCGACCTCTAAAACTTTACGAAAAATTAAAATAAAAAATAACTAGTTCATATTTTAAGGTAGAGAACGATATTATCGGGTGCCACGGTAGTTTTTGTAAAAGTCGAAAAATAAGGACCACCATCATATACATGTACACAACTTTATACATATCCTTTTCGTGTGTGCGTGCGTCCAAAGCTGTTGAGTATAAGAACGGACTGTTGACGCGACATTTCAGACGAAACTGCCTATCCCAAATTCTGAATTAAAAACAATTATTTTCAACGTATTCACTTTCAAACACAAAAAAGACTGCCCTGATCAGGTAAAACAATGTATAAAGTAGATACCGATGAAGAATTTAAATTGTCAATTGACAGCATAAAGTATGATCATGCTCAATTTTTTTTTAATTATCCAATTTCATCATTTAATCTTGAGAAAATTATTCAAAACGAATATAATTCAGAATTCGAAAATTCGTCATTACTGCGAAGAATAACTAAGAGTAACGCCACTCTATCGCTTTTAAAATCAGCTTATTTTGACAATTTTTCATGGGACTATAATGAATGAAATACAAAATCTGTCAAGAACGCCTTTATTGCAAATACTTTGGTATGTAGAGACAATTATTTTTAAAATTTGTTTATAAAATGGCCGCGCCAGTGCCCTACGGAAGATCCGGCTGTCTCCTGATCGGGAATGATGGCATCCCGCGATAGGAAATAATTTCTCCATCAATTTTTTACATTAGCTCGATATGAAGGTGCTGAAATGAAAAGTACTGATGTTTTAGTGAAAAAGTTGCACATTTAAACCAAAAGTTTCATTTTTAGGTAAAAAATATCATGAAAAGCTCATGATAGCTAAAAAAAAGTTCCCAATGAAATGTGGAATCCGTACGTACTCCCTAGAAGGTGTGCTTTTGAGACTACAGTTAAAATCTCAAGTGAATTGATGGAGATTTGTTGATTTTCCTGGTGAGTTTGAAAAAAATGCGATTTCCAGGAAAAAAATGTGTGTTTAACTTTTACGTGGGATTTTGCAATAGAATTTTATTCTTTACCTCTAGTCTGCAAAGTCTGCATCATACATTTGGCGTTTCTCTCTTATTATTTTCTCGCTGCTTTTAAAGAGACTTGAACCTTTGTTGCAGCATCAGTCAGCGACTGCACCAAACATCTGATGCGGCGCTCGTCACTCACCGCGCAGAAATTGTAACAGTATGGCCTGATTGCTATGCCCAATACCTCTATAATCTTAGCTATGCTTGATGAACCTTCGTTGCAAGTACATACAGCTATAGTTACTACAATATCTAGAATTTCGTTTCCTACTTGGAACAAATTTCGGACCCATCTACCAGACCGTTGCGTCAAAACTGTCGTTGCTGTTTTGAGTAAAGCCGCCTATGTAGAGTTTGAGGAAATAATTTCTACTCAGTTCCTCGTAGGTTGCCTTCATTGCATAAAAAATATGTTGAGGAAGGGCCGGTTTATGCGAACGTTCTTTCAAGGTATTAAGCGTTTTGGCTTTCTGCTACGAACACTAGAAACTCCAACCAGGCGGGCGGGAGCTCACAGAGAAAGCGCGTAAAACCTGTTCCCCCTCATCTAACTTATTTTTACTAGCGCGGTAAGGCAGCCATTATGATGATGATGATAAAATTGATATTATTTAATGTATTTCGACGTTTGAAGAAGCATCGTTGAGAGAAATTGTTTATACTAAATCATTTAAGAGTTGGAGTCTTTTAAATTCCTGTTGCAACGCAAAATATATGCTTTGCCCCTTTTTTGGGTCACCGGAAGATGTTGGGTCCGCCCTAGCTACCTACGTCGCAGGAGACTAAAATGGGAAATTCCCTTAAGGAGATTTTGAAACTTCGGGCACATTTTTTCTTTTGCTTCCCTTTTCCTTTTATGATTAAAGGGGATGCTGGCCACGTGAGCGCTACATAAAACGTATTTTACAAATCCTCAGCCCCCCCCCCCTTTTTGTATATTGGCTGTTTCATTTTTCTTTTGTGTTTTTCTCCTGCTTCTTTTGGGTCTGGTGACTCCGCTACCAATGAAAATTGGATATTTTCTTTAAGGGAAGGGGGTATGTGTCCCTCTTCTTAGATGAAAGGAAAATTTGTATTAGATTTATAAGGAACTCCGAAGAGTGAACATCTCCACTCTTCAATGCAAACACAAATAAGGATAGTCTTAGTTGTTTTTGTTTTTAAAACCAACCGTCTTAATATTTATTCCCAAACTACGAAGGTTAGGACCTCATCACGGGACGATACAATTCCAAATTCGAGAAGTTGTGAACTTTTATTCGGACATACTTTTGGATTTATTAAAATTTATGCGTCTTGAAACTAGTCCTGATAATGTACCCGATCAAAAAAAAAATTCTTGGTGTACAAAATCCTGTGTTTACGGGTACTCTATATATCATATCCTGTCTTCTTTCGTACTCTTCTTTTCACGTGCAGTCTGCCTGCGGACTTTGATCGATGTTTACACATACTTGCGATATACTATGACTGCAAGTGAGCTAAAGCTTTCGTACTGTTGTGCGTAAACGGAAAGTAACAATTTATTCTAGCTGATGACAAATCTGTATAAACGTCGCCCAACCTCATTTTATAGCTTTTGCAACTAAAACAAATGGGGAAGAGAGGAAGAGGGAGGAAATAGACGGATACATAACAGAAAAACTTGACAGTAAGACATTGAAAGAATATTTAAATATATCAATAACCAACGCTTGTACTGATGCTATAAAAGAGTAATTCCCACCATTCGAAAATCTTGTAATTTAATAATGAAATAATAAATGGCTACAAATTTAAATCGTATACTAAAAAGTAACGCGCTATAGATCGCATGCGTATGAAGAGAGAAGGTGAGGGGTAAGAGCCCTACAGAGTGCAGTAGTGCGGATCTTCCTTGGCGTCTTAACTCCATTTTTAACAATCGCTAAAAAAAACAATACTACTCAAATAGGGCATGACATTGGTCATCAACCGGACTCTCATGCAAAGGAAGCTGAGGATACAGCTAGTTTTTATATACAGGTATACAGTGGGTACAACACCCCGTTTTTTAAATAACGCTTCGCAAAAGTGCACAATACTTTGGCAAATCATTTTATTTGATAGCCCATTTCGAACAGAAAGAATACACGTTAATGAAAATGCAGGAAAAACATCAACCCAAACATAATTCAATATTAACACAAATTCCGCAGTCAAATAAGAATTTGCACGTTAAGCATTCGACTACCGATATTCATAATCCGATATTCAGAAGCTCATAGGCAAATGTAACCGTGGGAATTTAAATAAAGTTTTCAATGATTTATTATGGCAAAACGACTCGGTTCAGTTGACAATTATAATTACTAGTATAATTCTACGAAGTACTACAACTTCTACTAATTACTACAATTATAATTACAATTATAATTCTACTAAGTAAAGAAGGTCTAAGTTACCGCCAAATTGAAAAAAAAACCTAATGTCTATTTATTCAACGGTACGATACGTGGCAAAGTAAGGTACGATAAGTAAGCAAAAAGAGACCGGTAGTATAGAAAATAAACGACGATCTGGCCGCCCAAAAAAAAAATTCAGTACACCGGATCACCCATAAAATTATAAAACTTGTGAGGAAGCAACCCTTCACAAGTGCTTTAAGTGTAGCCGTTCATATTGCTACAACATCGGGCAAGGTTGTTTGGGCTCAAACCGTGAGAAATGTTCTCTGTAATGCTGGACTACGTGACAGAGCGGCGAGAAAAAAGCCCTTCACAAGCCGGGCGAATAGATTAAAACGGTTTCAGGTCGCTAAAAAATATCTGGACAAACCTGTAGAATTTTAGAAAGATGTAGTATTCTCCGATGAAAGTAAATTAAACATTTTCGAATTACATGAAAAAATATTTGTATAGCGACAACAGAACACTGCCTTGCAGCAAAAAATCTGCAGGTCAAAGTCAGATTCGGCGGTGGGCCTGTAATGACGTGGGACTGCATGGCTTCCAGTGGCGTTGGAAATTTGGCTTTAATCGAAGGCCCAATGAAAGCTGTGGACTATATGAAAGTGTTTTCGTTTCTAGCAAGACAACGACCCAAATCAGACAGCCAAAATACCTAATGAACGGTTGTTATACAACTTTCATAGAATGCTGGTAACTCCTCCGCAATCACCAGGCCTTAATCCAATTACAAATGTATGGTATTTGTTGAATTTGGCAGCGAGAAAAATTAAGGTTTCCATAAAAAAGACCTCAAACGTTGATAGTTGAAGAATGGCAACATATTTCAAACGAAACAACAAACCCATGTAGAAATTTGAGTTGGGAAAAAGTACTGCCCCTGATCTGCCTTCCCTAGATAATATCAGGGTCTGGTCGAGCCTTCCACCTTGGAGTAGGTTTGCAATGTAACGGGTCTAAGGCTAGGTCCCGATCCGCCGTTCCCTTTCTGGGAAACTGATCAGGAACGGGCCGGAGAACAAGCGGTAAATGGCCAGGAAAGTTGTCGGGAATAGATCGGGAAATAACCAGGAACAAACGAGGAAATAAAAAATGACGTTTCAGCGTTTTTGGATTCCTTGAGGAGGTAAAATCGGGAGTGTATTCAATTTTGTATTTCGACAACATATTGTTTGTTCGTTATCTATTTGCTAAGGTAGTATAGGCTTTGCCTGATGGGCAAAGAGACATAAAACGTACACAGATCACTATCCGAGCGAAAAAGGCCCAAAGTGCAAAGGGATATTTCGCAAGTATCGCAAAATCATAAGCGTAAGTGCGCGCTGTATGCATATTACTGCTGTACGTAGTACAACTCACAGGACGAACTTTTATCCTCGTACGATAGTACCTTGCTTACGCGAAGCGCTTTGCTTGTAGCCACCTGGCGGATTGTTGGCGAAATACATTCAGGTAATGTCTTCCCGACCATAACATTAATATTTCCCAACATGGCGACAAGGCGTTCAAAAGCCACAATTGACCTGCTTTACTTGTTTGCCTCATAAAATAATTTGGCTATTTTTTATGCTCGAATCATTAGTTATCGTAATCCCGGTATTTGTTATGAGCATTGTTACCCTTGCCGATTATCATTGATGAAATGAATGCTTTTAACCCTTTGCGGCATAGTGAAACACTGGTGTTACACCTAATTCAATTCAGATTTTGACGATTTAAAATTTTTTTAATTTGAATATGGCGGTTGTAAATGCGTTTCAAGGTTCCTAGAACTTGAATAATTACTAAAACATACCTATTAAATTTTTATTTTTCACTTAGCGGGTGTCATCAATAACGAAAGTGCAAAAAAAACGTGCACGTAAAGAAAAATGTATGCTTCAAAGGGTTAATGATGAATAGAATTACAAGAGATGTATTAGCTTCATCCTTTTGGCGTAGGGATCTTGGCGAGCCTATCGCCCGGGAGTGCGTTCAGCGCTCTCGCAATAGCCACCGGTGTGCAGGGACAACCACCCAGCATGTCGAGAACACGCACTAACACACAACGCACAAACATCTACACAAACACGTCCGAGGGACGTACCGGTGATGCAAATGATCAGGTGACCCTATAAACGGGTTATCCTGGGAAAGCGAATGCTCGGGGCCCCTACAAACGGGCTCCCCCGAAAAGCGAATAGGAGTGAGTGTGCGCATGAATGTCGGAGGGCTCAAGTTTTGAGCACTTCTTGTATGGCTACTGGATAAATGCGAGTAAATGAACCGATACACGTTACAAAGGCGGAAAATCAATAGCACGCACACTTAACACCGGGGGACGGCACTAGGACTTCCCCGCCGTCCTCCGCAGCAGGCGGCCTCGGTGCGGACAGCCAGAGGGTACCCCGAGTAAACCAGGCTCGATGCTTCTGGGCCGCTGGATAGTACAGGGGCCCAGGTCCTCTTAGCCGGACCTGATGAACCTGATTGCCCCATCAGCCAGTGTATAATCCCCATACTATTCTAGTATCGGGTGGCGCCCGGATCGGGCCCTGCAGCAGTAGCGGGAGGGCCTCGATGAGGCCACTGGTGTCTGCTCTGGAGTGGCCAGTGGCGGGGATATGTCGGCGGGGCCGGTCTACGGCGCCTCTACCCCAAAGCACACTCACACACACCAACAAAAGAAGAAAGGGAGGAACGAAAACATAAACATACAACAAAAAGGAAAACGTTCAAATGCATCAAAAGAAATGGGGCCCCCAACCCGGACGGGGACAAGCAACACTACGGACGGAAGAACGGGACAGAAGACTTCACCGACTTTGTTCGTAGCGGAGACGGCCGAGGCCAGGATCTGGACTCAGCTACAACTAATCCGAGAATGCCTGGTCAAAATGGAGGAAAAAACGCGCATGCAGAGAAATATCAGCACCGTGATCACAACCAACATGGCGCGGATTAGGGAGGCTGCGGACGAGGCATGGCACGAGTGTGACAGGATCGAACGCGAGACCACGGGCCCAAGCCAGGATCTCACGTCGGCCAAAAGATCGACGGCGGGAGCCGGCTTACCACGTGGAAAACTGTGCTCGCAAAGAAGAAGAGGAAGACGACAGATGGACAGGACGGACAGAAGACGAAAACGTCTACAGAAGCGACAGCGACGCAAGCCACGAACAAGGGAGGTGACGTCCACCCAACCCGGAGAACCTGTGTTGGTGTGGTCCTCATTAAACCCACCAGTGGCAAGACATACGCGGACACACTGCGACGTATGAAAGCCGTTGAACCTGCGACCGAAAAGGTGCAGGTCAACGCCGCCTAACGACGGGTAAAGTTTTCGAACTTCTAGTGACACTGCGACTGCCAGACGCGATAAGAGCGGCCGGGGGCTTATCCGAGAACCAGCACAGCTTTCGCAAGGGACAATCGACTATAGCAATCCGTAAGGTCATCGAGACCGTCAGGAGGACTGACGAGGCCTGTCACGCGGCAAGGCTCCTAGTAATACTGGTGACTCTAGAAGTGAGAAATACCTTCAACTCGCCTAAGTGGGGGGATATCTTGGGGGCGCTGGAAAGCACTCTCCGGATTCCTCCTTATCTTCTACGGGTACCGAAGGACTATCTCAACGACAGACGCATCACGTACGACACAACAGATGAACAGGCGATTAGAAGTATCACCGCGGGTGTCGCACAAGGATAAAACCTAGGACCGGACCTATGGAAGTGACGTATGACAGCCTGCTAACGCTGGAGATGCCGCGCAACGCATTCCTCGTCGCTTACGCTGACGACGTGATGGTGGTGATCGTTGAGCGCAGTGCGGATCTGGCCCAGCTGACACTGAATCAAGTCACGAGACGCATAGACAGATGGATGACGAAGCACGGACTGTCTTTTGCACTGGACAAGACAGACCTTCTCATGCTTACGCAAAGACGAATACCGACAATCATTCCGATGACAGTCGGAACGGAATGAATGGGGACCAGGGGAGAGGCCAAGTACCTAGGGGTGACTCTAGACACGAAGCTGACCTTCTGGCCCCACATGAAATGGACGGCCGAGAAGGCGGCGGTGAAGGTGAATTCGCTCAGCCGCCTGATGGCAAATACGCACGGACCGAGACCGTCTGTACGGAGATTATTGATGACGACGGCCCTCTCGGTCCTCCTGTATGGTGCAGAGGGCTGGACGGACGCGCTGGCTATTAAAAAATACAGGAAGACGATGACGTACGTACAAAGACAGGGGGCATTAAGGTTAGCGTGCGCCTACAGGACCGTCTCGGCAGAAACGATCCTAGTGGTGGCGGGCGTGATTCCTGTAGACCTACCAGCCACAGAACGAAAACGAATATACGAACGCGACAAAGGGACCGAAAGGACTGACGCGACAAGGCATGAAAGAGAGAACCCTGACGGACTGGCACGCTGGACAACCGAGACAACTGGACGATGGACAAGACGGCTGATAACGGATCTAAGACCGTGGACCGAACGGGGATAAGGGGAGGTAAATTTTTACCTGACCCAGTTCCTCACGTGTCAGGGATATTTCCGAAGTTATCTACACAACATGAAACGAGTACGGACGCCGGACTGTAAGTACTGCGGACACACACGAGACGATGCGGAACACACGTTCTTTGCGTGCGACAGATGGACGACACGGAGACAACAATTGGAATGGAAGACTGGACACATCACGCCCGATAACATAATCGGGCTGATGCTACGGGACAAAGACCACTGGACAGACATCGCCACTTTCGTCGAGGCAGTGCTGAGGCGTAAGAAAGATGATGGATGCCCGGAGTATGAATGAGAGAGACATGACATGTAAACGGGAGAGACGTAGTGACGGGTAAACGAAACGAGACGGACGATGGACAGGACCCGCGGGGGTGAGGTTATACTAACGTGTTGCCACCCCGCGGGGCGGAAAGATAAACTGAATTTGATTTAACGTGCTGTGCCTAGCTGGAAGCTTTAAACAACACGGGCCCCGCGGCCTCGGGGTCGGATACGCCGAATCCGCGACAAGCATACGCAAGCCTACCAGTTCGCATTCGGGAGCAGGTCCTTGTGCAACTATTGGTCAAGCCGAGCGACTTTCCAACACTCTAACAACTCTGCAGGTTATTGCTGTCCGAGCTATTAACAACATAGCTCACCCGTCGAGCGCCCGTAGGAACCCTGGCCAGCATGCGGCCAACCATTGTCACCGCGAAACCAACCACTATTGGCTAGAAGCGCCCCGTAGGACGGTGGGCAAACTATCCCCCGCGGTACCAATCAGCATCATTGGTCGGATCCTCGTGCCTACGAAAAACTTGTACCACTTCCAATTGACGAGCCGTGCTCTTGTCGACATTGGTCTATCAGCGTTTCGGGCTGGCGGTATCGCTACTCAGCGGGGTACCCGTGCTCACCCCCTTAAGCGGGTTTGCCAATACGGGCGTCTCGCCCTGCCCAACCGCGGGGCGGACAGTGGAGGGGGATGTTTTAGTCGGTATATCACCATTCCGACGGCACCGGCGTGTGTGAGAGTCCGATACACGAGACAGCCCACAGGGCCGACTTACGGTGGGGTAATTTACATTTTTAGCCCATCCTAAAAAAATCAGTTCCATCTAAATCTATAATAAATATGTTTGATGACGTAAAAAGCAAAATAGCTTGACAAAGTTCTTAAAGACAGGCTCCACTTTTCAGGACATGTCAATGTTCTGGTCGGGTAGATATTACGTGAAGATGTTCTTGCTCACAATGTATCCCGGCCAGAAGATTGTAATTTCAAAACATAGAGGGTAAATCGTAAAAAACGATCCTGCGATTTTCCCGGTTTGTTCCATGGGAGCGCCCGGTCAGGTAAATCAGATAAGGCAAGTCTGGTCAGGTCCGGACACAAAGTAGGAAATGCCCGGTCACATTTCTGCACGGGAAAATGAATTGAGTCGATGCCAAGAAGATTGCAGGTAATTCTAGATGCTCATGAAATGTATACCAAATTTTACATTTTGTGAATTTAACCATTAACATGAAAATGTATCTTGAAATAGTTAATGGGCAGTTTATAATGTTCAATTTGACTATAGAATTTCTGTTATCATTGAATTATTTTTTTGTGAATGTTTTTTCTGGATTTTCAGTAACGAGCATTCTTTCGGTTTAAAGTGGGCTATCAAATAAAACTGTATGTAGCGTCTTTTTCTCAAGATAAATAGTACCCCATCCCCACACAGGTGTCACCACAAGTTTTTAAAGCCCGTCTAGAAACTCTTTCTCTTCGACGCTGGTGCCTGCACGCGCGCGTTATCTTATTCTTTGTGCGGGTAAAACCACGCGCGTGTTTTTCCTCGTTCGTTATATTTTTGTCAAGTAAGGTACCTGCGGGTAATAAGGCCAGAGTCGGCTAATAAGGCCCAAGTAACGAAAATCGTAATTAAAATAACCGCGCTCGATCAAGGCCACACTCACAAATGCCTATTGCACGAAGATGTCGCTACAAGTTTTCGGAGGCGCGATACTCTGCGCACCGCCCCAGTGTTGCATCATCCATCGTAAAACGCGGCCGCGCAGTACCCACAATATAAATCGGTCTGAATAAATCGTAAGTATTTTTTTGTAATATTGCACTTATCTATCTAAAATGACAGTCTTTATCTTTATTACTTCAAGCTTCGATGATTTCAAATAATTGAAAAACGTATCGTGGTCCACATATTTTTTATTTTGTCTTTCTTACACACGGGCTCAGCGGTTATGAAGACCTAATAAATTTAATGATAAGCCTTATTATCCCTCTTGTATCAACCTCTGTATCAAAGTTTGTTTTATAATGTGTTTTACATTACTTTTAAGATGTTACGAATGTAAATAAGTAGTACGCATATTTATTACTAATTATTTGATCGTTATTTTCAGTGCCTCGATCCCGATGCCTCCTAAACGAGCGTTGTGATCAGAAAACGACCTGGTGTCAGCTGTCCGAGCAGTGCAAAGAGGAACTTTGAGTCAATATACAGCTGCAGAGAGGTACGGCGTTTCCAGAAGAACTATTAGAAACCATCTCTAGAGTGGCAGTTAAAAAAAAAGCGCTGAATCGAAAAATCTTACAGAGAAACGCCAGTCACGAAAGATCTGCTTAACAAAAATAGTGAAGAAAATGAAAAATCGCAACCCCAAAGAAAAAAGACCGCATCCGTGAATAAAGCTACTTCCAAGGATAACAGTGGTACTTCACAAAAGCAAGAGATGGCCGTGAAAAGGACGAGATAGCTGATATGAAGCAATGCACTAAATGCGGCAAATGGTATCATGAGGAGTGCGTCGGTTTGTCAGTG
This sequence comes from Ophion slaviceki, assembly GCA_944452715.1. NCBI lineage: Eukaryota > Metazoa > Arthropoda > Insecta > Hymenoptera > Ichneumonidae > Ophion > Ophion slaviceki. The sequence goes on from OX101786.1 coordinate 47,772,382, forward strand.
GATGATACTGATCACTTCGAGCGATGTTGGGCGAGGCAAATAATACTTTTTTAAAAAAGAAGTTCAAGTGTAATCGTTGCATTCATGTAATTATTTATGTCAAATAACAAATATATTACGTATAGTTTGATTGTTTAAGGCGGGAGCCTGAATTAGAAGGCCTGAAAAATTTATTTCGTAAATCGATAGATAATACACTATACCATTGTGACACTTCCAAAGAGTCGATTTTTTTTGCCTTTTTCGACAGTTTATACTTTCAAGAGTATCCTGTAATTAGCTGTTTTTATGGTAAATATCATTTTATCTTGCAAAAATCGATAGTTAAATCTTTAAACGCGTTTTTCTCGAAATGAGATTTTTCAAATTTGCTGACATTGTAATTCAAAAAGTCATTATTCGATGGTAACAACAACTTAGCCTGGCAACGCCCACTGTCTTCAGACACGGGTACGTATTGAATCGCCCTCGATTCTTTTTCATTCCAAAATCGGATGCCACCAATTGCTTTATTCCTAATCTCAAAGAATTCGACGAGTTTGTTCGTGCAAAACATTTCAAGCTCGAGGACCGCCAGGCAGTTATAAATCTGGTGAGCCAAAATTGCTTTATGGCAACAGTAGATCTCAAAGACGCTATTGTGTAGTTTCGATAGCACAATCGGATCGGAAATTTCTGAGATTGTGATAAAACGAATTCTAATTTACTAATTTACTTGATCACCTTTTGATCTTATTATGACCCCATATGCATTTAAAAAATCTGAAAACTAGCTATGGCAAACTTAAGTCGTAAGGGATTTACATCGGTAATTTTTCTTGACGACTTTTCGGTAGATCCTACGATGAATGCCAAGAAATTATTCGTCCCTCGTGTCACTTTTAGAACAATTCAGTTTCGTCCTTAATGAAAAGAAATGTCAATTGACATCGTCTAAAAAGTGCGGATTCCTTGGTGTTTGGTTCGATTCGGCAAAAGTGGTAATTGAACTTACACAAGCGAAAAGAGATCGAGTAAAAAGCAAAATAGAAAAATATCGGTCATTAAAAGTATGCAAAATTCGTGCATTTGTTGAGTTCGAAGGTGTAGGGAAAAGTGGGGCGGTTTCGTGCAAGGGGCACATACGTATAGTAGCCGTATATCTAGACTATACAACACATTAACGCAGTCATCTTTGTATGCGGGCCTCGCACTCAAGGGGACACAGTCCGCGAAGTGCGGTGGCGGTGCGGTCACCGGTCACGTTGCGACAAGGCGCAACGTCTTTTGGCACTGCGTAAGTAAATTTGTTATGTTACTTTAAATTCATCTATCTATTGTACTTTCCGCTTCACTATGTAAACTATGTAATTGTAGTTGCTGAACATTGATTAGTTTATTATTTGTTTCGTCAGTTATGGGGAGTCGTTTATAGATCTTTTTTCAACGAAAACGTGGTTCCTTTGCCTTGCGGCACATTCGTACTGTACGAAAAAATACATACATGAGGGACACTTGTCCCTCGTGTCTATATGCCATACCCCATGTATGTCTTTTAAAAAATAATTGTTAATTTTACCAAAAACACTATTTGAGAACTATGATTCAAAATTACAACAGAAAGTAGACCAGAATCGGAAAGATATATGAAGAGGTGATGACATCTGCAATAAAAGAAAACCTTGATAAAACGTTATCGATTAGAACATTTTCCAAAACATACGGCATCAAACCATCAACTCTTGAAACTCGTATTACGAACCGTCATAAAAAAGCTTCTGCCGAACATGATACAAACCCAATAACAAAACTAAAGGAAGAGGTTGTATAGGTATCCGATGTCGTTTTAAATGTACGAAAACCCAAATCTGCTGCTACAGTAGCATTTTTGACTTCGGAAAAAACCTTCCCGCCTACAATGTGCAGTAGTTTAACATTAAATTAAGTGTTGTCTCATTTCAAGGTTGTTTTGATCGTAGGAGAACAAAACAAAGAAGCTCTCATCAATAAAAGAATAATAAAAGAAGCGTTAATTAAACGAAGTTGAAGTTTGCATCGTTGAAATGCAACGATAGATGTTTCAAAAATGTTCATTTCCACATTTTCTTCATCACCCAAAATCTTATTCAGCAAATTTGGGCTTCAGATTTCTCATAAGGACCCCCAAAAACATTCAAGTGTTTTTCGTAGCCCCATTAGGCCAAAAAAAATATCAAGTTAGAATATGTTTGAATTTAAATTATAATATGTATTAATTAAGTGTCTTTTTTCATTTCAAGGCTGATTTTTGTGCTAATTTATTCTCAGAAAGACTAAATGAAGGAGTAATGATTAGTTAATAAAGATTTGAGTGTCATTTATCAATGGTTACAAGAAATATAATGTTTCGTTAATAAATTAATATTTTAAGTAACTATAGCCTTTTTTTGTTCTCATGTACGGAGGTTCCCTACTATGTACGTATGTGCTCTATATTATATACGAATGTATGCCACGTATGGGGCACATCCGTACGTTTCTTATATTTTGTAAAATCACCCATCACTTGAATATGTTACATCCTATCAATATTTACGTGCACTACTTTTCAAAGTGCTGCTAAATATACTGGCTATTTAGCAGCACAGTAATCTGTTTCCAGAAGCAGTTAGTTCTCTTCTTTTGAGGGGGTATCCCACTCCGGAAACTTCAAAAAATCGTTTTTTTTTTGCATATTGTTATGGTGTGAACATTAAAGAATATTTTGAAGATCAACCGGATCCTGAAATTCTAAAAATTGACGAAGTTTCGACTATTTTAGTGGAACAGTGTGTAAAGTTAAGGATGATTCGCGTGTAACGAAAGCGGACATCAAAGCCCAAGAACCCTGAAAAGAGGCCCGAACTGCCCGCCGATTGCATAGATTAGGTGTGCAACATGATCTCAATGATAAGGAAAGACACTTATATGGTGCCGGATCGCTGACTAGCGGTAAGACGACAATATTTCACAAGATCGTGTAAAATATGTACTAAAACTTTGAACGCGATTACTTCGAAACTACATATCTTTACACGGCGGGATTGGTATCTTGTGTAACTTTCACACTATTGATTTGAATTTGCACCGTTAGCGTTCAAACAGTAGTCATTTTCGATTCACAATCGCATTTTTTAATTGGATGTACCATTTGTTGCTGTCATTTTTCGCGTCTGCCGAAATTTCGAGAAGTAGATTGTGAACCCATAAGCAGTTAGATATATTTGAAGATTTTTTTTTTTTTTCGTTTCAGATAACATCAGCCTGGTAGAGATCCCGCCGTTTTGGGCCTCGCCGCTGGAGGACTGCAACGCCAACTGCAGTACCACGAACACTTTGAAAGATTTTCTTCCGATAAAATTATATTGTTACTCCAAACATGTGTAGAACATACTGGGAAAAAGTACATTTATTCCAACCGAAGTGTTAATAGAAAAGAATGCATCATTCCGACCCGTCAAAATGGGCTTCCAGAGAGAGATACTCGGTTAATCATAAAGGAAAAACTGTACGAATTTACCCCACTTTACCCTAATTGGCCCGTATTGTACTGCTGTTAAGTATGGTTTGGGACATGCAAATTTGGGCATTTGAGAGAGATCGGTATTAGATCTATAGACAAGAACACTTTAGACAAGAATTTGCGTAAGAACTTTGAGTGGTGGAGAGAAGTTATTCTCCATACAAATAACTTCACTAAACCATTTGAGTTTTGTCCTGAGATGTTTACAGATGCCTCATTGTCAAGATGGAGAGTCGCCTGTGGACGGGCGAGATCGCATGGTTTTTGCGATACAGGGAAACAAAAAACTCATATAAACATATTAGAACTAACTTCCGCATTTTTCAGACTTAAGTGTTTCGCAAACGATCTGAGAAACTGTGATACCCTATTGCGTTTAGATAATACTACAGTCATATCGTATACAAATAAAATGGGAGGAGTTCAACTCGTACACTTCAGTAATCCAGCCAGGCAAATTGAGGACTGGTGTGAAGGCGAGAAATTTGGATCATTGCGTCGTTATCAGCTCAAAAACACATTCAGAGCAGATTTTAAGTCACGTCGATTGAAGCCAGAAACGGAATACGAGTTATCACAAACGGTATTTGACAGAATAGTCTGTTCCGTTGAAAAACCTGACGTCGATTTATTTTCTGCTCGCATAAACACAAAGTGCGAGAAATATATCTTGTGGCTTCGAGGTTCGACCAGCATAGCAGGGCGTAGCTTCCAAGGCGCCTTTACGGTGCCTTAGAAGAATTCTTATTTTTAGTATTTTCCACTGTTTTTGGCCATGTGCGGGTCTTACGTAAAATAAGAGATGACGGGTCGCGAGGTATTCCTGTAGTCCTTGAATGTCCCGCGCAACCGTGATACCCACTATTCTGCGCGCTTTTTCTTGCGGAGCTGATATACTTTAAGCCTAACATACATTTGTTATCTTCTTCGAACAAAGAACCACATCCCCTTAGGAGAAAAACTATCCTGGTTGCTAGCCTCTTATTAGGAGATCTTTCGAGATAAAGGGTATTACAGAAGAGTCACTGGAGATGATGATCGCCGCCTTAATGATAATTATGGGCCCTGAAATAGGTGAGGACTTTAGAATAAGAGGCCTATTCGAAGGTGTGTTCGAGTTACGCCCATCCAAGCCAAAGTATGATCAGACATGGGATCAGAAGATCGTCTCAAATTACATAAGTACTATTTGTTCAAACGGGAATATGTCTCTCGAAATGATTTCTTGAAAACTTGTCACTCTACTCTCGCTCGTAATCGGACATCAAATACAAACTTTTTCGCTAATCAAAGTACAAAATATCAAGACACAGAATGCAAAGTACAAAATATCGCGATACAGATCAAAATCCCGGAGAAAATCGAGACTTCCGCCGTCAACAGAAAACAACCGCTGCTAGTTTTGCCTGTTTATAAAGAGGAAAAATCAACTTGGGCCGCATTTATATTGGAGTCGTGTCTATTAAAAATCAAATTCCTGCTTGGTTCGGTAGAGTCATTATTCATTGCTTTTACGAAGTCTCTTGAAACAGTTCCTTGTCAGATTTTATGTCCATGGGGAAAGAGTATGCCGTGTAAAAGCGGTCTGGACACCCAGCTTTTTTTTAGAGCACGGCACTCGGCATGCGTCAACGTCAACCAGGAAAATCCAGGGCATTAATGTCGAAAGTATAAGGTCGACAGCAGCATGGACAAGCGACTCACAGACCTTCGCTCAGTTTTATAACTTACCTATTATCAGTTATGAGCAACATTTGCTCGGGCATATCATATATTGCCTCCATATATTGCAGTAATCATATATTGCCTCCATCCATTATTATCGATGGGCACATTATTTTACGCCGAAGTTTTGAGCATGTAATCATGTATTTATATATATTCCTACACTGTTAAAAAGTCTATTTAATTTAACTAGGATCTATTAAAGATAAATAATTGTGTTCCTTGTCTTACGGCCTAGTTCGATTCTTTTTTGTCGTCAATACATTTGTTTATTTGTGTCTCGTATTGCTAGATGAAGTCAATTAAATATTGTTTCAAGCGTATAAAATATATTTTTGAAGGACAGATATCTTTATGTAGATGCAGTATGTAGATGCATGTGTCGTTAATTCAAATATATTGTTATTTCTAACGGATGAAAAATGTATTTGCATTATTGCTGTAAAACCCCGATTAATCGGGTCAGGTCAACCGTGCTGCGGATTACCTGTCCAGCGCCTCGCGAGTATGACCAGGCACGATCGCGCCGTGTCCATGAAGGTTAGAGTACAGGAAGATCAACTCCGAATTGGAAATTTGTAAACAATACGACTTAACATTTCTTGGAGTAAATAGTACCAAAAACCTGATTTATTAGAACTAAACGAAAATATTCTCACTCAACGGTGTTCAATCGATCTTCATATAAATGGATAAATATATTAAAAATAAATGTCTGCGATAGTCATACAAATAAAAAAACTTATGAAAATTTTAGTAATTTTAAATATGAAAGAATGTCTCTCCCTCCAAGCACATAGCGTGGTATATGCTTTATATTTGGTGCATACGTATGGTACAGGTTTCTCGTTTTGTGCGTGCTTTTCTGGCAATGCATTTCAACTGTCTGCATGGTGAAGAATGAATTGCATCTCAAAGTGCTGTGACGCAAGGCCGCAGTTTGGAAAGGAAGATCATGTTGAGTGTATTTCTGAACAATTATTAAGTGATAACCAATCGATTGAGGAAAAAACGAGAACGGCAACTGTACTTCATAAAAAGCTGAAGTTTTCCCAAAATCGTGTCCCTTTTGGTAAAACAAAAAAACGACGCAGTTTGTCGTCAATGTACACGGATGATTTATAGATCGATCGGACATCGTATATGATAGAGGAGAAATCGCCATTGGAGTCCAGAAATGAAATTGATTTTTATCTCGAATCGCTTAACAGCCTCACGAGGGATTGAGCTGGTGTCACACCGAGGAACGAAGAGAGAAGACGTAGAGTTATATCTCTGTTCCGAGACATTCCAGAAATTGGAACAAGGTAAAGACGAGAACCGCTAGGCTGCGTTCTTGTCCCACGGGAAATGTCCTTCGCTTCGAGTCGACGTTCTATTCGTCGTGGAAATTCGGTTCATCGTAGTACACGACTGTGCGAAACTTCCTTCTCCTTGGCACTGAATACATGGATATGTATGTGCACGTGCACGTGTGTGTGCTAGTGAGAAGATATAAACCTACGTGAGCCGACCCGCACCGCGGGGATATCACAAGCGCAGAAAGGCTCGCCACGGGGTCGGATGGATTCAATTATGAAATCACTCTCCTCTCGATCTCTGACAGAAATTCTCAGTGACCTTGGGACACAAGTGACACCATCCAATAAAGTAAAAGAAAGCAGACGCAAAGAAGAGCACGGAAAAAGTGGGAAATCGTCCCGTTATATGGCAAATTCAAACAAAATAATTTTTTTTGTATAACTCAAATCGGATGCACTCAATGTTGTTGCTTTTCATATTGATAAGAAATGTATATGTTTATAAGAAATATTAAGTAAAAATATTCGAGATGTATGTTTTTTATCAGTGGAACTTCGTTTAAAAGGGGTTAAACGAACCATTGAACATCGGGGATTTTTAAAATTATTTTGCAATAACTTTTGAACGGAACAAAGTATCAAAAAATGTCAAATCGCAATAATGTTTTATTTTTCTAGTATATGTGTACTAGGAGGATTAAGAATGTAGCGGATAAGTGTTTTTCATTTTTTCGATATCTTGCAATTAAGTCGTTGAAACCACCCTTTAATTTTTTGGGTACAGGGGGCGTACACAAATTACGTAACGCTAAATTTTACAATTTTTGACCCCCCCCCCCCTCCGCCCACGTAACGGGACCGTAATGCCTGCCCGGACCCCCCGCACCTCTATTGCGTTACGTATCAGGTACTTTGTCGTCAAATAATTGCATTTTTTTCATAGACATAACTAATTATGAAAGAATCGGGTTTATACTCATTTTATGAATTATATATTCATCTAGTTTTATACAAATTTTGATGAAAAAATCTTTAAAATGAACCGAGATATATGCCTTAATTTCATGACGAAAAAAAATTCTCTTCATTGTCCCATCGATATCTTCATAAAAGGTGATCTGTGAATAAAAACTCGACAATTTATCAATATCTATACAAATGTATAGTCGGCAAGGTCGAAAAAACGCGTTTAAAGTTTTCGTTCCATTTTTCTTGATATAAAGTTATGTTCTTTTCTAAAATATTGATACCTACTTACATTAAAGTATCTGGTCGCGGGCGACATGATGGTTTTTCATCTTCATTATATTTTACAAAATGATAAGAGCCTTATCTATTGTGAACAATGCCACACCTGTAGGGACTGAGGGCACTAACCGGTCTCGCTACCTGTTCTCACAAAAGTGACTGTAACTCCGTCAATTCTCGGACTTGTGACTAAAAATGTTGCCAACATATTTTTTTAATATATGTACTTTCAAAAATTATAAAAAACAGAAAAATTTTTAGAAAATATTTTGCTTGGTGAAAGTGGGCAAGGGGGAAAGCAAGTGCAATTTCTTGCACAGTGACTTCTCCCTTTAACTGACATTTCGTATGGAAAGCCAAACTTACCGCGGTAAAATTGGGCGCAAGTATTAAATTCAAAACTTGAACATGCAGACATTTTTCTATTTCTGACAGTTCTAAAATCGTGACGTAACGCAATCCTTGACCCCCTCTCCCCCGCGTACGTAGACCGTAACGCCAGGCCGGAACCCTCCCCCCCAAATTGCGTTACGTAAAATGCGTACGCCCCCACATCAACCCATAAATAGCTAATATTTTGCAATACCCCATTAAGGGAGGACACAACTGTAACTGCCCATTTGCGATCGATTCCTTTGGATTCTTGTTTGAAGAAAGGAATAAAATACATGGTCCAATGAACTTTGAGGCTTTGTTAGGTGTATATTGAAGTATCTAAAAAAATATGTTTGTTAAGAGAATACAAAATGACGGCGCACTAGTCGCTATAGCACTACCGGTTTTCAGCCAACTCTCTTCGCACTACGCAGTAGAACCGTCCTAAATTTAATCCTGGAACTAAGAGTGAAATATTTTCGTCAATTACATTAGTTTTAGCAGTCAAGTACGAGGGGAAATATAAAAATAGGGACAAGTTTGAAAAAAACGTTCATTTCTTCGACCATAATTTTCATATAAAAAGTGATATTTTTTACAATTTTCAATTAATCGAAAAAGGCGCTCGTATTTGACTGTTAAAGCATTCCAAAAAGCTACAGTTAAAATATGAAGTCGATTGGACGAAAATTGTTCGAGTTCTGCTGCGTGCTGATTCAAAAAGCATGGTTTTGAGTAAAACGTGTTTGAAGTGAACGGTTTTTTAGACGCTATAGCTGATGATTTTTGCCCCCCCCCCCCCCCCCCCCTAATATAATGCCACCTATTGGTAGAAAATAAAACTATTTTTAGTCGGTAACTTTTTCCCCAAAGATAACAGGCTTACAAGAGTCGAGAACTGCGTCTACCGGCGTGGCATCGCCGAAGGCGCTTTCCAGCGCTCGAACACTCCCTTAAAAAATAGCTCGAATACTACTTTAAAATTCGTTTTTTTTTTCAGCTATAAGCGAATATGCCTCATATTTTTGAGGTTCAAAGGATTTTTGAAAAGTGTTGCCAAAAAAACGATTGTTCGTAAATTTTAAAGTGGTGTTCTCCCTTAAATTCGTATCCCTATAAACCCATTCGATTACTCGATTAAATGTTTTTTTTTTCACCGGGTTTTGTAAATTACAATATGTACCGTGAGGGGGACTTTAATAATTATGTCGCGAGCGTCGATTCATTTGTGCTCATTGCAGATAGGATGTGAAGTGACCTTCCTTCTAGGGATTTTTAAAGATTTTCGTCGGTAATTTGTTCATTCGAGAGGTTTCACACATATTTCAGTCGTGAGCCCTAAACTTGGAATTTCAAGTAGCATGTTCGTTCATTCGTGTTCTTTTTTTTACCTTTTTTAGAGTAACGGATTTTCAGCTATCGCTCTTGTTTTCGTACGCATATGCATTACATTCTTGGATGTAGAGCCAACAAGTTTCATATCATAAGAACCTGCAACGTAAAATTGACAACATAAAACTAAAATCTCTTATCTAGTTATCTCTAAAACTAGTTATCTCTTACACTTCATCTCTTTATTATTCCATAATTGAGTAAACCGCTATATCACACATCATACATTTCAAACACTAACACACCAAAAACAATAAATAATATAATCAACTACATTATTCACATTGCATTAACTTAAGTATAACTAAAACTGAACCTACTGAATTATTATACCAAATGACTAACACTTATAAGATTTATGAATTAGACAACCGAATCATGAACATAAACGCTCATATTGACAACCGTTCTCAAACATTGTTATATAATAAAATGTGTATCGTATTATATACAGAAAAATAAAATTTCTGAAGAGGACCCTAATCAGAGGGCCGAAACGTAAACATCCCGTATTTCTATTCCGACTTTGGAATAACCTTGACTGGCCGGATCGAAGCCGAATCCTCGAAAACTACCTTTTCATCCACACGGCCGCACACATCTCTAACTCATTTAAACCGATTGGCTATAAACGGACATAATGACCTTCTTCAGCGAGATTCTACAACTCTTCGGATATTTCACCTTAGCAGCGTTCAAAAATTGGAAACGTGACACTGCCACGAAGACTCGCCTTAAACAACAACTTCGGTTTTTACTGAAATGTAGACAAGAAGGTTTGATACCTAAACACATTTTCACAAAACACATAAACATTCAAATTTCCGGCAACAAAGGTAAAATAAAACTAGATAGAATATCACACAAATTCCACAAGTCACTATTAAATATAGAAATCGATGATCTCAATTTTCGAATAAAAATACTAAATAAAAAAATAGATAAGAATACAGAAACAATCAACAAAACTCAAAACAATATTAAAGAAAAATTTTTCACTTTAGAACGAATAAAATTAAACAAACTGTCAAAACTTTCATATGAAAAACACCAAAAAAAACGTCAATATCTTAGATTTCAACGTACCAAAAACATACACCAGCACATTTTCAACCATGGGGAATTTTTAAAAGCAATATCATCACAAACACATATGGACCACAACAACACACATTGTCCAAATTATCAAAACACAAATCTAACATCACAAAATGACAATATCTTATACTCAACTCTTAATAATAGACAACAAGACACAAACAACAATCTTCCCACCGATCCTCTGAACAACATAAATTCAACAATCACATTAAGCAAAACTAAAGATTGGCTCATAAACCTCTCCAATATTGACATTCCGCTACACATTTCCACTTTATTGTCTCTGGGTGAAAATTTCTGTTTTCCGTACCTCATACCCTCAAACATAAAAACCCACATCCATAAATCAATCTCCGAACTCGAAGCTAAACTGGAATTTTTACTTGACAAACCTAGACAAATAGAAATTAGAACCAGATTCAATAAGATCCTAAACAAAATAAATATTCCAACATCATTTTCCAACACAAACCAAATCATAAAACACACATCCTTATTTTTAAAAAACAACCCTCAACTTTTGGTAACACGAGCTGACAAAGGAAACTCAACCGTTATTCTTAAAAAATCAGACTACATTGCAAAAACTCTTGACTTACTTGCGGACTCCACAATTTACAAAGCAACAAACAAAAATCCCATCAATACATTACAAAAAGGCATCAACAATATTCTCTCCAGATGGAAGACTCTAAAAATCATAGATGAAACTAAGTATAAATATTTAAAAGCCGAAAATTGCAACCTATCCCGTCTCTACTGCTTGCCCAAAATTCACAAAAACAACTATCCACTTCGTCCAATAGTATCATCTATAAATAGTCCAACACATAAACTTGCCGAATTCATACAATCGAAACTCTCTAAATTAATCAGCACGACCAATTCACACGTTAAAGATAGCTTCCACCTAAAACACTCACTCTCCAACATCTCAATCCCACTTAACCATAAATTAGTCTCATTTGACGTCGTTTCTCTCTACACCAACATCCCACTACAACTAGTCATTCAAAGCCAACAAAAACGAGCAAACTTATTTTCAATAACATTTCCTTTACATGAAATAATTAAAGCCATAGAATACATCATGTTCTCAACATTCTTCACTTTCCAAGATGCAATTTACCAACAAATCTCAGGATTACCTATGGGTTCACCTTTAGCTCCAATATTATCCAACATAGTCATGATAGATCTCGAAACAAATTGTCTAGAAAAACTAAAATTCTCACCACCACTATATAAAAGATACGTCGACGATATTATTATTGCTCTACCAACACACGAAATAGAACCTACTAAAAAGATCTTTAACTCTTACCATCCAAAATTACAATTCACATCCGAAAACGAAATAGACAACAAAATCCCGTTTCTAGATTTACTTCTAATCCGCAAACAAAACTCAATTATCACTAATTGGTACAGAAAACCAACCTGGTCAGGCAGATTTATAAATTTCTTCTCACACCACCCACTCTCTCAAAAAAAGCCATAATCTACATGCTAGTTGACCGAGCAATAAAATTATCTCATCCGTCATTTCACAACGAAAATCTACAACTCATCAGTAACACAATGACAAAAAATTGCTACCCAATCACTTTCACAGAAAAAATAATAAAACAACGGCTCTCCATAATCAACAATAAAAGAACCAATAACATCAATTTTGATTCCTCCAGATTAATAAACCTTCCCTACACCAAAAGCATACATCATCAACTGATTCATCTCTTCCGACAATACAACATAACACTAGTCACAAACAATAGACACAACATTTCATCAATCATTGGCTCCACCAAAGACAAGATAAACAACAACCGAAAATCAAACGTAGTTTACCAAATCGATTGTAAAGACTGTAACGCCACATACATTGGTCAAACCAAAAGATACCTTGAAACCAGAATTAAAGAACACAAAAATAGCATAAAACATACCACCACAATACACACAGCTTTAGCACAACATGCAATAGAACAAAAACACGATTTCCAATTTGACAACGTAAAAATCTTAAATAATGAGAACTGGCTTAAAAAAAGATTAATCCTTGAAATGATCCAAATTAAGGCACACTCCAACTCTATAAATTTTAGAACAGACATACAAAAACTAAGTTCAATTTACAATTCTATCATATAATTATTAAAACATTTTACAGCATTCACCTCACATAACAATTTTAAAATTACTGACACTATAAACTAATTTAATACACTGACACGATAAACTAACTTATCAATGACATTATCACTTATCTCAAATATGCCCATCTTGACACATCTATTTTATTTTCCTTGACACGTCACTGCCCAAATGATCTTCCTCCCCCGATTCACCGCACAGAGACTCGAATACACTCCATAAAATAAACACACCTCTCAGTTTTTCTCGAACTCTCGTTGACCACACAACTCAACATGTAGAGACAAAAATTGTAAATTTCGAGCTTTTGCTCATCTTAGAAGGCGTAACAAAGTTTATATAAAAACAACTCAATAGGTAATTATCATAACTTTTTGACAAAATAATTCTTCAACAAAACACACAACTTTTTCCCTTTTTTATTTGCTTTATAATGAATTATCGATTACAGACATGCAAAATCGCCGATAAACGATAACATCTCTATTGATGGAGTAATTTCTCACCTAACATTATTTACTCCCATAAATAATGTTCTTCGACACAACCTTCTAAGTATTAGCAAAAATTTGAAATATCAACAACATCGAGGTTAGTTATCTCTTACACTTCATCTCTTTATTATTCCATAATTGAGTAAACCGCTATATCACACATCATACATTTCAAACACTAACACACCAAAAACAATAAATAATATAATCAACTACATTATTCACATTGCATTAACTTAAGTATAACTAAAACTGAACCTACTGAATTATTATACCAAATGACTAACACTTATAAGATTTATGAATTAGACAACCGAATCATGAACATAAACGCTCATATTTACAACCGTTCTCAAACATTGTTATATAATAAAATGTGTATCGTATTATATACAGAAAAATAAAATTTCTGAAGAGGACCCTAATCAGAGGGCCGAAACGTAAACATCCCGTATTTCTATTCCGACTTTGGAATAACCTTGACTGGCCGGATCGAAGCCGAATCCTCGAAGACTACCTATAAAACTAAAATTTCCAAAACATGCACACCGAAAGAGACGACTAATCAACCAAGCGCGTCTGATCAATCTGGATAGAAAAGTGTTAAAATTAGCTTGGTAAAATGTACCTGTTCTCATAAAACTTTTCATGTGCATACATTTTGATGCTCAAAGTTGAACGCATAGAGTTATTATCGCGATATAACGGTACGTATACGATGACGCGAAGTGTGTTGTGCACAGAGGGTATTATGAACGGCGGTGTGAGAAAAGGGATAGGGCTTGGGTATTGCGTTGCTCCATGGCTGCTTCAAGATCATCCGTTCGTTGTCATAAACTCGAATAACACGAGCTAACGCACACTTCATAAACGTATATATACAGATGTGTTTATGTGTGTGAATATTTGTTGCTAGATGTGTGCATATCTATATCGCGTATGTAGCGAACTGCCAGAGTTATATAGGCTGCCGCCATAGGATGGCATTAATTTATTAGCCCTTAGGGAATCAGTATTTCCGGCCATACGTATAAAGCATTGCAAAATCGAATGTTCAATCTAATATAATCAAACAGGTAGGAAAACTTATGAATGTAGATTGGCGGTAACGAGAGATTGGCCGCCGATGTGATTTAAAACGACTATTTTTGTTTTTAATGCGTGTAAAAGAGGAAGAGCAATCTTAACAATATAAATTACTTAAAGCATAGTGTGCAAACTTGATTTCAAGCGACAAAAAGTTGAGAAAACGAAATGGGAGCTACCGGATCGAGGAGTTATATTTTTCATCGTAATTTTGAAGCTTTCCTTTTAGCGTAAGATTCAGAATCGTATAAATAACAATTTGGATAAAAGTTTCAGTCTATTCAAGAAATCGCTTGGGGAATAGCCTTCACGTAGAGTTACAGACTGAAGAGTGACCGTTTGATCGTGCCAAGAAAACGATAGAAGTTGAAGTTCGTAAGCACTGGAGACTGTAGCCCTACAGTGTCCGCCACAATTTTTATCCTGATATTTCGGAAATCGTTGGGGAACCTGCGTTGCGGCTTACTTTATATAGATATCGTGGGCACCCGCTGCGCGAGAACGAATTGATCCGCATGAGTGACCAATAGTCGCAGAATGGGGTATCCGAGGGGATTCTTCGAATTTTTTCATCGGTGAAGTACCCATCCTCGAGCAAAGCCATTTGATTGCTGAGTGTGAAAACGAGAAAAGGGGCAGTTGGAAGGCGTAAAATGGAATGAGGGAAGGTGGAGAGAAAAAGGGAAGGAGAGGAAGGGTTGAGAGAGAAGGAAGAGTATACGAGTATATTCTATGTCTGGCAGACGTCTGATAAATCGAACCTCCACTTGATAAAATGGGTTTGAGGTCCGATAAAATAAGGTCGACACCCGCTACGATGAGAGACACACACTCCAGCACTTTCAATTGAGCCCTCGGAAGACGAGAATCACCAGAAGAAGAAAGAGGACCTTTTTGGTCGAGTGTTCTCGGGACCCGATTCTCGACGCACGAATTGAAGGATCTCTCCGATCTCGGCCATTCGTCAGATTCTAACTTGATTTTGGTCAAGTGCATTGTTGATTTAGGTCCTCTAAATGTTTCTTGTATCGGAACTTGACAATTTATAAAAATATACGATACCGTAGAATGCTGGCAATCGTATTCCTATATGTAGCTGATAATCAGTGTAAATAAGGGTTATAATTTCGTTCTGATTATTGAAAAACGATATCATTCTATATACTTATATACAAGTGGATTACTGCACACGAATGAAGGGATAGAATCACAAGGCACCAAAAAAGTATTCGGCTTCCATCTGATAAATTCTGCCTATAGAATTTCTTGTCACCAATTTCGAACTCAACGTCAAAATTTGGTAATATTGAATGACCAAAAACAAGCTTGTGCGGTTCAATTCAATAATCATGTAAATTCCAGGATTTCTTAATGTAGCGGTCAAAGGTGAGTTAGATGGTTGACTAAATCTTGGCTTTTTCGTACCTACTGATGGTAAGCGCAATAAGTTCGTTCACAAGGAATGGTTGCGAGGTCGATCTCTCCAATTTCGATTAAATTTGGCATGCTAGTAGAATGGGTAAAAATAGGCGACACGTATTTTTTTTATCTCTGCGGAACCCGGTTTTTAAGCGTTCAAACGCACTATCCAAAATTGGGGTATTTTTGGTTTTTCGTCGATAACGTTTTAACGGTACGAGATATGAAGGAAATTTCAAATTGCTACAATGGTTATTTTTTCGTGTACTATACATTGGAGATGAGAACGATAACGTCATCGACGAAAAACGAAAAACACCCCTATTTTCAAGGGTGTGCGTCACCCCTTAAAAATCTGTGGATGTTTTTTATATACACAGATATAAAAAATACGTGTCGCCTATTTTTTTTACCCATTCTACAAGCATGCCAAATTTCATCGTAATTGGAGAGATCGATCTCGCAACCTTTCCTTGTCAGTGAAACTATTTTATAATAGTTATATCTGTGTATCTTTACTTGATTTTTTATCCATGTTTTCATATTCTGAAATAGTTTAATCAGATCCGCAGAGTAAGCAGAGACGAGATGATAAATCGGAACGCCCGGCCACGAAACAGGCCGCGAGATTATGGAAGTTTCCAGACTAATTGTGAAACTTTTGGCAATATACAAATGGCGGGATACGGAAGAGATGCCCCGTGTTGATCGCTATGATGGCAAGAGTGGAAGGACCAGTGGAAACGGAAAGATCTCTACGTTTAGATAGTAATAGCGTCAGAAATGCTATTCGTTGAAACAATAGTATCCCAGATAATTACATAAGCTGCAATTTCACTGAAGACGTTATCTCTACAAGATTACATTTTCTCTTTTAACACACGAGGTTAAAACATATTAAACATAAAACAAAATGACTTTACACGTTACCCCAATGTTATTATTGTTATCGTTATTATTTATTGCATTTTCTGTTTATATGGCATGATCATAAAACATTTTTAGCTGCAATAAGTTGACAGATGTATAGGAGAAATGCTACATTGCGACATGTCGCATTTGTCAAAGTATACTTTCGAATAAGACCAAGTGAGAAAAAATAATAGCTGTTATACAAATAATTTTACTTCTTAGTGATAGCTGGAGAATAATATGTTGCACGATTAACAAGTAGAAAGTATAAGTTTAAAAAGGTTATTAACTTATTACCATGTTCTACCTCATTTACCATTAGTGAATTTATCCTGAAAAGATTCGAGAGAAAAAAGCTTAGTTGCTGAAGCCGCAATACCCATTACAGAAGAACAATTGAAAAAGATTTCAGCGTTTCTTCACCCTGCGGGTTTCGTAACGTTCCGCTGCGCCTTGCCTACGGACGAACTTCCTACATTTCTTCCATTTTTTCTCTCAATCTTTGAAGTACTTTCTATCTACTATTTTTCCGACATATCGTCGGGTAAATCTCTACAAGTTTGTTCAAATTCCTTTGAATTTAAGTACCTCTAAAAAATGAAATAAATTCGCGTTCGAATCTTCGACGATTTTTCATTTAAATGGACATGGAAATCCTTGGACTGTAATAGGAAATGTGAGGCAATTTCTCGTTGCAGATGTCAGTTTTTTTCAAATTTGTTTTCACCGACCTCACTGATTTTTATCGCCGCTAACGAACTTTACCTTTTATTACATAATTCTGGTTTGATACTCGTAATAAAGTGTCAAGAAATGTGACGCGAAGATCATCCTGACTACTAATTACCTTTAATCGAATGTCTTGAATGCATGGGCTGAATGTGAAAGCTTGGAAATGTTGTGTGGTCTAATAATACTATTGTTATATTACAAACATGAATCATGGCATTGGATTTTATACATTCAGTATGCATATAGGTAGGTTTGTGTAAATTTCAGCAGCGAAAACAGTCAAATGATCTTAAGCAATTTTATTTATTCTGATAAGCGACCCTTTTAATATTCGTTTAAAAGGGATGCTCAGCAGTATGAAATTGCTTTGTTTAAATATTATCAAAATTGCGCGAGGATTGATTATCTTTGAGCGACAATTTCTCATTTATCACTCGTTTATTTTTATTCAGCCACAAATCCGAAAACTCTGAAGAAATATGTATTTTTTTATGGTCGAATTGTCAAAGTCAAAATCGACTGTAGGTTCATTCGGGTGGACCAAAGTTCACGAAGTTCGCAATATCTGCGGTCAAGTGCTCCATATGGAGCGATAGGCTAGTTCGAAAAGTTGGGTTTGTCTTTACAGATACTCTATACCAATCTGCTTTTGGCAGATTGTATTTCCACCGCTATTACGAGTATTTCATTTAAGCGTTGTCCCCGAAATGTGGCGACTGCGGTCAGCTGCGCCAACATTTCTCCCTCGAAGCTACCGGAAAACGTATCCTCCGGGCTTCTATATCAAATACGAGTCCACCCAAATTCGTACGACCGATATATGTAACTTTGCACCGGTGCCTATCGACCATACAAGTTCAAAGCGGACAAATATATAAAAATAAAAAACAAAAAGTCAGCAGGCTACATCTATGTTGTGCTATGATTTCCCTCCTTTTAACGAGCGAAGTAATACTGCTTGATTCCTGTGGCATAAATGTAATGATACTCGGCGATACTCTTTGGATTATCTTTGTAAAATATATCTTACTTGTTTTTTAGGTATTGTGAATGCTTACTTTACAAACCGATTTCCGAAAAAAGTGCACTTTATAAAAATTGTATTTGGGTCAGCACTTCTGACATTATTATGTCATTTAATATGTTGCGATTTAGGTGCTTTCTCCGTGACGTTTACTTATGATCAGATAAGTTCACTTATACTGGGACAAAAAATGTATTCGCCTATTATTTATTTGAACGAACTATTCATTGAAACTTACCTATAGAAAATATTCATATCTTTACCTGTAGGAAATATTTTTTTATCAACTACTTTTTCCTGAAATAAATTTCGCTAATATCAGTAGGCTCGAATTGACTGGTGATTGCCGATGTTAGTCGGCACATCTACGAGATTATTTCGTGCATTAGAAATATCAAGAACCTTGGAGTTGTGAACCCCTCGTATTGTAGAGAGAGTTGATTCGCAGGGAAACTTCGAAGGATAAATACAAACATAATAACATACTGGCCAGCTCGGTCACGCGAGTCCAGTCTTAAGGTTGTTAAGGGATTAGGGCGTAATGCTACCAACGAGTTGAATTTTTTTCTGGAAGTTTATAACCCCTTTGCCGATCATCCTGTGCAGTTTGAATACGATCCGCAGTACCATATTTTAGAAAAAATATCGGAATCTCGACGTACTTCGTGGGCTAATTACATTACCCTTATGGAAACTTCCGATCAGTTTTCAGTACATTATCGACTAATTATCGGGCTAACACTGGGTACCGTGAAAATGAGAATTCACAACCCCGTTATAAAATTGTTCTGTACAATCTTGCAGTATAAGAATTGTGCCAACGACCATAACCTCGAAGGGCGCAGGATTGTCGAACTGAGCACGCTGGGGAAGCAGTTGTGGTGCCAAAATTGTGACTTTCCATTATTACTGCGAGACGTTAAAGATGAACGACAGTGCGGATTTGCCAGTATTTTGAAAGTTGCTTGCGCCAGTTGTGACAAAATAATTGTCGTTGAGACAAATAGACAGAATACGCAGAAACGCTGCCACGACGTAAACTTGAAAGCAGCCATTGGTATGTATATCAAGAGACGCAGCAGTGTCTTGACGCCAAGTAATAAAATAAAAAAAATTGGACGCCACTGATCGATGCCACCGATCTCGACGCCACTGACCGACTGACGAACACGCCGCGACTCTTTATACAGTAGATGGGCTTTAGCAGACGACACTTTAACTTTGATTCGATATTACGCGAAAACGCGGCGACGAATCGAAAATTTAATAACATTTGACCAATGAAATGATTTTTTTCTATCGATTTTGTTCGGGTCATTTTTCAATCGGTCTACTCAATCTTGAAATCTCATAATATTCGACCGAATACACTACATCGAATAGAATGCGCCGTGCGTAAAGGCCCTGACACGCAGCGCCCCCCTTTCTCGTACCACCGGGCAGTTGCGTGGATCGGAACCCCGGTGTTTTGTCGCGTTAGATTGATTTACATCCATCTTCTACACTTGAAATTTCTCGGCGTCTCAGAAGAGCAACATTGACGAAAATAATGAGTAAGTTTGCTTACGTTGAAAGTGAGACTCGAAAAGTGTTTTTCTTTTGTTTTTACCGACCATGATGCTAAGTGTCACTTCGATGTGACAACGGCGGCACGCGAAGTTCACGAATTCTTCAACATCGACGCAATTTTCCCGTACCCGCGATCATATGAATATTTAAGTGTATCCTCGAATTTAGATAGCACGATCGTATCGCTGGAATTTATGTTGACGTAAGAATAAAAAATATGGCCTGTCTCAAAACCTTAATTTACATACTTTGTCATTTGCCACGATCTTCCCTCGCATTGATTTCCCGCTCGCCGGTGTGTCAAACAGCCAACGGCTCCGATGCAAGAAACTCAAGTTTATTTGCTCTTCGCAGGAATACCTCGGTATTTATTCGTAAAAAAAATCGCAGATAGCATATTTTCCGATGATCCGTAGCCATTGTCATTACCCCCCAAAATCCTCGATTTCCTGAGCAGTGTGCGACCAAAATGAGGCACGAAAGTTCAACACCGTTTGCCTATGAACGCTAAACTCTCACGTCTCAAACACGGATGATTTGTGGACCTTTGGCGATTCCTCGATAGCTTCACCCTGATGACCGAGCGTACTATTGGTATGGCATACAGAGATTGTACCCTACGGTGTACGTGTACGGTTGTACACCGCTACATGCAAATGTACGTGTTACTAGTATGGTACCGGTACACTGTACACTGTACCGTAAAGTATACCGTTTCTGTATCCATACGTGGTAGATACGGTACTTGGCCTATCATGTAGGAACCAAAACCAATGTAGCGTCGGATTTACCATCTAGATAGACCATCGAATTTATCCAGGGCAGCAAGTACGTACTGCCAAGGATGAGAAACAGCGTCAATCGTCGCGGCCACAGTATACAGTCCCAGTGTCACGAAGATATCACCGCTGTCTGCAATCTCTCCGAGAGCATCAGCGAGGCTGACCTCAAGGAACTCGTCGAACCTTTCGGCTTCGTTCAAAAACAATATCTCGCAAAGGATCGCACCACCAATCTGTGCAAGGCCTTTCGTTTACGTGTGTATGTTTCAAAACGAAGGCCGAGGACGCTAGGGCCTTCTTGCATCTCAATGGTTACGGCTACCATCATCTCATAGTCAGCGTCGACTGCTCCAAACCTCCAGCCCAACAGAATTGAATGGTCAACGGTTGAAACGCGTTAAGGTAGAACAAGCACACGCTGTTGATTTCTATAGATTTTGTTCAAATTTTTTACCAGACATTGTGTCATTATGCATGTATCAGTAAAATTTCAGAACAGTCGACTATTTAGATTCGGAGTAATGGGTTTTAAAATTGCAACTTTTAACACTGTAGGATCTGCATTGAAAGAACCCCGCACAAATCAAAGGGAAATTGGCCCTCAGTCAAATCGTCTGAAATTTTAGTATGTTGTAGAGGAAGTCGAGCTGATCAAAAGTCATCATGGGCACGAAGCTCGAATTACAGTTCTTTTTGAGATTAGGCGGTTTTGAAAATCTTAACTCTGAAAAAATGGCTTTTTTATTTAAATATGATTTTATTAAAAGTTTCTGCGCTTTTCACACTACGTTCATTCCTAATCGCTCTTCAGGTCCTCCCTTCTCTCCGCAACATTCCTCTTCTCAA
Source organism: Ophion slaviceki (assembly GCA_944452715.1). Taxonomy (NCBI): domain Eukaryota; kingdom Metazoa; phylum Arthropoda; class Insecta; order Hymenoptera; family Ichneumonidae; genus Ophion; species Ophion slaviceki. The sequence goes on from OX101786.1 coordinate 47,794,065, forward strand.
AACCCTCCGAGATTTCTAGGAGGAGGGAGTGATTTTCCCGTCGTAAGTCCCCGTGCTCATAGTACTTGCATTCCGCGTCTGTCTGTAGGCTCTCTTCACTCCCCAGTCTCTCCCTCCTCTCTACTCCCTCTCCGTGATGGCACTCTTCCCTCAAGCCTACTGTCGCTACCCCCTCCCTCACTCCGCACCTTATCTCACCACGCAGCTAACGAAGTCGATGAATATTCGGTCACTTTTCCGGAAAACGCTCATACGGAGACATCATGGCTCGACTAGAATGCTTCGTCTGCAACATGCGTTTTCTCCTAAGGCAGCTACCCTATCTTCGATCTAACGAAAATCAAGAAAAAGCTCAAATCGCTTTAACACGACGAAATGCTTTTCCTTCAGGAGTGGTTTTCAGGAGTGTTGCGGAGAGAAGGGAGGACCGGAAGAGCGATCTGGAATGAACGTAGTGTGAAAAGCGCAGAAACTTTTAATAAAATCATATTTAAATAAAAAAGCCATTTTTTCAGAGTTGAGATTTTCAAAACCGCCTAATCTCAAAAAGAACTGTAATTCGAGCTTCGTGCCCATGATGACTTTTGATCAGCTCGACTTCCTCTACAACATACTAAAATTTCAGACGATTTGACTGAGGGCCAATTTCCCTTTGATTTGTGCGGGGTTCTTTAGACAGAGTAATTGTCCGTAAAAAATATTTGTCCCCTATAAGAAGATACATGGCAATAACATAAACAATGTCAAAGTATTAATGGTTATAACGCAATTTTTTTTACCGATGAAAGGTTTAACTTTAGGAACACGATAATTATTTTTTCTCGAAATATTTAACAATACTGTTCCGCGGTGTTGCATAACGTCTTCTTATTATAGGGGAAAAATATTTTTACCGAGAGTTATTCTGTCATTACTGAACGTTTTTAGCAAAACTGAATAGTAAAGACAATCGAAAGTTTTTTCACTCGTTCCCTAACTAATTTTCTGTCTAAACATAATTTTTTTCACAATTAATAAACCCAATAGAATGGTACGACGAATTATGTGACCTGACTGTCGGTCAATGCAGATCCTGCAGTGTTAAAAGTTGCTATTTAAAAACCCATTATCTCCCAATCTAAATAGCAAACGGTTGTGAAACTTCGCTCAAATATGTATGATGATATGAAAAATGTCTGGTTAACATGTGAATAAAATCAATAGAAATCAAGCCCCACTGTGAACGTCCAAAATTGAGTGATATTTCGCGATTTTTTTTTTTGTAGAAGGACACGTAAGAGAATACTAATATTCAAGGATGTTATTAGTCATATCTTCTAGTGAACAAAAATAAATTTATATTAAAAAAATTATAGCAAATGGTGACGCTGGAGCCATTCTGGCGAGGCATGTTGAATTTGAGACGCTCTGCGGCATGCAGTATGGCTGACGCAAATTTGATTTTAGAAAGAAATTTAAAAAATTCTATTAATTTACACGAGTTTAGCTAGAGAAATACGTAGAGGATTGTGAAAATATTAATTTTTATGTAATTGGTAAGCGTTAAAACAAAAACTTAACTTTTGACAGAAAAAAAGGACTATCATTTATCAATAACTAAGTTTATAATTAACTCATGTACAATCCCGTGCGTATTTCTCTTCGGAATGTTATTTTAAAGATGTACTCAAAATTTGGAGTGAAAAGAATGGAAATTGTTGGAGTTACGCTGTGTGCCGTTTAAAAAATTATGTTTCGAGGAAAACGGTCGATGTCTCGCACACGGGCCAGCCACTGCCACCGCAGACCCACGCGGGCCTGCGAACCTTGTTTTACAGGTTCAAAACTTTTTTCCATTATTCTAGATGGTTCATTATTCTAGATGCATCTCTAAAATCAAGTAAAAAAATCAATAAAAAAAATCTACATTGGTGTGATACCTTAGATCGGAGTACACGGTGACGATTGTTCGCCGCGTCTCTTTGAACGAGCCCCCCCCCCCCCCTTTTACGCAAGGTTCATCCGCTCACTGCTGCGAGCTTGAAACTCCTATTCGTCAATAAAATTCAAAAAGAGGACAAGACAATGATTGCCGAAGGATCGAGTAGTTTTTATTCGAACCAAATAATCCTATTATTTTTTTCTGATCTACCTGTGATCATTCGGATGAACTTCCGAAATTGAAACGCATCATGTATTGCTAACTCATATCGAAAATTATTTGAATAGGTAAAAAAAACAACGCCAAGCAATACAATTTTTTTTCGAAAATATCGCTTGTTTTACCATGTTAAAAACTCTGATTTATCTTAGAATATTTTTTATTTTTATTTAAACAATGGTTTGATTACATATTTTCAATTTAAATGAACAAAAAAGTGAAGTAACTTTTTATTAAATAGCCAAGCAAGTTTACTAAAAAATTTGTAATCAAAATTATTAAACCTTAGGAATGATATTTTGCATATTGTTTTATTTTTATTTTGAAAAATCACCTTACTGTTGTAACATGAAATTGGTGCCACCATTATATATTGGGAGTACAAATAAGTCTCCGCCGTTTGACAAAAGATGGCCCCACCAGGAGGTTATGGTAGAAATTGTCAGATGTAAAACGTCATATCGTAAGGTTGGACATCTGGCAAGACCATAACCTTGAAATGTTAGCGATTTTGTATCAGCATAAAATAATTTGTTTCGTGCGAAAATGTCGAGTTTTGAACCGAATAAGCGTCATTTGCGGGAACTCTTGCGTTTGGCACGAATCTCCCTCCAATAATGCTTCTAATTCCGCGTCTTCGTGCACTTTTGGCCTTCCGCTACGTTCCTATCTATCGGAGGGGGCGGTCCGCCCCGGGCCTCTGGTCTTGGGGGGCCTCCAAATCTCGAGAAGTCATTTTTAGTCAAATTCCAACCAAGGCCGAAATATATTCAGTAAGGGGCAGTTTGGGGTTGGAGGCCCCGTACGTATGCAAAATATAAACATAAGTAGGTAGGTTACCTGTTATCAGGGGACCTATTACGGTTCTCGGGTGAGACTTCCCACTTCTCGCATTTTCATCTCACGTGAGTTTAGTCACGCTATTATCGATCGGTCGGGTGAAAATGTCACATCACTAGGAACTTCCGGCTAGTGATCTCATATTTTCAGGACACCGTAGAAGGGGTATACTAGCACGCCTATCAAACCCAGCCCAACACGAAAGACGTGCGCATCAATAAAAACAACCTCTTCACTTGAATGAGCAACAATTTTTTAATAGAATCTGAGTTTGCAACAAGAATGTTACCGAAAAACAAAAACAAATGTCATTAGATTTTATGAAAAAAGACGAAGATTTAGCACGAGGCAGGTTGCGATACAGCCATTCAAATAAAAAAATACTGGTAATTTTTTTCTCATATTAGAACATAAAACGGTTCTTACAATACAGTGATAGAATAATTGTTTTATGTTAATAAATCGAACTATTATGCAATATATTCTTGTTCCGTTATATTGAAGGGATCCAAGGCATCGCGCAGTGATCGTCGTATACGAAACATTCGATTTTCCCGATTTCGCAAAACCACAATCATCAGCAAATTATTCATCATTATCGGATGACATTACTTAACTTGCTACGATATCAACTTTAAGTTGCTAAATTTAATTAATTTTTCGGCGTCGAGATGCTACTGTCTCTGAATCAGCTATTTCATAGTAACTTGTGTTATGTGTTAGCTTTGGGCGTATCGTTGGTGCGTTAGGAAGATGCTCACGCATGCGCATTTCGATTTTTGACATGACATTTCGTGTCGAGTAAACTCACGTGAATAATCTCGCATTTTCACTAGGCGAAGAGAACCGTAATAGGGTGAGCTGTTCACTTTTGTCATTTTCACCCAAACGGAGAACCGTAATAGCCCCCCAGGTCATGATAGCAATTGTCAACATAGCATAAAGCTCTACCTACTTATAGCCAGCGCTATAAAAATGGTCGGTCCCCCTCAGTCTATGATGGCTTTGGCGCGAAACATAAATACTAGATCCAAACAATAGAGTAATTTTGTAATAAAGATGACATACATACGTACTAAATAAATTACATCCATACCCACTAAAGAATAACAACAGGGGAAATCAACCAATCTGAAACTTACTGTCGTAAAATTACATTATAACTTGTAACTTGTTAGAAGCCAAAATAAAGATAGTAGCCGCCGCTGTTGCCAACTTGTTTTGTTATACCCACAATAAACGGTTCTTCAAACCACCAGAAAACCTCTAATACCGCCTGGTGTTACCGCTTACTTTCTAGTAAGTAAGCAACTACATCTGATGCACTTACATAAAAAATTATTCAGTATTCAAAAACATACTTTTTCAAGCAAATTGAATTCGATTCAATTACTATACCCTGTGATCTACATTCATTCAAATCTATATACAGCCAAAACATTATTCAGGGAATCCCCATGGCGCTGGTAGGTATTTACAAGATCGTAGTGTTGCCCACGCCATAAAAGTTGACACACTTTGTGTCAAAGTGCCTTGTCATAGGAAAATATAATGAATCATAAATTTGTTTACACGTTAGTCGTTGAATATCTTGCTCACCACTAACAAAAACCACCAGCCAGTAAAAACAAATTTTATCCACTAAAAAGGATGTCTAAACCACCAGTTTACGTGGAGTATCCACTAAGTTGGCAACACTGTTAGGCGCTGCTGACCCACGGTCTTACATACAGGTCTGGAAACGAAGCCACATTTCAATGATGCCGTGAGGCACCGTTACAAGATGCTTTTTTATTCCGCTCGCCGCCACATGCGTCGCTCCTATCGGAGGATATCCCCCACTCACGGTCTTCTGTGATCTCATCCTACGCCCCCACTTATTGGGTGTACAACTTAATTCAGTCCGATTTTCTTGCTTAAAATACGGAGTTATTTGAATGATAAAATGAATTAATACATTAATTAAAATATTGTCCATCGCTAGCCACTACTTTTCCCCATCTTTCTGGTAATTTATGAATTCCGTCGCAGAAGAAACGTTTATCTTTTAAAGCCAAGAATGAATCGAGCCAATTTTCGATACCCTGTTGTGACGTGAAGCGTATTCCAGTCAAAGCGTTCTGCATCGATCGAAACAAATGGTAGTCGGAAGGGGCAAGGTCTGGGCTATAAGGCGGGTAAGCCAGAATTTCCCACCCGCTATTTTCCAAATAGTTTTTAACCACAATAGCAACGTGAGGCCGAACGTTGTCATGTTGAAAGATTATGGACTCGTATCTGGTCGCATATTTTGGATGTTTTTCGGCTATAGCTCGCTTTAAACGGATCAATTGTTGCCTGTAGAAGTCTCCCGTGATGGTCTCACAAGCATTCGGCGGGCTTCAGCTGCACTTTTCTTCCAATTGAAACAGAAAATCAACACTTCCCGCAAATGGTGCTTATTTAGGACGAAATTCGACATTTTCACCGCAGTAAAAATTAGACTTGATGCGCAAAACTCAGAGGTCTGTAAACGATATTTGGTTAAGAGATGTTGATACTTCACGAAACAGCAAAAATCAGCTGTTGCCGTCAACCATTTATAGCACCTAGAGCCATCTTTTAAAAACGGACCAAACTAAGTTGTACACCTAATATAATTTCCGTGTTGTCATGTGAACGATAATCTCGGTCCGTCTGTGATCTCATGCTCTTAAGGAGTTTCGATACCAAAATCGGAATGGTTATAGACTATTGAAATTCATATCATCGGGAGATTAATTTAGGATGCATTAACTGTCCAAAAATAAATCCGTTTCACCAGATAGTTTCTGAGATTTTGAAGGTTCAAGTTGAGTTTTGTTCGAGTATTATTAATTAACCAAGTGGAGAAACCGCTTCATTTTTTAACACCACATTCCTGACACTTATCGCAGTTTGTTCATTTCTTTCATTTGAATCGAAGCATTATTTTAACCCCTACAGCCCTATAACTAGTGTTTACGAAGTGCCACGTGTGTTACCAAATAGATGAATGTTCACGTTGAACCGTCACGGCACGTGGCATTTCGTAAACACTAGTTATAGAGCTGTAGGGGTTTAAATAATGCTTCGATTTAAATGAAAAAAATGAACAAACTACGATAAGTGTCAGGAATGTCGTGTTAAAAAATTAAGGGATTTCTCCACCTGGTTCATTAATAATACTCGGACAAAACTCAACTTGAACCTTCTAAATCTCCGAAACTATGTGGTGAAACGGATTCATTTTTGGACAGTTAATGCATCCTAAATTAATCTCTCGGTGATATGAATTTCAATCATCTACAACCATTTCGATTTTGGTATCGAAACTCCTTAAGGCGTTTCATTCGCGAACTCGAATATTTAACAATTAATTGATTTTCGTCTATAATCAAGTAAAAATACATCCCTGTATACTGGTAACATTGCAAGCCAATTTACCGAACTTTTAACAAAAAATGGCAACTTTAAAAAGGGTCTCATTTATACGGCCCTTTATCGAGATAACGCGCTGGCCACATTTCTATGTAATAATTTAACCACTAAATAACTCTAGATGCCAGATATAAATTGCTCACACGTGTAAAATATTGTAAAGATTTCGTAGCGACAATAAGAACAGCTGGTCACCGAATGTTTAGAAAAAATATTCAGGATTAAACTTAGAAAAATGTGACTAGCAGACGAGTTTTCGTAGCTGCGACTTTTCAGAGAATGGGTCTATCAATCAGTTTAGTCTTCAGTAAGCGTATTATTTGTTCATTTGGTTTTTCATTCGTATCCTCATCAAATATTCGGGGGCAAGGTCGACGGCGCATGCGCCGCGATCTGGAGAGTGGGAGAGACAGACAGAAGATATTCTGTCCATATTACACACGTACCCGTCAACAGCAATGCCACGTAGTGGCGAAAAATGTAAAGAAAAATAGATCGATTTAGCGCGCCAAACATCGTGGTCGTTTCCAAACCTGTATTATTATTAAATGGGACCTCAGTAAATCTTTGCCCTGTTTATCACTTATAATCCAATACCTCTTCACCATTTGTGTCTCGGTCGCATCATGCGAGAGAAGTTTTTCTAAACAGAAATTTATAAAAAATTATCGTCGATCTGCGATGAACCAAGAACGCCTAGTCAATCTGTCCATTCTATCAATTGAAAGGAAAGTTTCAAGGGAAATAGAATTCAACGACGTTATTGAGAAGTTCAGTTAAGATGGAATGACACCTCATCGCGGTCGGTATGGTAGAACAATTATAGATACCCAAAAATGTCTGAGACGGCTCTTCAGATCCCGTCGAAACTTTGCCAAATGACGTCAAGTAGATAGACGAACAGCTGTCTGCCCCTCAAATTTTCTGAATTTGAGGGGCAGACAGCCCCTCAAAGTTTCGACGGGATCTGAAGAGCCGTCTCAGACTTTTTTGGGTATCTATAATTGTTCTACCATACCGACCGCGATGAGGTGTCATTCCGTCTTAAATGAAAGCACGAAAACATTTAAAATAGTTACAAAGCAAAAGCTTTGTTTTCAAACATCTAAGTACAGTAAAAGTTACTTTCTAATTATAGTCTTCATTATTTCTTTGCACTCTACCTGCTAGGTGCTGTGTTGAATGCTGATCCGTCTTCTAACTTTTTTACCCATATCATAAGTAGGGCGTATAGTAAAATTACATATCATCAATAATACATCTATTTTTTACCAGACCGGGGGCCTCATTTATATGCCGCCCCGGGCCTCCGACGGGCTTAGTCCGCCAGTGGCTGCGCAACGAATTAGCGTGCATGGTTAAGAAGAGAAGCTCAGCAAAGTTTGAATATACACGGAATAAGACGATTGGCGGTGCCCGCCCGGCTCGTCATCGATTACGTTTGTTTAGTAATCTACGTCGCAATACCACACTTCGGTAGTTGAATAACGGCCATCGTAAAGCGATATTTCGCGTTCACCAATGAATTGTCAAGGATTTGGGATTGTTTGAGTTTTATTAAATGTTATTATATTATTTGTGGCGTTTATGGTCGTACGTTATTATTTATTGTGGTTGGTTGCTTTGTTTGTATCACAATAGCGACTTAATTTTAATCTCGTTTGCAAGTAGGTACTATTTAGTTGGTGAGTTCTTGCCTGGCTTTCGGAAATAATTTGTCGATTGGAATTTTTATCTCGAAATAAATCACTCGTTGGATTATCCAAAAAACGTCATAAAAAAACTCCTCGTGATCGATAATTTATCATTTGATGAATTTAAGATCAACTGGGAGCTTTAAGAGTGTGACTTTTGTATTTAGTATTTTTCTGAGATATGCTATACTCTGGTATTCACATGGATATTCATTTGTATACATGGTTTTTATACAGTTAGGATATACTATATTCATGTTTATAGTTGAATCATAAAAATAATATTTCGAAATTGGTTGACTTTTGCATAAAACATTGTTAGCTTAATTGAATGCGGACAATGACGTATAACCCTTTCAAGGGATCGTGACCAATAACCAGTAACCCTGTACATATATTTATTTCAAAAAGTTATGAAATCCCCTCAAAAAACTTGAACACGTAAAAAAAGTGCCAAGTAATAAAAAATGCCCACGAAAAAATTATCGGTCGTTTCACTATCTACAAAATTAGGATTAATCTCGAAATACTTGTGATTTTTTTCAAATAATACTTTTATTTACATTATTACTTTTTCGATTCAAACGTACAAAAAAAAGAGTGAAATAACTTTTTGTGCAAAAGCCAAGCAAATTTACTAGAAACGTACAATAAATTGTCAAACCCTAAGAATACTATTTTTCTCAACATTTTATTTTAAGAATCCACATTACTATTATATTAAAAAGTTCGAATCACGATTATATAAAAGTACAACGTATGCGTCACACAAGTACTGTATGTATGTATCACTGGAAATGCTGTGCAACGACTTGGCGTGCATGGTTAAGAAAAAAAGTTCGGCAAAGGATGGCATTTTCTCAACAACTTGACTATCAGCTTAAGAAAGACATAAATTGACGGAGTTTATTATGTAACTGCAAACCAAGTTTCCAATTCCGCATAGTACAAATAAAAAAATACGTGGAGGTATTCACATTCTACTCTACTACAGAACCACTGTACATCTCATGAAATATATTGCGTCGCGTAAATGTTCGTTCAATAGACATAGTTTTGACAGCCTGAACAGCTCATTTCTAATAAATCTGTACGTGTATATCTGATGCAGTAACTGATGCGATGTTACAGTTTGAATAATCTAAGTAAATAAATTGTTGCAACAGTTACTTATGGAAGCGGTAGGAACGTTTCGCCAAGAAAATCGTGTATCTTTCCGAGCGTTTTTTCTTAACCATGCACGCCAAGTCGTTGCACAGCATTTCCAGTGATACATACATACAGTACTTGTGTGATGCATACGTTGTACTTTTATATAATCGTAATCCGAACTTTTTATTATAATGGTAATATGGTTTCTTAAAATAAAATTTTGAGAAAAATAGTATTTCTAGGGTTTGACAATTTATTGTACGTTTCTAGTAAATTTACTTGGCTTTTGCAAAAAAGTTATTTCACTCCTTTTGTGCGTTTGAATTGAAAAAGTAATAATGTAAGTAAAAGTATTGTTTGAAAAAAATCACAAGTATTTCGAGGTTGATCCTAATTTTGTAGATAGTGAAACGACTGATAATTTTTTCGAGGGCATAAAATATACTGGAGAGGACATTATACCAGGTGTGTAAGTATGAAACCGGAATTTGCCCATAGGTGGTGCTGCAGTTACCGACACATCACGTCAGCGGTGTCTTGTTATTGTATTGATATCCGACAAACATTTCCAACTCACAATAACACGAGTTTCATTCAGTAGCATTAGTTTATTAGAGATAAACATGTCGAGTTTTGTGCCAACAAATTACGATTTGCGGACAGCACTACTTTTCTGTTTTCATCTGAAGAAAAACGCAGCCGAATCGCATCGAATGCATGTGGAGGCGTTTGGTGAGCATGCTCTCGGTAAAACACAGTGTTTCGAGTGGTTCAAACGGTTCAAAAGTGGCGATTTTGACGTGAGGAACGAAGAACGTGGAACACCACCGAAAAAGTTTGAAGACGCTGACCTGCAAGCCTTGTTGGACGAAGACGACGCTCAAACACAACAACAACTGGCGGATCAGTTAAAGGTGAGCCGAGAAGCCATCTCCCTTCGGTTGAAAGCCATGGGAAAGATACAAAAGGTGGGGAAATGGGTTCCACATGAACTCAACGAAAGACAGCAGGAAAACCGCAAAACATCATGCGAAATGCTGCTCGCCAGGTTCAAAAGAAAGTCATTTCTCCATCGAATTGTGACTGGTGATGAAAAGTGGATATATTTCGAGAATCCTAAGCGCAAAAAGTCATGGGTTACTCCGGGTGAACCATCAACATCGACGGCAAGACCAAACCGCTACGGACGAAAGACAATGCTGTGTGTTTGGTGGGATCAGAAGGGCGTAATCTACTACGAGCTGCTGAAACCTGGGGAAACTGTCAATACTCAACGCTACCGACAACAAATGATCGATTTGGATCGAGTTTTGCGTGAAAAACGACCAGAATACCAACAAAGACAACACAAGGTGATTTTGCTGCATGACAATGCACCAGCACACAAAGCAAAACAGGTCCAGGAAACGATAGAGTCGTTCCGTTGGGAGATTCTTCAGCACGCGCCTTACTCACCGGACCTTGCCCCATCCGATTACTACTTGTTTGCATCGATGGGACACGCACTTGCTGAGCAGCGCTTTACTTCTTACGAAGATGTACGAAAATGGCTCGATGACTGGTTTGCCTCAAAAGAGCAACAGTTCTTTTGGCGCGGAATCCACAAATTGCCAGAAAGATGGGAAAAATGTATAGATAGCGACGGACAATACTTTGAATAAGTTACTTTGTATCATATCATTACAATAAACGTGTTTTTTCTGTACAAAAATTCCGGTTTCATACTTACACACCTGGTATAAGGAACATTAAAATTATTTTTGCAGCAGTCATCGTTGCCGGTATAGTCGAGAGTCAGCTGAATACTATCTGCTTATCAATGAATATACCGAGTATTTCTGGAAATTGGCGATGACTATTCGTGCACTATTGCAGCAGTTCGTAGAGAGGCTGGAGAACAAATAGAGAAGTGGTCGGACTTCAATCACGTGCACAAGACATTTGAAAATGCTCTGTACTTAATGAAGCTGCAGCCTAAATTAAATAAATATTTTTCTAATTTCCTTTCTTGTGCGGTTAAACCAAATAAGGGAAACCCTACTGCTATGGAGGCTTCGCCGAAGAATGTAGTGCCCCGTGTGTTTGGTGAGCACAGTAAGTATGGTCAGTGGTGCAATTACAAATTCATCGGAGATGATTTTATTCATGTGAATACGTGGAAGTGGAAAGCCTCTTTCCGACACAGGCCTCAGAGATTCGGTGTCAAAATTATTTGACCGTTTTGCTGCCAATGCCAATAAACTAGCACCTTGTGAGGCATGCCAGCCTAATGAAAGTTTTAACAACATTGTTGCTATCAAACATCCGAAATCTGAATTTGATGCAGAATCAGAAGCTTTTGATACTATAGTCGCGCTGTAGCAGGCCAGAAAACATCTCCACTAAATATATTCGTAATGTCAATTAGTTAGCAAGCGTTTCACCTGGCAAAGAAACACAAAGATATCGAGAATCGAAAGACAAGAAAAGGGAGATCCAGGAAAATTGTAGAAAATCAATCGAGTACAAGAGGAAAAGGCTTTTTGCAAAGACAAATAGATCTGCAAAAACTGCGATGACAACAAAAAGAGAAGGTTTTACGTATCAAACAGAAAGTGGATTCAGCAATGTCTCGGACTTGTAACGAAAGTCATCTACTATTAGTAAGCAATTTGTAAGTAACTTATGCAATCATTAATCACCATATCACCAGAATTGTATTAACTTCAATGTATCTAGAAAACGTAGATTTCAAAACTTGCTCTACCATTATTTTTTATTTGGAAACTACTGGGCTGCATAAAACATCCGAAATATGGCAGGTAAAAATGAATTTGCACTATAATAATTTGGTTCGTTACGAAATTTACGTAACTGTTAATTGAACATTTACTTATAGATTGCCGCATGTACTGAGCAGGGTGTATTCGAGGCTTATATTATACCGTCGCGTCGTAAGGCATGACACCCGGAGCAATTCAAGTAACTGGGTTGCGAGTTTTAAATGGCGAAATGTATCTAAGAAATGTGTGATTGGATGCCGTGCCAGCGAAAGCTGCCTTTATAGATTTTTCATACTTTTTACAATCCCAAGACCGATCGCTTGTTCTTGTAGCACACAACGCGTTTAAGTGATTATTGTTTCAATATAATTTATGAACATAAAAAGTCGATACATGTATATATGAAATGTATCTTCGATTGGCAGATTTGATGCACCAAGGATCGCACAACTGGCAGCGGATTTGGGTTTGATGAACGAATTTTTGTCAGCTGTGGAAGGATTTGCTGACACATTGCACGTATTTGAAGAAGAGCTTCCGGATAGAAAACTCAGCAAACAGAAGTTCACTCAGGAAGCACTTGCTGCAGATTGCATTGACCCCAGTGATATACAAGAAGCACACAATGCTATTAACGCTGTGCAAATATGGAACAAAATAATACACAAAGTCGGGGTTGGTAGATCGCTAATCACCAAACATACATGATGCGTTCTATACATATTAAAATCAGATGAAACTGCTAGAAAACATGCATGCAATAGAGGTTCTTTAGATACGTTTACCAAAATCTCAGACCACATGAAAAACTAACATATCCGAGGCTGCCATTGACGAAATATTGCTGACGAGAGCTTACGCAGCTGATTGCGACGAAGGCGTACGCATTTTATTAGCAGAAGATATTAGAGGTAGACCGAGAGTAACAAAAAGTAAAAAAGATTATTGATAAAATAGTTCAGCAGCTCGAACAGACTTAATTTCATACAATTATTTTGCTTTGATATTTTTTTAAGTTTTCAATCATTTTTAATGAATGCTCTGTGATATGAAATTTGAAAGATGTCTGTTTACTTTTTAATACAAATTTGTTTTTTATTATTGTTGAGAAATAAATGACTGGTTTCATTGAGCGATTACATTTGTTATTTTATTACGATGAATCCAATTCTTCTACCCACACGTCAATCAGAAACGAATTTAAGGTTACGTAGCTGATAATTTCATTCTCGCGCATGTGCTCCTATGTTATACAGAACATCTCATTTCTGCGACGCTGCCGAATCTTCACACGGACGCGAAACCTCTCGGAACTTTAAGTATTTGGACATTTCAACATTAAATATCTTTTTACATAAGTCGGTAACCCAAAACTTTTTAATTGTATTTGAAATCCTCACAACGTAATCAAGGTTATTGTAGTTTTTGGTCAATATCTGTTGCGTGAGTGCAAATACACTAGTCACAGAAATTGAGGGATAACAAAAAAAAATCCAAATTTTTGGGTGATTTTCAACAGGCTGTAACTCGGAAGAAAATGGTCGCACAGCAACAAAAAAAAAGCATATTGTAGCCCCGAAGCTTCAAATTTATCAATTTCGCCAAAAATCACCATTTTGAGCAGTTTTTCGATTCTTATTCATCTTTCCAATAATTTTTTTTTTTTCGTTGATAATCCTTATTCTTTTGAACAAAAAGATTAATTATTGAAAAAATGAAATTTTTGAAGCCCGTAGACCTTTTCGAAAAGAAGCAAGAATTTGGAAATTCTTTTTTTCGGTCTTAGGATTACTCCGAAACCGTCCATGATAAAAAAATGTCATTGCCAGATCCGAAAACTAGACACTTGGAGCTACAATTTGTCTTTTTTTTTGCTGTGCGACCACTTTCTTCCGAGTTACAGCCTGTTGGAAATCACCCAAAAATTTGAATTTTTTTTATTCCTTAATTTCTGTGACTAGTGTATATGAATTGATACAAGTTTTCTAAGGGTGACTCTTCCATAAGCCCTGCGTTAAATGTCCTAAGTTCAACAATGTGTATTTCTCGTATCTAGTCGTTGACCATATCTGAAATTTTGCATACGGGAATATGGGTTCAAGTTTATCTATGATATACTTGAAAATATTTATTTTTCTGGAGGTGAGTCGTTCGTGACGGAGTCTCCTTAATCGGCTCCATGTATAAGCCTAGGGCGCTCCTCTCGTACTTCACCCCCGACGGCTACACCCCATACAAGCTTAAGACGGAATGACAGCTCATCGCGGTGGGTATGGTAGAACAATTATAGATTCCCAAACATCTCTGAAACGGCTCTTCAGATCTCGTCGAAACTTTGCCAAACGACGTCAAATAGATAGAGGAACAGCTGTCTGCCCCTCAAATTTTCTGGATTTGAGAAAAAAAATGTAGGTTGGCTTATCATAAGCCAATCTACGTTTTTTTCTGAATTCAAATTTTCTGAATTTGAGAAAAAAACGCAGATTGGCTTATGATAAGCCAATCTACATTTTTTTTTCTCAAATTCGGAAAATGTAACGGGCAGACAGCTGTTCGTCTATCTATTTGACGTAGTTTGGCAAAGTTTCGGCGGGATCTGAAGAGCCGTTTCAGAGATTTTTGGGTATCTATAATTGTTCTACCATACCGACCGCGATGAGGTGTCATTCCGTCTTAAGACGGAATGACACCTCATCGCGGTCGGTATGGTAGAACAATTATAGATTCCCAAAAATCTCTGAAACGGCTCTTCAGATCCCGTCGAAACTTTGCCAAACGACGTCAAATAGATAGACGAATAGCTTCCAGCCCCTCAAATTTTCTGAATTTGAGAAAAAAAATGTAGATTAGCTTATCATAAGCCAATCTAGTTTTTTTTCTCAAATTCAGAAAATTTGAGGGGCTGGAAGCTATTCGTCTATCTATTTGACGTCGTTTGGCAAAGTTTCGACGGGATCTGAAGAGCCGTTTCAGAGATTTTTGGGAATCTATAATTGTTCTACCATACCGACCGCGATGAGGTGTCATTCCGTCTTAAGACGGAATGACACCTCATCGCGGTCGGTATGGTAGAACAATTATAGATTCCCAAAAATCTCTGAAACGGCTCTTCAGATCCCGTCGAAACTTTGCCAAACGACGTCAAATAGATAGACGAATAGCTTCTAGCCCCTTAAATTTTCTGAATTTGAGAAAAAAAATGTAGATTGGCTTATCATAAGCCAATCTAGTTTTTTTTTCTCAAATTCAGAAAATTTGAGGGGCTAGAAGCTATTCGTCTATCTATTTGACGTCGTTTGGCAAAGTTTCGACGGGATCTGAAGAGCCGTTTCAGAGATTTTTGGGAATCTATAATTGTTCTACCATACCGACCGCGATGAGGTGTCATTCCGTCTTAAGGCCATTTATCACACGGCAGAAAATTTCGACGCCGCGTCCCGTCACGGCGGTCATGCAGAGCTCGCAGTTTTTAGCTACGAACCGCCGTTTACTACCGCCAGATGGCGCAGCGCTCGTTTTCTATAGGGCCTCGATGCATCGCGCTACGTCGAAGCGTCGAGACCCGATAGTCGACGATTGGTGTGCGTGTATGTGAGGATTCGCTACGCCGGCCGTATGCAGAAAGAAGTAACCTTCTCGTATTCGGTTCGGTCGTGACGAAAACACACACTGTATATATGTATGTGTATCGAAAGATACACACGATTCAATTAAGCAACCATAGCACGCTTCGTAGCATGCGCTTCCTCTGCAGAAGAGCAGTGAAACTTTGTTGCATTGAACATTATATAGACAAATGGGCTCGAATCGATTTCTTGTTTGGACGAGTCATCGACAGAAATCGGCGTACGGTCGCAGTTTCTAAGAAACGGGGTTGCTCCAGAATCGTCCTGTCAAAGGGTGGAGACATTTTTCCATCGTTTTTTAAATTCATCTACAAAAAAAAGCTCGAGCACGATTTATACTCTCGATGGAATTGCTCGTCAATGAATTTGATTTCGGCCAAATGCTCGAGCTAGCGAGATCACCTGAAACTTACGATGCAAAAGACCGGTAAAATTCAACAAGCAATTCCTATTGTTAAAGAAATACGTTCGGCATTTTTTCTCTCGGCCAGGGTTCATTGTCGGCAGGTTCTCTGAGAATTGAATGAACTTCTCGAGCAATGAATATAGCTAGTCTCACTCTACGCAATAGCGGTGAAATTGTGCGATCACAAATTGTTTAAACAAATGGGCTCGACTCGATTTCTTTTTTCGACGACGGTAATCGGTGGAAATTTGACAACGGTCGAATTTTCTAGCAAACGGCGTTGCTAAAGACTAGTCCTGTGGAAGGGTCGTGACATTTTACCATCCGTCTTTAATTGATTTAAACAAATAAACTCGAACACGATTTATATTCTCGATGTCGCTTATCGTCGATGAATTCGATTCCGGCCAAATTCTTAAGCGAACAGGATCGCTCAAGACTCACTCTGCGGAAGAGTGGCAAAATTGTACAAGCAATGCCTATCGCTTAAACAAATACGTTCCACATTCTTTCTCGCTGTCAGAGTTTATCTTTGGCAGGTTTTCCGAGGCGAGCATTTTCCAGCAATGGAGATCGCCACACTTGCTCTGCAAGAGGGCGGTAAAATTTGACCACTAATGTTTATGGTTTAAACAAATACGTTTATCACTTTTCCTATCTGCCGGGATTCATCTTCGGCAGGTGCTCCGCGGATCGAATTCTACAATGGAGATCGCTAGAGTCTCGCTCTACAGAATAATGGCGAAATAATCCAATCGACGACTAGGGAATTCAAAAAAAGTCGATAGGTAACTCGATACATGAAATTAGGGTAGATAATGCGATCGATGGCTAAGGAACAAAATATAACGTGGGTAGATAACCCGATGGATGGCTAGAGGAAAAAAATAACGTGGAGAGATAAGCCCATATTTGAAAGGCAGACGGTAGGTAAGGTAACCCGATTGATGTATACGGAATAAAAAATAACGTGGACAGGTGACCGGTTATTTTGAAGGCAGGTCGTAAGTCAGATAACCCGATTGATGGCTGAGCAACAAAAAATAATGTGCATAGATAACCCGATATTTGAACAACACGCGGTAGGTCAGATAACCCGATCGATGTCTAGGGAACAAACAATAACGTGGACAGATAACCGAATATTTTAAAGGCAGACGGTAGTTCAGATAACCCGATCGATGGGTAGGGGAAGAAAAACATAACGCGGATAGATAACTCGATATTTGAGCACAAAGACTAGAGCACACGATCACGAATCTAAATGTCTTGTATTATTGCTGCTCCAGCAAGCAAAATATTTCGAAACTTATTCGCAGGTTACTAATCTGTTTCTTTTCAATAAGCAGAGTCAGTGATGCAGATACTTCCTCGAATTCATCCATCGACAAGAAATATTCGCACCGTCGCTGTGATAAACATTTAAAAAACCCATTTGCAGGTTATTGGTTTGATTTAGTGAGCGATGAAAATCAACGCTGGATTTTATTCCCTGAATTCCTTCACTGACAATTAACATTCACATCGCTACTATGTCAATAGCTGTTTTACATTAAATACTCATACGCGACACTATGCATGAAATCTTCGAGCAGAAAGAATAAAGCACACGATCATGAATCTAAACGTTTTGTATTATTACTACTCCGGCATGCAAAACATTTAAGGTATTCCCTTCACGAACCCGAATATTTAACAGTTAACTGATTTTATAAATCAATTACATCCCGGTATACTGGTAACATTTTAAGCCAAGTTACCGATCTTTTAACGAAAAATGACGAGTCTAAAAATCGTTTAATTTTTACGGCGCTTTATGAAGATGACACGCCGGCCACATTTCTATCTAATAATTTATACACGAAATAATGCTAGATGCTTGATGTAAACTGCTTACGCGTGTACAAAAATTCTGAATATTCCATAACGACAGTAAAAACAGAGGGTCGCCGAATGTTTGAAGAAAACATTCATGATAAAACTTGGAAAAATGTGACTAGTAGATGAATTTTCGTAACCGCGACTTTTCAGAAAAAACGTAAGAATGTCTACAGCTACGAAATTTGCGCCAACTATTTTATTCCAGTTTGTCGTTAGGTATAATAATTGATTTTGATTTATTTTCATTAAGCGCCACTGTAATTTACCAATGATTCAGAAGGGCCCTTCTTATGCTCCCACAAAATACGGCCCTCCGCGAAAGGAATACCTTAGGGTATTCCTTTTTTCCCTCAAGAAACCCGAATATTAACTGATTTTCGTCTATAATCAAGTAAAAATACATCTCCGTATACTGGTGAAATTTCATGCCAGATTGCCGAACTTTTAACGAAAACTTATGGCTCTGAAAATCGTCTCATTTATACGGCACTTTATAGAGATGACACGCTGGCCATATTTTTATCTAATAATTTATACACTAAATAACTCTAGATGCCTGCTATAAGCTGCCTACCCGTGCGGAAATTGAGTTGGGGCTGTGATCGGGCCCCAATAATATTCCCCTAACTTTATTCGGGCCCTAGTCTGGAAGCCACATGATGGCCGTTAGCGGCCGGTCACACTTTGTCAACAAGGGCCATTAAAGGCGCAACGACCGGGGCCTTATAAGTTGCCTCAATGGCGCCTCATCAAAACCATTTTAGCGCCCTGAAAATGCCTCAACGGCGCCACATCATAACCATTTCAGCGCCATAAAATATCCGTATCAGTGGATATACGTGTATGTTAAATGCGTCAGGGTATATCTGTATTTGTTTTTATGTAATTGTTCATGTGCATAGGTGTGGGCGTGAGTGCATGTGTATGTATGTGTGCGCGCGTAGAAATATGATTGCATATTTGCATGCGAGCCTTTATGACAAACTGCCATGACAAAATTAATACAAAAAATAATCCATTCTAAGGAATGGACGTGTAGTAGAAATAAAAAAATATATGGGTCTACTGAATCACTAGAATCTATTTCCATTGAAGGAAAGATCTGGAAAACAAAGACCAATTTATTTACTTATCCTACACAGTCAGATAAAGTTTATGAATGGGAAATATCAGCGAAGTCTTCAGAAGAAATAATTTTCCCTGTGATGAGTATTGAGCAGAAATTAGTTGCTATAAAAATGTCGAGGAAACCGGTTGGGACTGTTCACACTTATGCGCTAGCATTACTCCATGTATGAGTGAAACCATCAGTAATTGTTTGTATCTATGTAAAAGGTTTCTTTAATTTGATAAATAAATACTGTCTGATGGTTGTCTGCATATTTGTGTTCATCGTTGATTTTTTATTTGCTGATGCCCTTACGCTTTTTCCCAATTTGCGTTCGATATTATTATTCGATCGATGTATATAATCGATTTGAATAATTGAAATACCATCAACCATGTAGCCTAAGCTATTTATACTGGTTTATCGCTATAATAGTCAGATCTGGGCCTATTGTGGAAATCCCTACAGGTTTATCCCTATAATGGCCAAGTCGGGTCCTATTGTAGAAATCCCTACAGGTTTATCCCCATGATGGCCAAGTCGGGGCCTATTGTGGAAATCCCTACAAGTTTATCCCGATAATGGCCAAGTCTGGGCCCATTGTGGAAATCCCTACTAGGGAAAGCACTAGGGAAGCCCTGAAAGGCCCTTATTTTTATTAGGGATGCCCTATCAGTTTTCCGCACGGGTATACGCGTGTAAAAACATCAAAACATTCCGAAACGACAATTTACGCGCGTGTAAAAACGGAAAGTCGCTGAGTGTTCGAAGAAAACATCAATTATAAAACTTAGAAAAATGTGTCAAGCAGAAGAATTTTCGTAGCTGCAATTTTTCAGAGAAAATGTAAAATTGTCTAAACCTACTAAATTTATGCGATATTTTTCAATACAGTTTATCATTAGGTATAATAGTTCATGTTGTAATGTGACTTATTTTTATTAAGCGCCACTGTATATTATCAATGATTCAGAAGGGCCTGATGCCCCCACAAAATACTTCATGAAAGGAATACTTTAAAAACCCATTCGCAGGTTACTGATCATTTTTATTATCAACAATCAGTCAGCGCTGCAGATCCTTCCTCGGATCCTTTCACTAAAAAAAAATATTTGCACTATCCCTGTGTTGAATATTTTAAAAACTTATTTGCAGGTTATTGATCAGTTTCCCTCAATGATCAGAGTTAGCGCTGCAGATATTTCCTCAAATTCTTCTGACGATAAGTAAATTTCACACTATCACTGTGTTGAACATCGGAAAAACCCATTGCAAAACCCATTCGCAGGTTATTCTTCTCATTTCCTCAGCAATGACAGTCAACGCTGGATTTAATTTCACGAATCCTTTCCCCGACAAGTAACATTTACACCGCTACTGTGTTGAAACAACTGTTGTACAGAAAAGACTCGTACGCGACACTATCTATGAAATCTTGGCAAAGAAATAGTAAAGCACAAGATCACGAATCAATTTTTTTTGTAATATTACTACTCCCGCATGCAAAACATTTGAAAACTTATTTGCAGGTTACTGATCTGTTTCTCTTAGCGATCAAACTCAGGGCTGCGCATCCTTCCTCGAATCCCTTCTTCGACGTGTTCACACTGTTTCTGTGTCGGATAACTTTCCAACGGGAAAGACTTGTACCAGATACGATACATAAAACCTTGGCAGAGAAATAGCGGAAGACACAATCACGTATTTTAATTGAAACCGAACGCTGCTGCTTCTGACCTGCCAAAAAACAAATTGTTGTCCCGGAAGAATACGAGGGCCGGCGGTACACAAGAATGCGAACTGGGGGCCACCAGTGAAATACAGATGAACTAGATTGGCGCGATCGTCGCTAATATTTTTATCTTTGTTGGTACATTTTTCATACACTTATGTCAAAAAATTCAAATTCCCTTTTCTGCGTCATTTTTCTGTAAAATCAGTTGAATCGAAGATTAAAATGTGGGTTTTTTCACGGTCTAGAGCATGGGTGGCCAACTTTTTTTCCCAACCTAATTTCCTTTTCTTTTGCTAATTAAAGCAGACATTGGTTTGCTTTTGATGTTCTTTTCGTAATATGTACAATCAAAGTTAACATTTATGTTCGTTGGAGCCAGCTCCGCGGGCTACAACACGACCCCCGGCGGGGCACATGCGGCCATCCGAGTCGCATGTTGGCCACCATTGGTCTAGAGCTTCATGCTCTTCGAATTTGAATAGATTCGACGCATCAGTTAGTAATTCACAACTTATTCCATGGTTACACAAACTGTACATTTTTTTTCTCAAAATTTGGAAAAATGACAAGCATCAAACTCTTGGTGCAACAATATTACATCTACACAACAAATTTCATCCCTTTTAGTTGTATTGTTTGGGAGAAAAAGGAAAGCGAAATTTCGAAACGATCGGAACATGCGCAACATGGCCTTAACGACTTTGCGGTAAAAACTCCACTATAGTTACGCAGTTTTACCGGGCTTGCAATTCTTGTTTCAATATTGAGAATATTTTTGAACTCGTCAGACGGATCATTCGCGTCACGAATCGAGTTCAGACGAGACAAGTGACACAGCCTAGGGGGAATGTTGTGAATTTGCAGCGTCACGAATTTTGTGAGACGAGACGTGATGTATGTATGTATGTGTAAAACATGAAGAGCTACGAATGGATGGTGGAAATAAGAATACGCATACGTATGTATCGAATAATATATGATAAACATTTCAAAATAGATCATTAATGTCAATATTCCAGTTTCTTGCATGCTACAAGGGCTGCACATTTTTTCTCATTTTTTCGAAACGTTCTTTGCCTCTCGCCACGAGACCTATGATGAATATTAAGGGGGAAGAAAAATAGTGACTGAGATACCATCTGTGCATGAAAATTTCGATTTTTCTCCGACGCGTTCCATTATATTTTATCTACTTACTATACTTATGCTGTGGCTACGTGAGGAGTGTAAATGAACGAAGAAATTGCAACAAAATCGGAGGCCGTGGGATGAGTTTTGTGAGGTACTGTTATAGACAGAAATAGGCGATTTACGTAAGCTTCTCCTCTTTGTGAGAGGGTTGACACTAGATTTCAACGAGGTCCGAACATTTCGATGATAAATGTTAAAGTATTTTTTTAAATATTAAGCGCTACTGTATTATTTATTGTAGCTTCCATGCACAGGGTACTTTCCCTTATTACATTCCCCACCATATTCCACTTCACATCCCTAATCGATCCCCACCTTGCGAATTATAAATGATCCATTATTCGTAAAAAATATCGATTGGGGATGTATTGCGGCTGTTTATTGTTGTTTATTAATCAGAAACTGCGCTCAATTACTTGGATTGATGTTTTTTTTCTTGAGAATGCCGCAGCTATACTTAAGCAAACTTCGAAGTTGAACTTTTAACGGATACACCAACATGAGCGTAGCCACAGTGGGACAAGATGGAGTACTCCCGTCCCCCCTCCGGCTCAAGTAGTCAAGAGAAAAATATACGAAACAAATTGCATATTTTCAACATTGACATTTAAAAATTAGTATAAAATTAATACAGAATAATATTGAAACTATGAGTATGCAATTTTACTTTCGAGCGTTTCAAATAAAACCATTTTAAACCGGCTTCAAACTATTCGTCGGTTATGTATTTTCATTTTTTTTATATGTATGTATGTACACCGATTACGCCGTGATGGCTGGATCTATTTGAATGGCTGTTTCTTTGCTGAGTAGGAAAGCACCGCGAAGTGGTCCCATGAACATTTTATAGTATGTTTTCCAAAAATCCGAAAAAAAACTCATAAATCTAGTATGTTTCTCAACATCTGGACCATCATTCATAGTGACAATGAGATGTATCCTTGCTTTGAAACTACGCCTATTTGTATATGGCTCATACAGAATTCAGGCTCAGGGTCGGGTCAATCGAAATATCATAGATGTTTCGAACGACAAACTAGTCAGTGAATAGAGTATGCTCATATCATGGGCTAGATTTAGATAAGTCTAAAGGGTGTCTCAAAATGGCCCGACATTTTTAATTGCGCACCATTTTTTTATGGCGCATATAGACTGCTAATCTTTGACAACTGGTATCACGAAGGGTTGAGGTCTATAGACTAGTAAAAGAGACGACAACCCAGCACTTTTCAGCGTTGAATATGAATTTTTGACCGAAGGTAGATGGTTGCATACTGAAAGTCACCCCCATAAAATTTTGCCCCTCACCTCGCCCCGACCCTGAGAAATAGGGGTTGAAAACTAAAAAATTGCCGTATCTCGATAATTAATAGCCCGATAAAAAAATGTTTCAAACAAAAATTGTTTGGAATAATAATATACGTCTAAAGTTATCTGACATCCAATCCCCTATCTTTGAAAATAGCGGCACAAAAATACGAGAGCACCACTGACCCAGACAAGGACGCAGCGATATGTCTACTCCGCTCGCACACGCGTCAACCCCGAATTTTCGAATCGTTTTTGTGCCGCTAAGGTAGGGGGTTGCACGTCACATGACTTTATACGAATTTTATTATTTCAAATTACTTTTGTTTGAAACCTTTTTTGATCGGGCCATTAATTATCGAGATACGGCGATTTTTTAGTTTTCAACCCCTATTTCTTAGGGTTAGAGCGAGTTGAAAAGCAATATTTTATTGGGGTTACTTTTAGTATGCAACCATCTACCTTCAGTCAAAGTTCATATTCTACGCTAAGAAGTGCTGAGTTTTCATGGAGAACTACACGATAGAGCAACGCATAGAAATTGTTATTTGCTGCATTATTACTGCATAGTTATTGCAGACGAAGTTTCAGGGTCGTGTTATCTCGCGCCGCGGCGATGTGAATTGGCCACCAAGATCGTGCTATTTGACGCCATTGGACTTCTTTCTTTGGGGTTTTCCGAAAGGAAAAGTGTATGCCAATGATCCACAGACCATTGCGGAGCTGTAAGAAGCAATTTGACGCACCATTAATTACATTAGTGCCCAATTATGCCAAAATGGTATTAAAAATTTCGTCAAAAGTCCCGCCTCGTCTCTGTTTGCAAACGTTGACAACGTTTGCAAACAGGGACGAGGCGGCCATTTATCGGATATTGTGTTCCACACATAACCTCCATGTTTGTACCTTATATTAAAATAAAAATATTCGTACTTTTTAAATAAACAATACGTTTTATGAATAAATTAAAATGTCAGGTCATTTTGAGACACCCTATAGTTGAGGAGTTTGGTAATTTGACTGTGAACGTTTTATTAGAAACACGAAAGAAGGTATTAGCTGAATAATTTAAGTATATAGTATAAATGAATAAATAAGTAAATAGTGTAAATTTTAACAGCTAACGCCCACAGATGCTATGGCAGGATATTAGGAAAAAGCTGCAGACGAGCGAATCGGCCGCGAAAATTTTGTAGGTGCGGCATACGGTTTCGACATGATTGAAGTCGATTACAATTTTTAGAAAAGTTATTTAATAAGTGCTTCATGTCGATTTTCCTCCCCCCCCCCCAGCAAGTTCTTTCTAAGCCTCTGCACACCAACGTCCAAGGAAAAAATCAGTAACCTTTGTTCTTCATTCGTGGCCTATTCGCACATTCTCAATAATCGCCAGCTCACCACAACTATCTATGTCCTCAATCTTTTGTCAACATACAGCTCTGGATTTTCTCCACTCTCCGTGGTGAAACTTCATAACTCTATTATCTCTATATATACCTACGGCTAATGAAAGATGTATAACTATCCACAGTAAATAACTTAAGGCGGGATATACATTTAGAACGATAAAAAACGACTTACTTTTCTTTTTAAACGATAGAACTATATAAGTAGAAGCGCCAAGAAGTAGGAACGCGCGCCGCAGGTACAAGCGAGAGCGCAAAGGGGCAGGCAGAGATGGGCAAAAAGTAATTCAATTAACAACTAATAATTACAATTACTGCTGTGATTGATCATTCAATTACTTTGTATCAGATTACTTAAGTAATTAGTTACCACAAATACCTAGTGCAATTTAATTCAAATCGAATGTAAACGTCAAACGCGTTGTTCTTAAAACTGCTTTTTCAAAATTGGCGTACAGGATTACTCAAAAACTATTAAACTAATTGAGTTGAAACTGAGTGAAATATTGATAACATTGCTACCTTCTACTTGACGAGAATTGTTTCTGAAAACTTAGAAAAAAAAGTACTTTGTTAATCCAAGTTTTACAGAAAAGTTGCGTGAAGTGTTGTTTTTTTCTGTAATGCATGCCATTCTCTTAGATTTGCATTTTGTACATTTCAATTACTGTTAAATCGAAAATATATATGTTTTAACTGAAAAACTTTTGAATTTTTTTGCAAATCTAAGTCTACGGAAAGTTAGAACTGCACGCCGATTCGCAACTCACGCGGCAACCACAACTCCGCCATTTTGATGACAAATGATTGAAAGAAATTGTTTCGTATACTTAAATATACTATTAAAGTATACCTAAAATTTGATAAATTTAGGAAAATTATTTCTTAGTTAAAAAATCCGTCAAAATTGCTTAATTTTTTCCTGTCCAAATGTATATCTCGCTTTAAAAAATGGACTCTAATTCTTTTCGGCAATTTTGCCATGCCCAAGACTACGGTGTTTCTTCAAGATGCGTAGAGCCCGTTCAGACTAGTTATTAATCACCGTCGCATTAATAAACTTAAAACTACACGAGGGAGAATTGTGGAAACAGGTTGAATAAGGATATTTCCGGTGAATGAATAACGAGTGTAATGACAAAGGAATGTCTCTTGGATCGAAGAACTGGATTTGACCTATCGAGACAGCCAAGAGTGCGTTCTCGATCACTACGAGGCTGATCGATCGTGGTCAATTAGACGCACTTGAGCGAGGAGTGGTTGACCGAAGGCTCCATTCTATATATACCGAGCACCGATAAGGGGTGAGGGTGCCACGGTATGGGCAGCTGATCACCGCAGAACGATTAAATTCTCCGCACGCCCGTCCCTCTATCTCGACTAGTAATTCACGTCGAATTGCGGCTTCTCTCCAAAGCGTCTTTCCCGCCTCAGGGGTTGCTGACGGCATGCGCAGGCCCCGTTTACGTATACATGTATATATATGCAGAAACAACGGGTACGACGATGCTGCGCTTAATACGTATGCAATCATCGATTCGTCCTGTCCTCTTTTTGATAAACGGTGATGTAAAAATTTATTGTATCGTTTGATTTTTTTCCTTTAACCACTTAAATCTATCGATGACATCTGCCTCCCCGAAAGATTTAAAAGAAAGGACTTTGGTTTTTGTGTTTTTTTTTCTTGCGAGATGGCACGAAGTTAGAACAGCAGGTGACGAGAAATATGGAATAAAGAGCAAAAGTAAGACCAAGTCTGTCTTCATTTCAAACGTTCAGTATTGATCTTGCTCTTGGTGCAGTAGACGTACTTTTTTGGTCTTGATCGCAAAATTTAAAAAATAAAAAATTCACTTCCTCGTAAAAAATTTTAGACAAACGAAAATTTTCGGGACACAGTTTTGCTCTTCGACGGTAACATCACTGAAACTCAGTAAAGTACAGTCGGCTGTATTGACATACGTTTTCTACAGTTTCCCTGTGCCCTCGTGTAGAAACTACATGCTCTCACGATATAGTAGTGCATGAGGAAAAAGTAGCTGTGGGAAAAGTATAGAGCGTCTCTAAAGGTCCGGAAGTAGTTCAGTGTGGGGTAAATGTGAAAGGGGTGGGGCCGTGGAATTATGTGCATTTGAATATTGCCGTGAATATTCAGTATCCCTTGCATTCCGAATTTGTTTATATGGTTTTCCAATACAATTTTCGAATAATATACGATTCTACAATGATTTTGAATTCTTCTCGAATACCGACCCTATATTACCGAAGCAGTTCTTGCCGTGTGTGTGAAACTAGGAGGCACACCCCCACATGTCTCGTTACTTCCAGCATGTGTCACGTGAATCCGTCCTGTGGGAGTGGCCGCCCCTCGTAATCGATTCTCTAATCGAAATCAGCCCTTATGCATCGTTGTACCTCTTTCGCAGGCAAAATTATATCGTATCAGATGTTATATATAGTAACAGATAGACCGCATTTTGGGAATACACATTACAGTCGCGCGGGAATGAACCATTGAACATTGATAGGTGCGGTAGATTGATTATACCGAAAATAATACATACTACCGTTAAAATGCATATATTCGTTTTGACAATGCATATTTAAGGAAAAAATAATGGAATAATTTTTACGATGGATGAGCACGCATCTAGAGTAGTAATGGGATACGGTGCCAAATGTGCAAGCGAATTTCTTTATCACTTTCTATTAAAATATTGCAAGCGTCGTTGCACATACATTTGTAGATGAAGGGGTCTTCTCACTTTAGAAGCTAAAAAAGGCTTACATAAAAAAAATTGACTGAATGTAACCCAAACAAAAACCCAAATGTAACCCAAAAAAATGACGGAATGTAACCCAAACAAACTTTAAATGCGTTTTTCTTGAAACAACGTTTTTCGACGGCTTGTTGATAAAATCTTCGAAACTACTGAACCGATCCTCAATAAATTTGAACCACATTTTCTTTACAACTATAGATATAGCGCATATCAAGGATGTTTTTAAATTTGTATATTTACTATTTTTTGCCAAAACGCTGAAAAAACACGTTTGTTTTTGTTTTTTTTCGACAAACATCCGCCATTTTGTTATTTTTGCATATATAGAAAATCGTATGATATGCGCGATAGCCATTAACATACTCAATCTAAAACCGTTTGATTTTTTTATTTCGGATGATCCAATTCCGAAATTTCATCAACAGCGCAGCCCTACAATATTTTAGGACATTCTTTTGACTACCATTTTCGTCTATAAATAGTGACTTAAATATAAAAAAAATGTAATGTATTTCGAAAGTGTATTTATTAAGTGTGACAACTTTTATATCAATATGTATAATATAAACCTATCAAACAAATTCATGAAAATAGCATTCTTTTTAGCGTTTAAAGTAAGAAGACCCCTTAACCCTTTGCACTCGGAGATCTCGTGGGTTATCTTACGATGTCCCCTCAGAGAGTACATTCGAGAGCAGAATGCTAATAACATTGACAAATAAAATGTGGCACAAATTTTGGATATATTAAAGATCGACACAGTTATTTATTGATCTATCAAGAATATAAAAAAACGATATTTTAGATTTTTTATTCATAAAAGTTCGAGATGGTCTATTTACCGGAAAAACGAGCATTCGGTGAATTATTACGTTTCTTTTAAATACCTATTTTAATTACGCTATGAAATTGTAGAAGAACAGCGCATATATTCTTACATATTTACAAAAACAAATCAATTCAGAACATTTCTACTTATTGATCAAAGGAATAGTCAATAGGTCCAGTTTGCAAGCTATTACGGATGATCGTCATATCGGATTTGAATCAGAATTGGTTCGGTGTACTTACACATGTGATAGAGAACCAAATCCTTGATATTCTCGCTAGGCGCTTGAGGCTTTTGGAAAGCTCGATTAGTCGGTGCAAACACGGTCACGTGTCTGTACATCATTGTAGTATTGGCTACATGGCTGGCTTCCAGCAGTTGATAGAACTGTAACATCCAACAATGATGGTGGTTATGACTACTAAGCAACCCATATGACTGTGGTTATATATGATATCTAAGAGATCATTAAAGAACATGATTCGAGAAATTACTTAACGACCGGAAATATCAAAACATTAAAATGATTTTGTCATACATCATTTTCACAAATGTACTCAGCAATTAGCATATTTTTCTGTGGTTTCTTGAAAAATAGCCTATGCTTACCATCCACATGTTAATCAATAGATGAATAATTAGTCGAAGAAAGGAGAAATAAAATTTTCGAAAGAATTCGAGCAAGATGTGTGGCAGAAAAAAAAATCACATGTGAAATGTTGCCAAAACTTTATACGTGATCGTTTCATTCTTGTCAAGGTTCTTAACTATTGCTACATTAAAAATGTTGGTGGCCGAGGCGTTTTTTCATTACATAATTACTCATTAATTCAACAGGATGCTAAATTTCGAATCTGTTGGTTCTGACATAAGGCAATATGTCAGAACCAACACACACAAATAGAACACACACAAATAGAACGAGGCAACGGTTCGAAAATATTGATTATTTGCATTCCCGAGATGGCAATCTAGTCGATATGGCGCCAAGTAAAACGGAGTTGCGGCACTTATATATCTCTATCGAAAGTAGAAGAATAAGAAAAGAGAATGAGCGAGATATCGTGAGAGACGAGTAATAAATTACTCTGGTCTGGCTAAAACTTTCAGCCAAGTTCTTACCCATTTCGTTTTCTCTCTCGATCTCCCTTACTTACTCATCTTCCTTTTATACCTTCCAGCGCTCTGTCTGTTTGCCCACCTCGCCCTTTATGTCTCGCTCCTGCGATAATATAACTCTTCGGACCATGAATCCAAGGAGGGAATTAATCAATCGTTGAGAGTTCGTTAAGTTTCACATCCGGGCTTGCCACCGGGGCTCTCAGTTACCCGATTGCCCGGCACAAACTTTGTTGCAAACACCGAAAGAAGGGTGAAATAGTTGAAAGTAAAAGAAAGCGACGAAAAACAATGTTAAAGACACACCGGTAACAATTCATCCCCGTGGTTGAACCACCCCACCGTACGCAATTTTTTTTTGGAAGATTTCAACGAGGTTTAGGCAGACTAAATGTTATGGGTATAGAGGAGGGAAATCTGTTTGGGACAGTTTATATGAAACAAGATAAACCCATAAAATGTCTGGTAGTACATTATTCTTTATTGAGTTCTCAATTAATTTCTAAATTCCAACGTATACCCTTGCAGGTTTTTACGCATAACCTTCCCAGTTGAACCCTTTCCTATCACTCCCTACCCGCACTTCCCCGTGCGGAAATTGAGTTGGGGCTGCGATCGGGCCCCAATAATATTTCCCTAACTTTATTCGGGCCCTGATCTGGAAGCCACATGAGGACCGTCAGCGGCCGGTCACACTTTGTCAACAAGGGCCACTAAAGGCGCAACGACCGGGGCCTTATAAGTTGCCTCAATGGCGCCTCATCAAAACCATTTTAGTGCCCTGAAAATGCCTCAACGGCGCCACATCATAACCATTTCAGCGCCATAAAATATCCGTATCAGTGGATATACGTGTATGTTAAATGCGTCAGGGTATATCTGTATTTGTTTTTATGTAATTGTTCATGTGCATAGGTGTGGGCGTGAGTACATGTGTATGTATGTGTGCGCGCGTAGAAATGTGATTGCGTATTTGCATGTGAGCCTTTATGACAAACTGCCATGACAAAATTAATACAAAAAATAATGTGAGGCGAACTCTCTTCACTGCAAATATTTATTTTTGAGGAACTATCCACTATGATTGCATTTTTTAGAATTGTGATAGCTTGTAATACTTAAGTTTGGAATTATGAGATTATCACATTGATTATAGTTATAGTCACAGTCTGAAATGAGTCTGTAAGGGTACAGAACGCGAAGGAGCGACATTATATGTCCGCGGTATAAAGTAAAGTTTTAATGACTCTAATAAAAGTAATATTATCTTAGTTTTAATTAGGAAATTATTAAGTAATTGAATAAGTAATTCTCAATCATTAATATATCACAGAAAAATATCAATATATCACGGGGAAAAAATACACCACGGAATTCACTTGTTTTTCTGCAAGGTCCACGTAGATAAGTCATCTCGATGAGACTTAACGCATCCTGCGCCCCCCCATGCCAATCTTTTGCATTATTTAAACAAATATATTCTACTACACATCCATTCTAAGGCATGGATGTGTAGTAGAAATAAAAAAATATATGGGTCTACTGAATCACTAGAATCTATTTCCATGGAGGGAAAGATCTGGAAAACAAAGACCAATTTATTTACTTATCCTTCACAGTCAGATAAAGTTTATGAATGAGAAATATCAGCGAAGTCTTCAGAAGAAATAATTTTCCCTATGATGAGTATTGAGTGGAAATTAGTTACTATAAAAATGTCAAGAAAACCGGTTGGGACTGTTCACACTTATGCGCTAGCATTACTCCATGTATGAGTTAAACCATGAGTAATTGTTTGTATCTATGTGAAAGGTGTCTGTAATTTGATAAATAAATACTGTCTGATGTTTGTCTGAATATTTGTGTTCATCGTTGATTTTTTATTTGTTAATGCCTTTACGCTTTTTCCCAATTTGCGTTCGATAATATTATTCGATCGATGTATATAATCGATTTGAATAATTGAAATACCATCAACCATGTAGCCTAAGCTATTTATACTGGTTTATCGCTATAATAGTCAGATCTGGGCCTATGTGGAAATCTCTACTTGTTTATCCCTATACTGGCCAAGTCTGGGCCTATTGTGAAAATCCCTACAGGTTTATCCCTATAATGGCCAAGTCGGGTCCTATTGTGGAAATCCCTACAGGTTTATTCCCATAATGGCCAAGGCGGGGCCTATTGTGGAAATCTCTACAAGTTTATCCCGATAATGGCCAAGTCTGTGCCCATTGTGGAAATCCCTACTAGGGAAAGCACTAGGGAAGCCCTGAAAGGCCCTTATTTTTATTAGAGATGCCCTATCAGTTTTCCGCACGGGCGCTAATCTAGCCTAACTTCCGTTGCGTCCACAGCCGTCTTAAGGAGGTACACCAGCTTCATACAATGTTGCCATGCTAAACCATGGTAAAATTTCAAAATGGTGATAGATCAATAAAATTTGGTGAATATATTCTTTAGTATTATATATGTCAATACAATTTTTTTCAGATTTTTTCATTGTGCCGTTATCGAGTAATTGAACATTGAAGTTCACGTGTATAAGCATAGCGTTTTTATAGATATAGGTATATATTCCGGATATAAGAATAAAC
This sequence comes from Ophion slaviceki, assembly GCA_944452715.1. NCBI lineage: Eukaryota > Metazoa > Arthropoda > Insecta > Hymenoptera > Ichneumonidae > Ophion > Ophion slaviceki. The sequence continues at coordinate 47,826,080 of OX101786.1, forward strand.
GCTTGTGAATTATTTGTAAGAAAACGGCACAACCAAAAAATCTGAAAAAATTTGTATCTACATGAATAATACTAAAGAATATATTCACCAAATTTTATTGATCTATCACCATTTTGCTGAAGCTGGTGTACCTCCTTAAGCTACACTATATCTCATTTCCCGAGGGCCGAGAGACTGGAAAATCCACTCCGGTATAAATGGCCCTATATTCTTCTGATTCTCTGGTGCATAGACTTTAAGGGGTATGCATAACCTTGAAGTTAAGAAAACAGATCGATTTTCAATATTTTTTTTCATCTCAGGTATTGGGATGATGAGGTCGATCTTTCGCACACAGATAGTAAGTAATCTTGATATGTCACCGTTTTTTAATTGCAATATACATATATAGAAACAACGTAATCATTGTTATTTAATCTCAGGGCTGTAGCCTCCGCACGGCTCAGACGCGTACATGATTCCAGTAAGTGGATTCATCTAAAGTCAAAAATGGAAAAATATACTTTTAGTACAATGGTAAAGCAACAGACTCACCGGATACATTTTCGAAATTTTAAAAATTGCGTAAATTGCACTGTTTTTGAAGTAAAGATCGATTTTCGGACAAAAATAACGACTTTAAACGTTTATTATTAACAAACGGATGAACATATGTCAAAATCATCCGGTCAGTCGATTGAATATGTTATAAAATATGTCTAATCCGAATTTGAAGTAAATTGGACGAATAGATTTTGAGACATGACGTATGCCAAATTGCAAAGTATACTTTCGAGATAAACGCAAGAGAAGAAAACCCACTAAATCCACTTTTTCCGTATACCATTTTCGTATAAGTGTTTAGGTCTGCTAATATCTTCGGTGGCTCGTTATGGTTTCGGGTACGGGCAATACGAATAGGACATTTATTTTGTTCTAGAATCGTTTTTTCCCGTTATAAACAATTTAATTTTTATAATTAATTTTCTATATTAAGATTAATCTTTTATGTTAATAAAAGATGTTTCTTTTTGAATTGACAATAAAAACTGTCGTTCATTTTTTTCGCTACATATGGGCAACGAACATTTTTATGAGAAAGACGGAACGATAGTGAAAGGGATGAAACGTTGAGTGAGAGGTGATGCGATTAATTTTCGTCGCTTACATGTCCATTACTAATAGAGCTAGTGAAGCAATTAAACACCTTATTAAAAATGTCTATCTATGAAATGCACTTTTTCGTCCAAATTGTTATTTGAAAAATTTAATCGTAAGAAAATGCCTTGGTGTATGGACTACTTGCTTGACATAAAATCACAATTATTTTTCGTACCTTCAATCTGCAATTCCTGCACCGTACAACAACAAACAGCCGGGTTGGACAAAGTCATATCAATGCCCTTAAAAAGCATAGAATGCACCGCGCAGCGCTAGAGCCGTAACGCAACGGAACGTTCTGACCTGCTCCACTAAAATCGTCATAACTCGGTCAATTTTTGGAATTTTTACACAATCTTTGAACCAAATCAAAGTCAAGTCTCTACGCAATAAGAAAATAAAATAAATCAAGAATTGATTTTTTGAAATTCCAAGGTTAAGTATATGCCTTCAGGAGGTACGGTGATGACCATGCGAGTGAACTTAGAGTCTATTTCACGCCGCAATATCGCCACGTTTTAGATATATGTGTATGGCCTATTTTTCGAGAAATATTTTTTAAGTATTGAATTTCGAGTTTCCTATTATTTTTATAATATGGAAACAACCTTAATAATCTACTACTCGACTCCAGTAGTACGCCATATCGTTGACGTTTAGCATCGTCGCATTTTCAGTGGCTGTCATCGGTTCCACGCGCCCGGCTTATTATTTTTTGTAGCCGGTTAACATAGAGAATGAAAATACTGTGGAAGTTTATCAAAAGAGTAACGGGATTGTACCTGAAGTCCAGTCTAGAGACAAATGTAGATTCTGACGGACAAGAATTAGAAAATGAAAAGATAATATTGCGATTGCAAATAAAAAACGTCGCGTTGAAGTTAACCTCAATGTCCAATGTCCAATCTGTCCAAAGTCAAAACATATTTCATCGATTGTTATGTTATTTTTCCCTTCCCCAATTTTCACAATATTTGCAGGTATAAAAAGGAACGTTTGTTTTATATGACGGTTCTCCCATGCTGAATTTATATATAGATGCGTTGTATAGGTACATGTCGCCAGAAAAATTGAGATGCCTTTGCTGTACGTAAAAAAACTTCAAGTAAATATCGACGAAAGGCCTTTTATAATCGATTAAAAAACGTAAGACTTCACACAATCATATTTTTGATTCGCGTTGAAAATATCCGATAGACGAATCAAATTTGCGGGGGTCTCCGGCGTTGCCACACTTCGAGCAAGATGGCTGCTATTACGTCACGAGACGTCTCTCTCTCCGAATACTTCGGTTTTTCGCGACTTTATTTCTAAATTTATTGCTTATTTCTGCGGTGAGCTTTCCAATTCAAGGTGCCTTATTGATCACAACGAACCAACGAACGCAACCATCATTTTTTTACGTGTGTCTTGGCTCCAAGTAGCACAAAAAAATCAATATATGAGAGAACAGGCACATTTTGTCGTCTACCTGTGACTAATTCATCAACTTTAACAGTTAATAACTCGGAAACTGTACGGTAAATCTCGTGGAAATTCCGCATACGCATGGACGAAAGTCTCGAAAATGCTATAAAAAAAACCGGGCTTTTATCTTGGACTCGCTCCAATCACCGTACCTCCTTAAGGCGGGATATACATTCAGACAGGAAAAAAAGCAATATTGAGGGATTTTTTAAACGAAGAAATAATTATTCTACAATTATCAAACTTTAGGTATACGTTAATAGTATATTTAAGTATACAAAACAATTTTTTTTTAAATTAATCCATCATCAAAGTGACGGAGCTGTGGCAGAGTGTTACAGCAAGGTCGCCGCGGGGGTTGCGAATAGGCGTGCAGTCTACCCATGCAGGTTTGGCTTGTCGATACGAGGCCGATGTTTGGCGAAGTATAGACTCGTTCATCGTTGGCTTATCGATGTGAGGCCGATGTTTGGCGAAGTATAGACTCGCCAATCATTGGTTTGCCGATACGACGCCAATGTTCGGCCAAATGTAGACTCTCTAATCATTGGCTTATTAATATGAGGCCGATGTTTGGCGAAGTATAGACTCGCTAATCATTGGCTTGTCGATTCGAGGCCGATGTTTGGTGAAGTATAGACTCGCCAACGTTGGTTCGCCGATACGATGCTAATGTTCGGCCGAGTAACGCATGATCGAACCACAAGTCGTATATTGACGATTCATTGTTACGCGTCGAAGTCATTGAGAGACGAGATAAATACTTTGTACGAGTCATTGGACATTACTCTTAACAAATATACTACCAAATCAATGCACTCATTGTTGGCCGATTCTCGAACGAGCTCATACGCGATACTCTGCCGATTTTTATAAACCATTCTACACTGATAGAAAAATTCTATTGATATTAACTAACCGCGTCTATGGAATTTTTTTTTAATTTGAATTAACTAGATTTTTCGTGAATTCAAATTTTTCCTATTGCATTCCATTATTGGACTTATTCATTTTAAATATACTTATTTATATACTTATACTTATTCAAATTAAAATCGATTTAATATCGTCTAATTGCTAAATATTTCATTTAAGGAGTGAGCTACAGTCAGAATTTTCAAAAAATCGACTTTTTAAACATTTTCTTGAAGTATGATGTTTCGAAAAAATTCCCTGAAAACTTCAAGTCAATACGATGAATAGTTTCTGGGATATCCCACAATTAGTGAAGGGGCGTCGGGTCTCTATGGAAGGTAGCGGCTGTCAAACGCGCAAACGACAATACCCGGGAAGGCAGAATGCTTCGAAGACAACAACAAATTGATATTTTGGAAGCTTCCACATGGGCAGAAGCCCTATTGTATGGGCCATGAGTTCATAATTAAATATAAGTATTTTTTAATTAGTATTTCTATACATAAATCAAGAGTAAAATTGAAAACTATTTCAGGAATTTTCAAAAACGTATTACTGAAAAACTATGAACTTTAGCAAAATTAAATAAAGAATACTTTCGTTTTAAAATTGCCCAAATGTTAAAAAGAGAATAATTCATCCCGAAAAACTTTAATTTTTTCAAAAATTGTTTTAATAATTGCCTATAAACAATTGAATGCTCGACGTTTCGGCAAAAAATGGGATATTCGGATGCAGCGGATTTATATACATAAAAAAAGTGTAGCTTCATCCATCGAGCTCACAATTTTACGAACATATAATACCGTATCCACATCGAAAAACTTTAAACGTGTTTTTCTCGAAACTATGTTTTTCAAGTCGGTGACCACTATAATTCAAAAACCACTCGATGGATTTTGATGAAATGTTGTGTGCTTATTGATAGCATTAAAAACTCGTCCTTAATCGAAGGATTGTCATTTTTGTTGAAAATTTCTATTTTTTTAAACATTAAACGAGCGATTTTTTGGTCGAAAGTCGAAAGTTATCTGTTGGATGCCGCCATTTTCTTAATTTAAAAAAAGCTTCGATTAAGGACTAGATTTATTATTAAACTAATGATTTTTTTTGGTTTTTTTATTTCGGATGATCCAGTAAAATTTGATGATGGTCACCGCAAAGCACTACATGCCGAAGGGGGTCCGACAAAGATGGCGATATTTTTATAAATAATCAATTTCTCTCTTTGAAAATTTGTACAAGTCTAGTTGAAATATAACATAAAAAGTCTGTGTAACCACTTTAGTAAAACAAACTTAATTACTATAAAAAAAGAATCATTGAAAATGCTCTTTTTTTCACGCCTCTGACTGCATCTCACTCCTTAATCCTGATTCGGTTTCATCTGTTAAAAAAACAATTTAGTTGAATACACTAAATAGATCTATTTGATTTTTTTACATTTAAATTAAATAGAATTTTAGTAGTCAACCATTCTTCTATTTGATTGAACTGATGGTGTGTCTTTATTGCAACACACATATCAAAGGGGTGTGGGGGTATAGAGGGTGGAGAGAGAGGAAATATATATATATATATATATATATATATATAGAGGCTATGTTTGAAAATTCTATAGCATGTCATTCGATAAAACTCTCTAATTTTCACAATGATATTAACTAATTGATATAGTTTATGTGATACAAATAATGATAAGAATCCATTTGGTCTCTTATCCCATATCTGCGACTCAGATGTTACAAGCACTCGGTAGCATAGGGGCAGCATGCGTAGCTATGAGTAGGTAGGTTCAAGGTTCGAGTCCTATATAGGTGAAATGTTTTCTCCGAACTAATCATTTCAAAAGGTCAGGTAATGACGAATTACAATTCGAAAATATTTTTAAAAACTTTTTGGCAGTGTAGGGCCAATTTTTGGGTATCTATATCGGGTCACAATTATCCGCCAAAACTCGGTCGATAATCGGGATAAGGTCGAGTGCCAATGTTGGCAAGCTCGGCGTCGAGCATTGGCCAATCATTAGCCACTACCGATCACCCTACATAGGACCTTACCGTAGACTTTGATTTGCAAAAAAGTTCAAACATTTTTTCAGTTAGAACATGTATAGTTTCTATGTGACGGTAATTAAAATGAAGAAAAAACAAATTTAAGAAAATGGCACGCATTTACAATAAGAAATCAACATTTGACGCAACATTTCTGTAAAATGTGGATTACAAAAGTCGTTTTTTTTTCAATTTTTTAGAAACAATTTTCGTCAAGTAGGAGGTACCAACATTATCAATATTTCTACCACGTTTCAACTCAATCGGTCTAATAGTTTTCGAGTAATCCTGCACGCCAATTTCGCTAATGCAGTTTTGAGAAAAACGCGTTTCAAGTTCAGGCCCACTCCGAATCCGAGCCGTGAGGCACAGCGTTGACGGGCTGTAGAGTTCGAAGTTTTTCGAATTTCGCTTTGAAACTTTAGGAAAATATTCTACATATATAGTTCTATCGTTTAAAGAAGAAAAAAAGAAATCGATTTTTTGATCGTTGTAAATGTACATCTCGCCGTAACTCAATTATATATCTTCACGAAAGTATCAGAAGTATTGGCATTATGCTCGTTGGTTGATGCGCCAGTTGGTGCATAGCTAAGCGGTCACCGCCCCGAGTATTGGCCACGCACAATGCTGCTTACTTCGAAGTATCGCCAGAGCCGAACCTTGTGTGCTCATCAACGAGTGTCGGTTGTCTCGGAATAATATAAATTTTATGTAAATATCTCATTTGATGATAGGTTCAAATACTCGAAAAATTAAGCCTGCAACTAAGCAAACATTGGGGTCCTAGAAACCTCAGTGCAAAGTGCAAAATCAAGATCTTTGCGCGCTTCGGCACATTCTTTCTTTTTTAAACCCGAAAATCTTAGAACTTCTTGGTTCTCTCTACTTCTTGAAAGCATGGGCCTGGACCTTAGTTGATTTCCGATGTGACGGGGAAAAAACCTGAAATGTGTTCGGTTTAGGCGTAGCGACGAAGGAAAGTCGGAATGGGTGTCCGCGACTTCATTGTGTGAAGCAGGGAAATAAAAAAGGAATGAGTTAATTATTTTCTGTTTACCAATACGCGTTAAGGTTGTTATGGGGTAAAGTCAAAATCTACCATCGAGCGGAAATTTTTTCTGAACCTTTATAACCTCTGTCAGTGGCGTAGCGTGGATTTTTGCCGCCCGGGGCTAACCGTAAATTTGCCGCCCCCCCTCCCTATTTTCGCAACAGAGTGCCGCCCGCCGCCGCCGTTCCACATCTGTGCCGCCCGCCGCCGCCGTTCCACATCTGCGCCGCCCGGGGCCATGGCCCCCTCTGCCCCCCCCCCCCCACGCTACGCCACTGACCTCTGTGCTGGTCATCCTTTGCTGTTTGAATACGACCCAGAGTACCGTTTTTTAGAAAAAAAATCGGCAACTCGACGAATTTCGTGGGCTAATTACATTATGCTTATGGAAAACTCCCGATCATTTTTCAGTACATTAATAATATCTGCTAAGTGAATGTTACCACGGAGCGGCAAAAATAGGTACGGTTCGACTAATTATCGGATTAACCCTTGGTACCGTGAAAATGAGGATTCACAGTAGGGTAATCTGGTATACAAGTACGCACCCAAGCTTCAAAGCGGTGAAAAAAACAAACAAATACATTTAACGAATCAGTTTTTGTTTTAATTGAAAGAATATCTAGTCTTCTATTTAAATTTTGAGCGATAATTGGGAATCGTAATTTTTTAAAAAGTAACAAACAAAAACTACGAAACGCGATTTGCGAAATCTTAGACATACGGGCGTTTAAGAATACGCACGGGGGTCGATAAGAGTACGCAAGCATCAATCGACACATAAATCGCAATTAAAGTTGCCCATATTTGTATGAGCGGTGAATTTCTCATGACACCAAGCTTTACACTTCAAACACTCCATCCATTCCTCACATATTGGTTCTTCGTATATTTTTTGTATACTTTGTATGCTTGTAAACAAATATATACTGTATATAAAAGATATTTTATATGTAAATATATATATATACACACACACTACATACTATATATATATATGGCATTCCACGCCATTTCACCTACCCCGTAACCCTAACCATTTTTTATTTTCCTGATTTTTTTTCTAAAATTGTACCCCGTGAAAGCAATATCCAAACCAATTTTTAGATTGTTATCTCTCCTCTTTTAGGAGTTATAATTTTACAAAAAATCTCGATTTTGGAAGTTTTGGAAACGTTTAAACGCTTATGACTCCTGAACTAATTGAGATATCGACAAATGTCACTATGTCATTTGTTTATTTTGACGCGTCCTTTCGTTAGAAAATATGAAAAATTATCGATTATCGATGTGAACGTTTTTTTTGCTTCCAAAGTGAAAACTATTTTTGTTTAAATGATTGCCTCTTTTTATTTAATTTTTTTTAATTCTCTAAAATAGAGTGACTCATTCTATGTTTTTTAAGACTAGTCTCATTGTGAGTCTATTTTTCCTTCTATTTTTTTTCGAATTTACCATATTTTTTTCAGAACACTTTTATCATTTAATCTCCAATAACGCTATTAATGATTTTGTGACTTCCAATTCGGCTTTGTCAGGCCTGAAACGGTTTGTTTTTAATTTGTGCTGAAATTAACGAAAAAGAATGTTTTTTATTTAAAATAATTTTTTTCGTTAAATTCCGCACAAATTGAAAATAAACCGTTTCAGGCCTGACGAAGCCGAATTGGAAATCACAAAATCATTAATATCATTGGCCAAGAAAGAAATCAATATTTTTGGAAAATTACAACTCCATAAAGAGAAGAGACAAAAACCGAAAAATTGGTGTGGATATTCCTTTCATGGGGTACAATCTTAAAAAAAATGAGGAAAACCAAAAATGGTCGGGGTCACGGGCTAGGTGAAATGGCGTGGAATGTGCCATATATATAAAATACATACTATATATTGTAACGGGTCGGAATATCGTTACAATATTTTTATTTGTTCGAGATTCGATCAGGGAATAAATTAATTGAGACTCAGGTATTTTGGTGGTAATATGCAATAAAAAAATTGTTTATTCAACTTTATGGATGCGATACAATATTATTTAGCGCCGTGTATGAGTGTAATGTGTTGTTTGTGTTGTTTTGTGTAATTCGTCCCTTAACTAAGGCGTCGGTCGATAAAGATTCGCGAAGCTACCCGAGTGGTAACGTTCTCGAGCGCGGCCGGTATCGATTACCATGCGTCGGTAACCGTAACCCCTTCCTTGCCGACGCTCGGGGCGCGATGGATCGTGACGCGATAGATCGCGGCGCGCTGACTCGTCACGGTCGCTGCCCGCCCTTTGTTTACAATGTGGCGTACGCGTGCCTTCTGATGTCGCTCGCCCGAGTCCGTTTTTTTTGTTTATTTCTTGCCTTTTATAATTGGATTATAATAATTGAAATATCGGTGTGTTCGCGGATGTGTGTGTGTGTGTGCGTGTGCGCGTGTGCGCGTGTGCGCGTGTGTGCGCGTGTGCGCGTGTGCGCGTGTGCGCGTGTGTGCGCGTGTGCGCGTGTGCGCGTGTGTGCGCGTGTGCGCGTGTGTGCGCGTGTGCGCGTGTGTGCGTGTGTGCGCGTGTGCGTGTGTGCGCGTGTGCGCGTGTGCGTGTGTGCGTGTGTGTGCGTGTGTGCGCGTGTGCGTGTGTGTGTGTGTGTATGTGTGTGTGTGTAAGATTTCGCACCTCCTGTTACCTCCTGTCCCTTTATATTCTCCTGATACTATTTGTCTATTTAAATTTCAATAAATCGCTCTCTTTCGCTATTAACTAATTATCCAATAATTCTTTTTATTTAACTCGTTATTTTCTCGATCCGCGGGTCGGTATTCGCGAGAGGTTCCCTATTTTTACCTACATAATTATTTTTGATATTTATGTGCTTTTCCCTAATATTCCTCTCGTGCTCCCTCTCCCTTGGACCAGTAATTATTCCAAGTTTAATTAAAGAATTATCTTTTTCTTCTCTTTATTAATTTTGAATATTTTGCTCCTTTCAGATTCCCTTTTTTTTTCTTTCCCTTGGCAACGCTTTCCTTTACCCCCTTTTTAGGAGTTAGTATTCGTGTCCAGTACTTCTCGATTTGCCAGAAAAAGCAGGAGGTGAAGTGTCTTTCTTCCAAATTTCCCGTCTTTATATACCCATATTTTGCCGCCTTTCCTTACCCCTTCTCTTGCTTGCTACCCATAATTCCCTTTATTGTTAACTTTTCTTTCTACATAAATTTTACTTCTCATCGGTTTTTATGTGGTTTCCTTTGTCTCGTTTGGCTGTTCTGCCTTTGACTTTCCCCTTCCCTTCCCCTTTGTTATTGTTAACCTCCTTTCATTAAATTAGCTTCCTTGTACTCTTTTCTTATTTTTCTATTAACTGTCTTTCTGTTCGCCTATAGTTTTGTTTATTTTTCTGTTTCGGTAGTCCGTTATTCCCCCCTCCCCTACTCCTATCATGGAGTCGGTTGCTTTCTGACTACATGGTGGGGGTTATTTATTTGTGAGACGGACCTGTACGTCTCATTGTCCCCCGTGACTCTTTATGTTTTGGATTGCTTTTCAGCCATCCGAATCATGAAGAGTCACCTAAAAAAAATTGTCTTACTTCTACTCTGCCCCTAGCCCCTCTTTTACGTTTCGCTCGCAAATATGATGAGAATAATAATGTTTAAAAAAAATCTATTTATTTATCTACTCTTTTATCTGTTTTCATCGTCTTCGTCACCGTCATCTCCGAGACGCATCTCGTGCCAGCATGCTCTGCCTCGCTGTTGCCGGCGTCGTTGCCGTCCCCCCTTTCTTTGTCCTCTTTCCGGCCCACGTCCTGCCAGAGACGCTCTGCCATGCTGTCGTTGTTGGCGTCGCCATCGTTTCCCAGGGCGCTTTACCGTCCGAAGCGCTTCGCCTCGCTGTCGTTGTTGGCGTTTCCGTTCCCTTCTTTTTCGCCGTCTTACAGGGCCATGTCCTGCTAGAAACGCTCTGCCTCGCCATCCTCGTCGTCGTTGCCGTCCCCCGTATCTTTGTCGTCTTTCCGGCCTACGTCCTGCCAGAGACGCTCTGCCATGCTGTCGTTGTCGGCGTCGCCGTTCCCCTCTTTTTTGCCTTCGACCAGGGCCCTGTCCAGCTAGAAACCCTCTGCCTCGCCATCCTCGTCGTCGTTGCCGTCCCCCGTGTCTTTGTCGTCTTTCCGGCCCACGTCATGCCAGAGACGCTCTGCCATGCTGTCGTTGTTGGCGTCGCCGTTCCCCTCTTCCTCGTCGTCTACCAGGGCCACATGTCCAGCCAGAAACGCTCTGCCTCGCCATCCTCGTCGTTGCCGTTCCCCGTATCTTTGCCGGCTGCCAAGTCCATCTCGTGCCGGCAACACTCTGCTACGCCGACGTTTCCGGCGTTGCCGTTCTCGTATACGTCCTTCCTTTTCTCCGAATGCGATCACGGCTTCGGTTTTCATGACTGGCCGCATTGGACAAGGCTTGAGCCCGTCGCGATGTTGCTGGTAGAGATTTGCGGATGTGCATGACATCTCGCTGCCACCGTCGATCTGGGTTCCCACTGGGTTTCCTTTGGCAATGAACGTTAGGGTTGAACATTTTGGAAGAACTGCTTTCCGGGGTGTCCTCCGTCCATCTTCCTCGATGATGAATTCTTGTGACGGCTCGTATAAATTCGCGCCGTCGCTCGCGAAGACTTTCATAGACTTGTCTAACTTCATGATTACTTGATTTTTGGGGGTGCTGCTCCTGACTGTAATGTTTCCAGTTGGGTGCTGATTCCACGGCTGTTCCTCGATATGTTTGACGGACTCTGGTGACCAGGACAGACTTTCGCTCGTCCCTTCTGGTTGTTTCGTTAGTCTTTCTGTTCTTTGGCCGTTCTGTGCCCGAATTTGTTTGTCGTCCAGAATTATGATCATCCCTAGTCGACAGATTTGTTCAGCATCTTGCTCTTTCGGGTCGTTTTGGATCTGCCGTTTTTTCTTAATTCTCTCCTTCTTCTTCAGGTTTCTCTTCATCCTTTCCCGTGCTTCTTCCATGGCTGCCTGAACTATTTCCTCGTCTTCCGTTGCGCCTCGTGATGGTTCGATCACCGTCGTAATTGCCATCGTTGCGGGCGCAACGTTTAGCAGTTTCCCTGGTCCTGTACCCGTCCCGCGAATTGCTCATTTTGCGTGCTGGATGTTGGTGCCTCCTGTTCCTCTCTAGGTGGCGTATTCATGGCTGCTGGTCCTCCGGGCTGACTTGGACTCCATGGAGATGCAGCAGGGTTAAGGTGGGCCCTGCAGTTTCCATATCCCTGCTGCCACGGCTGCTGCCTCTGGAATTGTGGCGATCCTGGGTTGTAGAATCTTCCTTCGTTACCCAGTCCTTTTCCCCACTGTTGTTGATTTTGCCAGGACGGTGGTGATCCTTGCCACCGTGGATGCTCAGGTTTTCCTTGCTGGTATGCTCCCTGTGGGTATGGTGCCCCGAATGTCCCGAATCTATTGTTCTTCCACGGGTTGTTTGGTTGCCACTTAGGAATGATGGGTTCCTGTCGATACCGCATAGATCTTTGGGCATTCAGTGGCCCTGCGCCGTCCATACTTTCCAGTAGTTCCAGGAAGGAATCAATCGTCTTTATTCCGCTAACCCGCACCGCCATCCTTATCGATTCGTCAAAATGGTTTGCTAGTTTCCGGATGATCATTTCCTCCTCTGGGCCTTGGCTGAGATCCTTGGCATTCCCGAAGATTTGGGTTGCATATTCTGCTCTCGTTGTCCGATGTCCATCCCACTCGTACGCCCCGAATTCCAGGTTTCTGCGGATTTTATCCTGGATTTCTTGATTCCAGTAACGTGCCCGGAATTTTTCCTTGAAGTCCTCAATATTCCGGACTCTGTGTTCGACAATTCTCCACCAATCCTTTGCAGTTCCTTGAAGTGACTGGCTGATGAGATAGTGGAGGTCAGTATTTCCGGTGATTTTCCAGAATTCTACAAAATCCTTTAGAAATCGGATCGGCCTTTCTCTGCCGTCGCCATTGTATGTGGGCGGTTTCTGTTTGGCCACGTAGGCCTGGCTAACGTTGAGCCCTGTTCCCCATGTGGTGTTGCACAGGGTTGCAGACGTTTGAGCTCGTATGTTTTTTTCGCACTCCGTGATCCGTTTTGAATGGTCTGTGACGACTTCTTCCACTTCCTTGGAAGAATACCGGAGATTGGATATCGTCCTCCTGATGTCTTCCACTCGGGTGTCAAAATCATCATTTTTCTCCTGACTCTCTTTTCTGATCTGATCCTGGGTTCTTTCAATTATTTTCTGGGCAATTACGAGTTTCCGTTCGGTCCGTTCTTCGATCTTGTTAACTTCGTTGGCTACTTTTTTATTTGTTTCTTCCTGTAGCTGACGTGACCTCACAACGCATCGATCATCTTGCTGTTTAATCTCCGCTTTGGTGGCGATGCGTTCTATCCTTTGTTCGTTGCGGATTTTATTCATGGCCCTTATGAGGGTCTTAGTGAGTTCGCTGTGCTCATTTCCATTCACATCTAGATTGATGGTGCTTTGGCTAATGTCGAATGTTTCCTCATTTGCCCTTTCTTCCTGCCTGGGTCCTATAGCCGATAATCGGCCAATATTTCGCCGATCTCGTTGACGGGCCTCCTCCAATAACCCGTCCGCTGTCGTCGATTCCCAATGTAGGGAGTTTTCGTTGTTTTGCGGTTCCATTTTATAGAACAATTTTATTACCACCTTTTTGTGAGTCTTTCTTTATTATGTTCGAGTCCCTGTTCGGGCGCCAAATGTAACGGGTCGGAATATCGTTACAATATTTTTATTTGTTCGAGACTCGATCAGGGAATAAATTAATTGAGACTCAGGTATTTTGGTGGTAGTTTACAATAAAAAAATTGTTTATTCAACTTTATGGATGCGATACAATATTATTTAGCGCCGTGTATGAGTGTAATGTGTTGTTTGTGTTGTGTTGTGTAATTCGTCCCTTAACTAAGGCGTCGGTCGATAAAGATTCGCGAAGCTACCCGAGTGGTAACGTTCTCGAGCGCGGCCGGTATCGATTACCATGCGTCGGTGACCGTAACCCCTTCCTTGCCGACGCTCGGGGCGCGATGGATCGTGACGCGATAGATCGCGGCGCGCTGACTCGTCACGGTCGCTGCCCGCCCTTTGTTTACAATGTGGCGTACGCGTGCCTTCTGATGTCGCTCGCCCGAGTCCGTTTTTTTTGTTTATTTCTTGCCTTTTATAATTGGATTATAATAATTGAAATATCGGTGTGTTCGCGGATGTGTGTGTGTGTGTGTGTGTGTGTGTGTGTGTGTGTGTGTGTGTGTGTGTGTGTGTGTGTGTGTGTGTGTGTGTGTGTGTGTGTGTGTGCGTGCGTGCGTGCGTGCGTGCTTGTGTGCGTGTGTGTGTGTGTGTGTGTAAGATTTCGCACCTCCTGTTACCTCCTGTCCCTTTATATTCTCCTGATACTATTTGTCTATTTAAATTTCAATAAATCGCTCTCTTTCGCTATTAACTAATTATCCAATAATTCTTTTTATTTAACTCGTTATTTTCTCGATCCGCGGGTCGGTATTCGCGAGAGGTTCCCTATTTTTACCTACGTAATTATTTTTGATATTTATGTGCTTTTCCCTAATATTCCTCTCGTGCTCCCTCTCCCTTGGACCAGTAATTATTCCAAGTTTAATTAAAGAATTATCTTTTTCTTCTCTTTATTAATTTTGAATATTTTGCTCCTTTCAGATTCCTTTTTTTTTCTTTCCCTTGGCAACGCTTTCCTTTACCCCCTTTTTAGGAGTTAGTATTCACGTCTCAAAGTACTCGTCCAATCCTCGGAATCTGAGAGTGCTCTGGTGGGCGGATGCCTCCACTCTTTCCTTTCTTTCGGTTTCCACGGTCACTTTCCTTTACCCCCTCTCAGGAGTTAGTATTCGTGTCCAGTACTTCTCGATTTGCCAGAAAAAGCAGGAGGTGAAGTGTCTTTCTTCCAAATTTCCCGTCTTTATATACCCATATTTTGCCGCCTTTCCTTACCCCTTCTCTTGCTTGCTACCCATAATTCCCTTTATTGTTAACTTTTCTTTCTACATAAATTTTACTTCTCATCTGTTTTTATGTGGTTTCCTTTGTCTCGTTTGGCTGTTCTGCCTTTGACTTTCCCCTTCCCTTCCCCTTTGTTATTGTTAACCTCCTTTAATTAAATTAGCTTCCTTGTACTCTTTTCTTGTTTTTCTATTAACTGTCTTTCTGTTCGCCTATAGTTTTGTTTATTTTTCTGTTTCGGTAGTCCGTTATTCCCCCCTCCCCTACTCCTATCATGGAGTCGGTTGCTTTCTGACTACATGGTGGGGGTTATTTATTTGTGAGACGGACCTGTACGTCTCAATATATATATATATATATATATATATATATATATATATATATATATATATATATATATATATATATATACTTTTTGTATACTTTGTATACTTGTAAAAAAAAATTAACAATAGTCGTATAAGAGTACGCGCGTACTCCTACACACACAAGCACTGCGTACTCTTATATCACCTGCACATTTTAAACAAACATGGCAGTTACTGCAATTTATTAATGAGATGCGAAATTCCTTTCATTTTGAACAATAACCTTACTAAATCGGCGTACAAAATGATTAATTATTTTTGAAGAAAGTAAATTGTGTATCGTACTTGTAATGCTTTAAAAATGTCAAAAATAAATAATAAATTGCAACCAAAACTTCAAACTTACCTAGGCTCTCCGTTTTATTTCACTTTGGATTTTTTTGGCCAAAAACCCTTACCCTGTGAGGCGGTCAAAACACAAGAGAAGTTAGCTTCAATTATCAAACCGTTTCGTCTTTAGCTTAACTGCCCCATGTAGGTTTCGCCAATCGAACCGTAACGGCCAATACTTGGACCAGTGTTGGCGGGGCGATGATTGATTACCCAATTGTACGCCAATGTTCGGCGGAGTATTGACTAGCCAACATTGGTTTGCCGATACGAGGCCAATGTTCGGCCAAATGTAGACTCGCTAATCATTGGCTTGTCGATACGAGACCGATGTTTGGCCAAACATAGACTCGCTAATCATTGGCTTGTCGATACGAGGCCGATGTTTGGCGAAGTATAGACTGGCCAATCATTGGTTTGCCAATACGAGGCCAATGTTCGGCCAAGTATAGACTCGTTGATTATTGGTTTATCGATATGAGGCCGATGTTTGACGAAATATAGACTCGCCAATCATTTGTTTGCCGATACGAGGCCAATGTTCGGCCAAATATAGGCTCTCTAATCATTGGCTTATCGATACGAGGTCGATGTTTGGCGAAGTATAGACTCGCCAATCATGTTTTTGCCGATACGAGGCCAATGTTCGGCCGAGTAACGCATGATCGAACCGCAATTCGTATATTGACGATTCATTGTTTCGCGTCGAAGTCATTGACAGACGAGATAAATACTTTTTACGAGTCCATTGGACATTATTCTTAACAAATATACTACCAAATCAATGCACTCATTGTTGGCCGATTCTCGAACGAGCTCATACGCGATTGCCGATTTTTATGAACCATTTATATGTTAACTAATTTTATTAAATTAATAATTAAATTAAATAATATTTATTATTTTTTAAAAATTTATATGTTAATTAATATTAACTAACCGCGTCTATTTATTTATTTTTTATTTGAATTAACTAGATTTCTCGTGAAATCAAATTTTTCCTATTGCATTCCATTGTTGGAATTATTCATTTTAAATATATTGATTTATTCAAATTAAACTTGAACTAATGAACTAATAGTTTGTCTTTATTGCAACACACGTATTAAAGGGTTGTGGGGGTCGGGTGGAGAGAGACAGGAATTATATATATACATATATATATATATATATATATATATATATATATATATATATATATATATATATATATTGTGACGTTGCGTCACAAGGAAGTTCGAGAAAAAGCCCGCGTGACTACGCTCGGGCTTAGTCTCCGCCACGCACCTTTATTCGGAAAAATGTAATTGTTAATTTTAAGGTATTTTTAAAGATTTCTTTGTATAGAAGCCGCGACACTATCCCCCCCGTCCTTCCCGCACCCCTCTATCGCGATCGCGACACGATCACGCGGACTGTCGACCAGTGCAGCCAGATCGCGCGTAAAAGTTACCCCCTCTCTAGTCTCTTGCGCGCCGATCACACAATCATAGTAGCGCGTGTCCGTGAGCGAGCGACGCTCGGGACATCTTCGGCAAGAGCCGAGCGGGGTCGAAGTTTCCCGACCGCGCCTTCGGCAGCTACACCAACACATGGACGCTGAGCACGTTCATGTGCGGCCAAGCCGAAACGAAGGCTTCAAGGGAAAAAGCAATCTGAGCACGACTCGCGCGTGACGTCACCCGACGACACGCGCGAGGCTTTTAGATGATTTCAATGCTTATTTAGCTCTTGATTCTGTGCGTTATTAATGTATACAATGAAATGTATCGCGCACTCTGATCGCTTATTTTTTTGGTTTATATGTGAATTTAAATATAATAATAAATCAAATTACAACTTATTCATCTTCTGAAAAATTGTTTACGCTTTACTCACACCCGTCCTTATGCCAAATAAATTATAATTCATAAAAGTAAGCGGAAATATATTTATATTCGTATTATTATCTTAATTCTCATACTTTCATCAAGCGATAAAGCATTATCCCCAAAAACAAGCCAATCATCCATCCGGCCGCGAATCGTAAGTACCAGAAAGTGCACATATTCTACAAGCGATGAGATGGTCCCGTTGGTAGCGTTCCTGGCTTCGGTCCGCAGGGGCCCCTAGGGCAAATTTTTCTCTAAATTTTTCATAATTTCTCATAATTTAGTCATATTTGAGATTTTCGGAGAAAAAATGATTTAAAACAGATTCAAGTATTGGTGTATTTCCAAAAAACACATTTTTTTTTACTGAAAATTCATGATTTCTCATTTTTTTTCTCCGGAAATTTCTCTTTTACCTATGACCTGAGGCTGCGGAGATATTCGGAGAAAAGTTAAAGATAAAAATAAATGAGATTTTCGTAAAAAAACGTATTATTGTTATTTTTTTCGGAAATTTCCCTTTTCCTTATTACCTGAGTGAACGGCTGCGGAGATATTCGGAGAAAAGTTATAGATGAAAAAAATTAGATTTTCGTACAAAAAACTTATTACATTTTTTGATCCCTCATAATTCTGAGAAATAATGAATTTCCGAAATGTTTGCAAACGTTATTTTCCTTAAGAGGTAACACCACTGTAACGGCCTGCCACGAAGCGTTTTAGACAAATAATACTTGGGGTAATTATTAAGCATATATTGAAGTATATTGCAAAAAAATGTTATGGGAAAATATTACAAAATGACGACACTGCAGCAAATTCTTCCGAGGCACGTTGAACTTAAGGTGCTCTGCGGCACGCAGTATAACTTGTGCCAATTTTAATCTGGACAAAATAATTTTTTAAAAATTAAATCTCGGTGAGTGTAGCTAGTGAAAACCACATAGGGGATTTTAGAAATATTGATTTTTGAGTAATTGCCGAGTATGTGACTAAAAATGTTCATTTTTTTTAAGACAGTTATTTGTTAATAAATATTGTTTAAATTAACTTATCAAAAATCCCCTACGTGGTTCAGTAGCTACACTCATGTAGACTTAATAAAACGAAATTCTTTTTTTTAGATTAAAATTGGCACAGTTACACTGCGTGCCGCAGAGGTTCGACATGCTTCGGATAAATTTCTGCAGTGTCGCCATTTTGTAATATTTTCGGATAAAAATTTATAGCAATATACTTAAATATATGCTCAATAAATACCGCCAGTATTATTTGTTTATCACATTTTCTTCCGCCAAAAAAAAATATCAAAAAATACGCTTCATGTAAGGCCGTTACAGTGGTGTTACCCCTTAAAGTCTTCATTTAATTTCCGAGATTTTCCCGTGATCATAATTAAAATGATGAAATATTCGGAAAAATTCGGAGAAACTCGAATATTTGCGTAAAAATAATTGTCCGCAAAACTCCGAATCCTTCATATTTGTTCCAATTCATAGAAAAATTTGGAAAAATTTTGCGGAAAAAATCGGAGTTTTTCAGAAAAAAAATTGCACTAGGGGCGCGGGATCGTTCCGCGCGCTCAATGCTTTTTTTAAAATTGTTATTACTATTAATTCTTATTTGATTAGTTATTTTTATTAGTTATCATTATTATTTTAATTAGTTATCTTTTAGTGTCGAAAAATTTATCGCGCACTCTGACCGCTTATTTTATTAGTTTGTACGTTAAATTCAATATAATAATAAATCTAAATTACAACTTAATTATCTTCTAAAAAATTGTTTGCGCTTTACTCACACCCGTCCCTATGCCAAATAAATTGTAATTCATAAAAGTAAGCGGAAATATATTTATATTCGTATTATTATATTAATTCTCATACTTTCATCAAGCGATACAGCATTATCCCCAAAAACAAGCCAATCATCCATCCGGCCGCGAATTGTAAGTAGCAGAAAGTGCACATATTCTACAAGCGATGAGATGGTCCCGTTGGTAGCGTTCCTGGCTTCGGTCCGCAGGGGCCCCTAGTGCAAATTTTTCTCCAAATTTTTCATATTTTAGTCATATCTGAGATTTTCGGAGAAAAAACGATTTAAAACAGATTCAAGTACTGGTCTATTTCCCAAAAACACATTTTTTTTTACTTAAAATTCATGATGACTCATTTTTTTCCCGGAAATTTCTCTTTTTCCTATGACCTGAGTGAACGGCTGCGGAGATATTCGGAGAAAATTTAAAGATGAAAAAAAATGAGATTTTCGTAAAAAAAACTTGATATTATTTTTTTTCCGGATCTTTTTCTTTTTCCTATTGAGTGAACGGCTGCGGAGATATTCGGAGAAAAGTTGTAGATGAAAAAAAATAAGATTTTCGTAAAAAAAACTTATGAAATTTTTTTATCCCTCATAATTCTGAGAAATAACGAATTTCCGAAATTTTTGCAAACATTATTTTCCTTAAGGGGTAACACCACTGTAACGGCTTACCACGAAGCGTTTTAGACAAATAATACTTGGGGTAATTATTAAGCATATATTGAAGTATATTGCAAAGAAATTTTATGGGAAAATATTACAAAATGGCGACACTGCAGCAAATTCTTCCGAGGCATGTTGAACTTAAGGTGATCTACGGCACGCAGTATAACTTGTGTCAATTTTAATCTGGACAAAATACATTTTTTTAAATTAAATCTAGATGAGTGTAGCCAGTGAACCACGTAGGGGATTTTAGAAATATTGATTTTTGAGTAATTGCCGAGTATTTGACTAAAAATGTTCAATTTTTTTTAAGACTGTTATTTTTTAATAAATATTGTTTAAATTAACTTATCGAAAATCCCCTACGGGGTTCAGTAGCTACACTCATGTAGACTTAATAAAACAAAATTCTTTTTTTTATATTAAAATTGGCACAGTTATACTGCGTGCCGCAGAGGTTCGACATGCTTCGGAAGAATTGCTGCAGTGTCGCCATTTTGTAATATTTTCGGATAAAAATTTATAGTCATACACTTAAATATATGCTCAATAAATACCGCAAGTATTATATGTTTATCACATTTTCTTCCGCCAAAAAAAAAAAATAAAAAAATACGCTTCCTGTAAGGCCGTTACAGTGGTGTTACCCCTTAAAGTTTTCATATCATTTTCAAGATTTTCCCATGATCGTGAGTAAAATGATGAAAAATTCGGGAAAAATCCAAAAAAATTCGGAGAAACTCGGATGTTTGCGTAAAAATAATTGTCCGCAAAACTTCGAATTCTTTATATTTGTTCCAATTCATAGAAAAAATCGGAAAAATTTTCCGGAAAAAATCGGAGTTTTTCGGAAAAAAAAATTTGCACTAGGGGCGCGGGATCGTACCCCGCGCTCAGTGCTTTTTTTAAAATTATTACTACTATTAATTCTTATTTGATTAGTTATTTTTATTAGTTATCATTATTATTTTAATTAGTTATCTTTTAATGTCGAAAAATTTATCGCGCCCTCTGACCGTTTATTTTATTAGTTTGTAGGTTAATTTAAATACAATAATAAATCTAAATTACAACTTATTTATCTTCTAAAAAATTGTTTGCGCTTTACTCACACCCGTCCCTATGCCAAATAAATTGTAATTCATAAAAGTAAGCTGAAATATATTTATATTCATATTATTATATTCATTCTCATTTACTTTCATCAAGCGATAAAGCATTATGATAATGCTTTATGGCTTGATGAAAGTATATGAGAATGTTCGTGGCAGGCCGTTACAGTGGTGTTACCCCTTAAGGAAAATAATGTTTGCAAAAATTTCGAAAATTCATTATTTCTCAGAATTATGCGGGATAAAAAAATGCCACGAAGCGTTTTAGACAAATAATACTTGGGGTAATTATTAAACATATATTGAAGTATATTGCGAAAAAAATTTATGGGAAAATATTACAAAATGGCGACACTGCAGAAAATTCTTCCGAGGCATGTTGAACTTAAGGTGCTGTGCGGCACGTAGTATAACTTGTGCCAATTTTAATCTGGACAAAAATTTTTTGTTAATTAAATCTGGATGAGTGTAGCTAGTGAACCACGTAGGGGATTTTAGAAATATTGATTTTTGAATAATTGCCGAGTATTTGACTAAAAATGTTCATTTAGACTTAATAAAGCAAAATTCTTTTTTTTTAGATTAAAATTGGCACAGTTATCTGCGTGCCGCAGAGGTTCGACATGCTTCGGAAGAATTGCGGCAGTGTCGCCATTTTGTAATATTTTCGGATAAAAATTTCTAGCAATATACTTAAATATATGGTGAATAAATACCGCAAGTATTATTTGTTTATCACATTTCCTTCCGCCAAAAAAAAAATTTCGAAAAATCCGCTTCTTGTAAGGCCGTTACAGTGGTGTTACCCCTTAAAGTCTTCATATAATTTCCGAAATTTGCCTGTGATCGTAATCAAAATGATGACGTATTTGGAGAAATTCGGAGAAACTCGGATATTTGCGTAAAAATAATTGTCCGCAAAACTCCGAATTCCTCATATTTGTTCCAATTCATAGAAAAATTCGGAAAAAATCTAAAAAATTTTTCGGAAAGCATTATCATTTAAATTAAATTTTAAGCCATAAAGCATTATCATAATGCATTATCATAATGCTTTATCGGTTGATGAAAGTAAATGAAATTGAATATAATAATATGAATATAAATATATTTCCGCTTACTTTTATGAATTATAATTTATTTGGCATAGGGACGGGTGTGAGTAAAGCGCAAACAATTTTTTAGAAGATAAATAAGTTGTAATTTAGATTTATTATTGTATTTTAATTAACGTACAAACTAATAAAATAAGCGGTCAGAGTGCGCGATAAATTTTTCGACACTAAAAGATAACTAATTAAAATAATAATGATAACTAATAAAAATAACTAATCAAATAAGAATTAATAGTAATAATAATTTAAAAAAAAAACACTGAGCGCGGGGTACGATACAGCGCCCCTAGTGCAAATTTTTTCCCGAAAAACTCCGATTTTTTCCGGAAAATTTTTCCGATTTTTTCTATGAATTGGAACAAATATGAAGAATTCGGAGTTTTGCGGACAATTATTTTTACGCAAACATCCGAGATTCTCCGAATTTTTTTCGATTTTTTCCGAATATTTTATCATTTTATTCACGATCACGGGAAAATCTTGGAAATTATATGAAAACTTTAAGGGGTAACACCACTGTAACGGCCTTACAGGAAGCGTATTTTTTAATATTCTTTTTGGCGGAAGAAAATGTGATAAACAAATAATACTGGCGGTATTTATTGAGCATATATTTAAGTATATGGCTATACATTTTTATCCGAAAATATTACAAAATGGCGACACTGCAGCAATTCTTCCGAAGCATGTCGAACCTCTGCGGCACGCAGTATAACTGTGCCAATTTTAATCTAAAAAAAAGAATTTTATTTTATAAGGTCTACATGAGTGTAGCTACTGAACCCCGTAGGGGATTTTCGATAAGTTAATTTAAACAATATTTATTAAAAAATAACAGTCTTAAAAAAAATTGAACATTTTTAGTCAAATACTCGGCAATTACTCAAAAATCAATATTTCTAAAATCCCCTACGTGGTTCACTAGCTACACTCATCTAGATTTAATTTAAAAAAAATTATTTTGTCCAGATTAAAATTGGCACAAGTTATACTGCGTGCCGTAGATCACCTTAAGTTCAACATGCCTCGGAAGAATTTGCTGCAGTGTCGCCATTTTGTAATATTTTCCCATAAAATTTTTTTGCAATATACTTCAATATATGCTTAATAATTACCCCGAGTATTATTTGTCTAAAACGCTTCGTGGCAGGCCGTTACAATGGTGTCACCCCTTAAGGAAAATAATGTTTGCAAAAATTTCGGAAATTCATTATTTCTCAGAATTATGAGGGATAAAAAATGTCATAAGTTTTTTTTACGAAAATCTTATTTTTTTTTCATCTACAACTTTTCTCCGAATATCTCCGCAGCCGTTCACTCAATAGGAAAAAGAAAAAGTTCCCGAAAAAAAATAATATCAAGTTTTTTTTACGAAAATCTCATTTTTTTCATCTTTACATTTTCTCCGAATATCTCCGCAGCCGTTCACTCAGGTCATAGGAAAAAGAGAAATTTCCGGGAAAAAAATGAGAAATCATGAATTTTAAGTAAAAAAAATGTGTTTTTGGGAAATAGACCAGTACTTGAATCTGTTTTAAATCGTTTTTTCTCCGAAAATCTCAGATATGACTAAAATATGAAAAATTATGAAAAATTTGGAGAAAAATTTGCACTAGGGGCCCCTGCGGACCGAAGCCAGGAACGCTACCAACGGGACCATCTCATCGCTTGTAGAATATGTGCACTTTCTGGTACTTACAATTCGCGGCCGGATGGATGATTGGCTTGTTTTTGGGGATAATGCTGTATCGCTTGATGAAAGTATGTGCATTAATATAATAATACGAATATAAATATATTTCCGCTTACTTTTATGAATTATAATTTATTTGGCATAAGGACGGGTGTGAGTAAAGCGTAAACAATTTTATATAAGATAAATAAGTTGTAATTTAGATTTATTATTATATTTAAATTAACGTATAAACTAAAAAATAAGCGATCAGAGTGCGCGATACATTTTTTTGTATACATTAATAACGCAGAGAATCAAGAGCTAAATAAGCATTGAAATCATCTAAAAGCCTCGCGCGTGCCCCTCGGGTGACGTCACGCGCGAGTCGTGCTCAGATTGCTTTTTCCCTCGAAGCCTTCGTTTCGGCTTGGCCGCACATGAACGTGCTCAGCGTCCATGTGTTGGTGTAGCAGCCGAAGGCGCGGTCGGGACACTTCGACCGTGCTCGGCTCTTTCCGAAGATGTCCGAGCATCGCTCGCTCACGGACACGCGCTATTATGATTGTGTGACGGGCGCGTAAGAGACTAGAGAGGGGGTAACTTTTACGCGCGATCTGGCTGCACTGCTGTCGACTGGGGCCACGTCGGTCCGGCCGTCGACTCCGAGATCCATCAACGCCATCTCTCACCGACGCGGAACGTGGACTGGCCGCCCGGGAGCATCCTGCCGCCATCTCCCAAGTCTCCGGCCTACCGCGCGTCAGGAGAGACTGCAGCTCTCGCGCGGTATAGCTGGCGAGCGCCGCTCCGACTAGGGCGCTTAGCGACTCGGGAGGGATAAGAGTCACGGAGGATATCGACCGACAGGGCGAGCCACGAGGATCGAGATCCAAAATCGATCGGAGGTCCGTCGTCTGGCACGGGATTGGGCGAGAGGAGGAAGCCGGCCGGCGTGGTCGAGTGAGGTTACCGTAAGAAGCCGAAAAATTCCGAGCGCAAAGGAAATAGAGAGAGAGGAAAATGGATCGAATCGATCACGGAAAAAGTCTCCGCGCAAACTGTAAGTACGCCTCTCTCTTATTTCTGCGAGAGCGGCTATCGAAAGCCATTAAAGTCAGTTCCGGAAAACCTTGTCGCACGGGCGACCGTTAAAAATTCGTTCCCTTCACCCCTCCTCCGTCATTCCCGATCGTCGTCCCGTTTCCGTGCGCGTCGCTTTAATAAAGTGTAAATTATATTTACGGACTCAAAAATCAGTGTGAGCGATTCGAGCCATTAGTCGAGAATTAGTGTATTAATTATTTGCGAAGAAAGTGTAAAATGTGTTCGTGGCGGATCCCAGGTGTCCCTCGTGGAATTTCCCTCGCGCGCGCGTAGCCGCGGCCGCCTCGTGTAGCACGACCGTCGGCCGACTCGAGTGCCATTGCCCGCGAGAATAAATCGCGGCGCGATAAAATCGCGCAATTAGTACTTTGTTATTTTCGATCTTTGCGCATTATTAATTCGAGTATTGTAAAATTAAGTATTAAATAGTCGTGGTCCAAGTTAAGTGGGCATCGTGTTCGAGAACCCCGTCCGTCCCCAAATACCCTGAGACGTCCTCATTTCAATTTGTATCGAGTCTCGCACTTGCCGGCCGAAGGCCGAATTTGTTGTGGTTTTTTTTCTGTTATTTCCACATTGAGTACGCGTTAAGAGCGTTGCCCGAGAAAGGCTGGCGCCCAATTTATTGAATTTGTAGAAGAGAAAATATTACACGGGTCGAGAAATAGCGTTGGAACTTCGCGTGTTCAGTAACCCGTTCAATTCAAGTCACACTAATATTCTTATTAGTTCGGAAGCTTTTTATTATATCGAGCCTAACTTTATTCTTTTCTTTTCCTGTGATTAATCAATTAAATTCTTTTTTTTTCTGTATCGAGCTTTTATTTCCTGATTGGTGTAAAATAAATTATACTTGAATAGTTTTTTTGTATTGACCCATCAGTAATTTTCCCATTCTCCCTTCGTCCGCCTACGTTAACACGCGATACCCGTCATAATATATATATAGGTTAGGTTTGGAAATTTTATAATATGTCATTCGATAACACTCTAATTATCACAAAGATATTAACTAATTGATATAGTTTATGTGATACAAATAATGATGAGAATCCATTTGGTCTCTTATGGCATATCTGCGATTCAAATGTTACGAGCACTCGGTAGCATAGGGGCAGCGTGCTTGGCTATGAGTAGGTAGGTTCAAGGTTCGAGTCCCATATAGGTGGAATATTTTCTTCGAACTAATCGTTTCGAAAGACCAGGTAATGACGAATTACAATACAAAAATAATTGATTTTTTTTTTGGCAGTGCAGGACCAGTTTTGGTGATCTATATCGGGTCACAATTATCCGCCAAGACTCGGTCGATAATCGGGCCAAGCTCGAGTGCCAATGATGGCAATCTTGACGGGGACTTATTGTTGGTCGATTCTCGAATGAACTCCTACGCGATGCTCGGCCGATTCTCATAAGCCATTCTAGGGCCAATGTTGATTGCGAATATCGGGCCGCTCTTATCATCCGAGGCTCGGTCGATGATCGGGCCAAGCTCGAGTGCCAATGTTGGTAAGCTCGGCGCCGAGCATCGGCCAATTGTTCGCCACTACCGATCACCCTACATGGGGCGTACTCTTATCGCCTGCGTACTCCTATGCCAGCTTACCCTACCGTTGTAACATTATTAATGTTTTTTATAGCGAATTTGTGCGAAAATCAAGCATACAAATAATTATACTGTGCAATCATGGCAACGTCGTAGACGGCACATATGCTTCCTATCCTATCGGTATTCGGTAATTATGTCCAGGAATCTCAAACTGCTCGGTCAGGATAATTAACAACGAATATTATTGGTACTTATTCTCTTAATTAGTAATAATTACTTAACATTAATTCGATAACTATGTTCAGAAATTATACATTTCTAGACATTTCTAGGCAAAGAGAAAATAACCCAGATTTTTTTTCACACATATTTTTTAGAATATCGGAAAATCATTCAAGTTTTTGATTTCTTTGAGATTATAGATAACTTTAGTACACACTTTGCCTTTCGAGCGGATTTTTTTTACTCGCACCGACATTCATTTTTGACAGCTCCTTGGGTCGACATTGAGGTTACGAACGGGACACATATGTCTCTAACTTCGCGACACTTCTGCCAACCTGGGCATCAAGAGACGCGGCAGCGTCTTGACGCCCAGTATAAAAAAAATTCTTCGCCACCAATCTCGATGCTACTGACAAACTGACGACATGCCGCGGCTCTTTATACCGTACCCTAGTGCAAATTTTTTTCCGAAAAACTCCGATTTTTTCCGGAAAATTTTTCTATAAATTTTTCTATAAATTTATTTCTTTTTTTATTATTATTTTCTATAAATTTTCTATAAACTACAAATTTTTCTATAAATTGGAATAAATATGAAGAATTTGGCGTTTTTCGGACAATTATATTTACACAAACATCCGAGTTTCTCCGAATTTCTGCGATTTTTTTCGAATTTTTCCGAATATTTCATCATTTTGATTACGGTCACGGGAAAATCTCTGAAATTATATGAAATAAAAAATATAGATAAAAAAAGAATTCTTACTTTTTGTTTGCTCAAATTATACTTCAAATTTGAGCAACAAATTTTTTAATGCACCTTTCTATAATCGTACTTTAGAATCTGCATTTATTATTATATCACTGCATTTTTTATAAATATTCTGGCCAACGAATTAAAAAAAACGAAAACTTTAAGGGGTAACACCACTGTAACGGCCTTACAGGAAGCGTATTTTTTGATATTTTTTTTCGGGGGAAGAAAATGTGATAAACAAATAATACTTGCGGTATTTATTGAGCATATATTAAAGTATATTGCTATAAATTTTTATCCGAAAATATTACAAAATGGCGACACTGCAGCAATTCTTCCGAAGCTTGTCGAACCTCTGCGGCACGCAGTATAATTGTGCCAATTTTAATCTAAAAAAAAGAATTTTGTTTTATTGTGTAATGAGTGTTTTATTGTGTAGTTACACGTGAGTGGAACTACTGAACCACGTAGGGGATTTTCGATAAGTTAATTTAAACAATATTTATTAACAAATAACTGTCTTAAAAAATAAAATCGAACGTTTTTAGTTAAATACTCGGCAATTACTGAAAAATCAATATTTCTAAAATCCCCTACGTGGTTCACTAGCTACACTCATCTAGATTCAATAATTTTTTTTTATTTTGTCCAGATTAAAATTGGTACAAGTTATACGGCGTGCGGCAGAGCACCTTAAGACGGAATGACACCTCATCGCGGTCGGTAGATTTTTCGGGTTAGTCGGAGATTTTTGGGTATCTATAAAGGTTCTACCATACCGACCGCGATGATGTGTCATTCCGTTTTAAGTTCAACATGCCTCGGAAGAATTTGTTGCAGCGTCGCCATTTTGTAATATTTTCCCATAAAATTTGTTTGCAATATACTTCAATACATGCTTAATAATTACCCCAATTATTATTTGTCTAAAACGCTTCGTGGCAGGCCGATACAGTGGTGTTACCCCTTAAGGAAAATAATGTTTGCAAAAATTTCGGAAATTCATTATTTCTCTCTTAAGATACGCAAATAGATGCAAAGTTAAATAAATATTCAATAATGTGCTCATTTCTTTCACTCGCTTATGTAAAATTAAGAAATTCGCAGACAGACGTTCATATGTAGCTATTGTGTGCCCTGAGAGCATAACCTAGCTTCTCATTGCCAATTCGTGTGTTGGCCAATTCGTCTTATCATAGACGGTGAAGTTTTTTTGTAGAAAATGCATCCGGCCTTGTAGAATTTATTGACGCAGAGCTTGACAATTATTTTGCCTAACGCATCATAGAACAAGCTTCGCATCAGTTTTTCTATAAATGCCCATAGTTTTGTGTTGCAAACCCATTTCTACCCTACGTCAACCGAAAAAACTTTGTTCGGATATAACAATTGGGAAAATCTCACCTCTCGCTGTACTCTCAGTAGTCTCCATGCGAAGAACTACAAGTGATGAAAAGAATGTCTTGTTAGACTTTCTCCACAGTACTGATCGTGTAAAAAACTCTGTCTAACATTTCATAACTTTCTTTAGAGGGATTCAGTGAATCATCAGAAGATTTCTCTCGCCGCTGAACAAGATGACAAGTTTCACAAACTGTGGAAAATTGGTTAACTTGACCGACTGTTTATCAAACTTGTCATTTTGTTCAGCGGCGAGAGATATGTTATAATGATTCACTGAATCCCTCTGAAGAAAGTTTGAAATGTTACCCAGAGGTTTGCATGTGGACAGTACTGTGGAGAAAGTCTAACGAATCATTGCTTTCAACCCTTGTAGTTCTTCGCATGGGCACTATTGCGAGTACAACGAAAGGCAAGATTTTCCCAATTTTTATATGCAAACAAAGTTTCTTTGGCGTACGCGGTAGAGAAATTTGTGTGCGGCTCAGGAGTATCTGCAAAAAGCTTGTGTCTCTTGAAAAGCGCAGAAAGACTGCTGAGTGCAGCTTTCGTACTCACCGTATACATAGTTATAAGCGCTGACTTAAGTTAATCCATTTGTTTTCACAACAGGAAATGTAATTTTCGAAAACAATGAATATTCATAGAACAACTGATGCCGAGCTTGTTTACATAGTTCTGTAATGCATCCGCAATGTTTGGCCCTAGAAGGTGAGAAATTATTAAGTAGTTTAAATGCTTTGAACAAAAATTGGATTGTGCGACTGTAAGAGTGAGAGACCTGAACTTGATTACGAAAATATTTCAAGTACGGTCGAGTTGCATGTATTTATATTTTCCATTTCTCTATTTGTATTATTAAGGAGCGTCTTCTTTTTGTAAATTGAAGTTGTAAATCTCTAACAAAGTGCGTAAAAACGTTTGAGCATTTAGGAAGAATTCATTTTAGTTCCAAAAAGAGCTCGAGTATTTAACAAGAATTCATATCCGTTTCAAAAAAAGTTTGAGCATTCAAGAATTCATTTTCGTTCTATTCCAACGATGCAAACTTCAGCGTCATGGAGTTGGGATCACAAAGATCAAGAGCACAAAAAAATTATGAACATTTTTCAGTGATTTTCAAATCGCTCTATCTCCGCGCAAAATCATCATAGGAGAAAATTTAAAAAAGTATTTCAAGGGTTAGTATCTCTGGATTTCAAGCTTTCACTTTAAATAATTGTTTTCCTTTTTGTTATTAATAAATCGAAAGAAACGTCGTAAAGGAAAATGTCCGATTTTTGTTTCGAAAAGGTGTACAGACAAGGAAAAATTTGTTTGATTAATGACGCAATCAGACTATTTTCCTTGGATCACCCTTTCTATTTTGAACTTTGAAACAAGTATATATCAATTACATGATCAAAGTCAAATGACGGTTTCTACTTTAACAATCAATAACTCATAAACCAATCATCGTACACGAATTTAAAGGGCAGTGCTGGAAAGCTGAAAGTATGCTCTTCAAGGTAAGAAAAAATCCATTTTTAATAAATTTGTTTTCTGTGAGATGTGCAGTTAAAAAACGTCAAAATACCGTTAATTCTTTAAATTACAAAAGTTACGACATCTTTGCGGATATCTATCGCGAATATTATACTTAGGCATTTTTTCCAAGTTGATAGTGTCCACAAAAAGTATGCTAAGCGTAAAGTTGTCCCGATTTTTCCCCTGTAGCCCAAATTATGAAAGTCTTGAATTTGGTGAAAAAGAATTGAAGGAAATTTATTATTGTTTAAGGCCACTATTATTTCGCTTACTCTGTAAAATAAATATTTTTCGACATTTACGGGAAATTTCACTCATGTAAAGTGGGAATTTGTACAAAGATAAAAAATTAAACTTCTTTTCAATAAACAAAAATCTCTTTGTTTACAAAAGGGAATTTAGTTTTGTTCGTTTGTCAATTTCTTATTGAATAATAACGAACATTCGAATGTACGAATGTTCGTGCATTCGTACGTAACGAATTACGTACGTTCGTACATAACGAACGAATTTCTTATTGAATAATAACCTTTTATTTTGTTCGAAAAATGGATGTTAAAAGTTGTAGCCCCTCTGCATTTCCTATACTTTTATCAATGTGAAATGAATCTTCTCATAAATTAACATATTGTGAATACTTGTAAAAAAAATCGTAAAAAGAAAAAAACACGTTGTTTTAAGTTCTTTAAAGAAATGTTCAGTAATAAAAATTGATATTTTGAACGAGTTTGAAATTGCAGACGTCTAGTTTGTTCCGATATATTGAAATTCCCCTTCCCGAAAGATCTGAAATCTCCTTTAAAAACTTTTTTTTAAAGTAAAATCAGCGCCAAGTAATTTAAAAAAACCCTGAAAATCGTTATCGCTTAGTTTACTATATAAAAAATTCTGATTAATCTCAAATATCTCAAACTATACTTTTTATTCAAGTTCAAGAATGGTTTCATTATACTTCTTTAATGCAAATGTACAAAAAAAATGAAATCACTTTTATGAAATAGCCAAGCAAGTTTACTAGTCATGTTGCACACTAAATTGTTGAAGCTTAGGAATAATATTGTTGAAAACATTTAATTTTAAAAAGTCATATTACTATTATAAGAAAAAAATTGATATCACCATTAGATAAAAGTACAAAGAAGGTAACCCACAAGTACACTGGAAATGCTGTGCAACGACTTGGCGTGCATGGCTAAAAAAAAGTTCGGCGAAGGATTTGGTCATCTCAACATCTCAACTGTCGGGTTAACAAAACATAAATTGTCACGATTTATTGTGCAAGTTAAAACCAGATTCATGTGGAGTACGAATCAAATGAGTGATGTACCCTTCGACCACACGGCACTTGAAATATTAATTTATTTGGATAATACGAACAAATGTGTATAAAAGCATTTACCTTTTAATCTATAACACAATAACCGCATATCTCATAAAATATATTGCGTCTTATAGACTTTGATCTAATTGATAAAGTATGCATCTCTAAACCATCTAAGCATCCGCAGGTTTAAAGGTTAGCATTACTGTTTTATCCTCCTGATGGCGGAAACAGAAATTTCGTATCGATAAAGCTCCTGTAGATATGCTTGCTAATAGCTCTGGTACCTGACGGACATTATGAATTGAAATGTTCTTAATACCCCTGTTAGTCGACGCCACGTTATAATGTAAAATTATAGATATACATACATATATCGACGCAACAATTATTTTCGCGGGCGGTCGGAACGGAAAATTCGGTATCTTCCCGACCTTTTTCCTAACCATGCACGCCAAGTCCTTCCACAGCATTTCCAGTGTACTTGTGTGTTACCTACTTTGTACTTTTATCTAATGGTGATATTGTTACAAGCCGTATTGTTGTCCGGTTGTAATATTATTATTTTATTATTTTGTGCGCGCGCTGGGCCGCCGGCACATGGATCCTTGTCTGTTTTAAAGTGGCGTGACGCACCTCACCTTTGATTGCCGATGATGCTTGAGACGTTCGGCGTTCGAATGTAAGTGAATAATCGGCAACGTACTCACTAGTTCACCGAATTAACAGTTCACTTTATTCGTTACTTAAAAAGGTCTTACACGGAACGTAAATATAATGTTACTTGTATAATATATCGAAATGAAATATAATAGAATATATAATAGTTGTATCGGGGTTATTGGAGAATAATAGGGGATTCGGCTTCGAAATAACTCGACACGCAATGCCATTAAGGTAATTGTCGCGAACGAATATAACGAAGGTGAATGAAGGGCCGCTAAGGTATTTCCTTCATTCGATGAGTTCTTACGCGATCACAATTTCAATGGTAGAAACGGACAACACCGGTCGTACCCGCGAGAACCTAAGTACGCGAGCAGATTTGCCACTAACGAGTGAAGGTCCCTCGACCGATTGTTCGGAAAGTCGCAATAAGACTGAGGAGTCACCAAGTGGATGACGCCTTGAGTATTTCGCCAAATAGCGTTTAGGTTGTCGTGGAGGTGAATTGCGAAAGAATGGATCAGTGATTTTCATGAGGTTTCGCAAAGAGTTCGATTGTTGCATTCCCTTTTTGCTTGCACTAATATTTCGAAACCGGCAAGTTCGCTTCTTGAAGAAAGAAAAGTAATTTGATGATTTAGGATTGCGAAATATTGCGAGCGTTCGGTGGTATGGAGGCCGCGGAGGCAATGACACGAGTTGAGTAATACGGAAGTATACGGATACGAAAAATGGTCCGTAACCGCCCTCCCTTCTTAGACGGGATATGGTCTAGTGTTCATACTCCCGAGACACTGTGATCCTACCATTGCTAGTAGATGGTTGTATCCGAATGATATGCGTCGTTTGCGATAGCCAGATGATCGAGGTTGTGTGCCTCTCGTCTCGCAGGTGGCGATGTCGCTCGTCGCGATGGTCTGACCATGTGAGTCAGTGGGATTTCAACGAGTCCGCGTGGCTGTATCATCATTGCGGTTTTTTGACGTTGTCGCCAAGTTATTTTCTGTAATCTTGACTGCGGGTCATTTTTCCGGCATTTAATGAAGAAAAATACCCCTAGCCATAGTATTGCCAAAAAGGTGAGACCGCCCGACAACGAGTAGATGGTTACATTGTTAACACGTCGTCCTCGATGGTACTGCATTTGTACTCTCGCCTCTTTTTCGATTTCATCGAGCGTTTTCGCATTCTGGGAGTGGTCCCAATCGTTGTTGGTATTTCACTTAGTGGACTGAACAATTGCGTGAATTACAGAGGCTACTTCCTCCTGACTTGAGGCTGGTAGTAATGACGTAAAATTTAATGTTTATATTAGGGTGAATGTATACGTTTCGACTGATGATTTATTTCATGAGCTATAAGACGCGTTGTACTCATCATCGCTAGACGACCCGGCACTAGGCTCAAGATTCCTGCACCAGTAAGAGTTTCGGAAGCGATTTGATATCCCTGGCTCATGAGGCGTAAATCAGTCGGTTGTGGGGTGGAGTAGAGCCAGCTATTCATAGTTTCCAAGCGAGTCCAACAAGTGTCTGTGGTTGACATTGCCCTGATGTCGCATGTTTTCCAGTCGATCTCTGGCGTTTTTGTAAGGAGTGAAATTTCGCAAGTCCTCCTCCGCTGTGTCGTGTATAACGGTAGCGTAAGTTGGCAAAGTTATTGTTATTTGTGCATTTTGCATTGGGTCAGGTATTTCTCCGTAGGCAAAAGGTAATAGTGTTGATGCGTCAATGCAATGTAAGGAGACCATGGCTGTATAAATGTGGCGATAGTCTCGTTGTTGATCTTTTAGTTGAGTAAAACTCAGGAAAAGTTGCGTTCCTTCAGTGTTTCGGTGACGATTTGGTTGGCCTGGTCAGACAACTCCATGGTTCGATTTGCAAGTTCAACCAAGGTTTTGTGTATACTGTGGAAATCTGAACATATGCCATGCGTTTGATTTTCGACAATCTCTGCAAGGTGGTGCTGCGCCTCATAAACGTTGTCGATCTCCTGATTATAGTATTCGGCGTCTTCTTCTGAGTGAGTTTCAAATAGTGCCTTACCGACAGAACCTATAATGCCCAACGGGGCAGACCGTTTTGTCCTAGTATTGTTATTGATGATGTTACCGATGGTGCTCGCTAGAATCTCAGTGTATTTATTGGCATCGTCTAAAAGCTTCGGAATCGTGATGCGATCCCTGAGTATTCACAGTCGTTGAGGCCTAACTCTCGGCAGTGCTGCGCGAGGCTTTTCAAATGTTGTGTAATCGCGGGTTTTTGTTGGAGAAATTGGTCAAGCTCTAAAGATGTCACAAGTTTCCATGCAGTGTGCGAGATCCGAAGAACGCCCATCTTCTCAAAGAAAATGCTTGGGTTGTGTTGTAGTGGCTTCACCGTATAG
The DNA here is from genome assembly GCA_944452715.1 of Ophion slaviceki. Taxonomy (NCBI): domain Eukaryota; kingdom Metazoa; phylum Arthropoda; class Insecta; order Hymenoptera; family Ichneumonidae; genus Ophion; species Ophion slaviceki. The sequence goes on from OX101786.1 coordinate 47,860,620, forward strand.
GATTTTCCAGTCGGTTCAATACCTTGGCCGTGGGTCATTACCGTTGTTGTTAGTATGCTCACGATCGTTCTGAGGATCACCGTCACAATCCGCATGTTGATAGTTCTGCAAATAACAATTATTCATTAGGTGATTTTTATCGACGCTATTCTGTAGAGGGGATTTTCTTTGGTCGACCCCGAGGATTCTTTTCCTTCACTTCGATCTCTGATTTCGGTTTTGGGGGCCTTCCTTTTCTCTTTCTCGGTGCAGGCGCTGGTGGCGTATTTCCAGCCATATGAGCGTGTTTTAGTTTATCCATGTGTGTGAGAACCAGCTGACCGTCGCGTTTGTCGATGAGCGCTGTATGCTGATCCAGCACCTTTGCGATTTTGTACGGTCCGTCGTAATAAGCGTCAAATTTGTGTTATTTAGGTTCGCGCAGAGTGCACACCATCTCTCCTGGTTCGTCTTTCACGACATTCGTTTTGCGATCATACTGTTGTTTAGCTTGATGTTTGTGGTGATTTTAATTATTTCCTCCGATTTCGGCTAGTTCATCCAGCCTTTCGGCGAAGTTTGCTACATATGCCGTGGTCATTGGCAGATGTTCTTTGAACGGAAAGGTGCTTGGTATTTTCATAAGTTTCCCGTATGCCATCTCGAGGGTGTAAAATTCGTCGCTTCATGAAGTGTAGCGTTATGCGATTGGATAGCATATGGCAAAACTTCGTCCCATTCTGTTCGTTGACCGATGTAGTGTTTGAGATAATCAGCGATGCTCTGATGACTTCTCTCAAGAGATCCATTGCTCTGTGGGTGGTATGTTGTCGCTTTCACATGTTGTACGCCTTTTCCCTTCCAGAATTCTTCCATTTTTTGGCTGACGAAAGATTTCCCATTGTCGCTAAGAAGGAATAAGGGCGTGCCATGCACCGCGAAGTATTGTTGATCTAGTGTCCGAATGATGGTTTTAGATTTCATGTCGGGAAGTTCGAATGCTCGTGCAAATTTTGTGAGAAGGTCGATCGTCGTGAGAATGAAACGATTGTGTCGTTTCGTCGTTGGAAATGGACCGATGATATCTACTGCGATCTTTTCCCAGGCTGCCACCGGTGTATCTGTAATTATCATTGGTTCTCTGGTTTTTATGCGGAGCAATTTGTGTTCTTGACAACTGTGGCAGCATCTCACGACATCCTGAACATTCTTTTTCATGCCTTTCCAAGAATATCGTTGTCTCAATCGTTCGTATGTTTTCCTGACTCCTTTGTGTCCTCCGATGTGCTCCGTGTGCCACGTCCGGATTATATCAAAGCGTTCTGGAGCAGATGGAGTCTCGATCTGACCAGTACATACTTGGATGTTGAATGGGCCTTTGAAAAATATTGCTTCCAGGATTTTCTTGAACGCATCTACGGGTAGGTCGTCGTGGCCGTCTCCGTTTGATGAAACTCTGAATTCTTGGATGTTTTCTCGCTTGAGCGCTTCCCTGAGTGCATCGAGAGCTGTTTTCAGATTTTCGATGGTAATTTTCCGATAATATTCCGTGGTGGCGGCAGCACTGAGTACAATGGTCCGCTTAGCTTTGCAAAGCGCTACAGTCTTCGTTTTGAGATCGTTCGTGATGGTTTCATTGTCGATGTAACCCAAATCCCGCAGCTGCTGCCCAATGGGGTAATGGATCACCCCGTCTGATGATGTCAGGTGCAGGTAGACTCCCTTTCTTGTTGTTAGCTGTTCGGGAATAACGACAACTCTCGTCTTACAAGGAAACGTTGCGAGGTCGATGTCTCCGATTTCGATTAAATTTGGCATGCTTGTAGAATGGGTAAAAATAGGCGACACGTATTTTTTTATATCGGCGGAACCCGATTATTAAGGGTTGAAAAGCACCCTCGAAAATTGGGGTGTTTTTCGTTTTTCGTCGATAACGTTTTAACGGTACGAGATATGAAAAAACTTCAATTTACAACAATGTTTATCTTTTCGTGTATTATACATTGAAGACGAGAACGATGCAGATAGCAACAAATTTCATATTGTTTATTGCAAAAATGCAATTTTTTCAACCGTATCTCCGAGAATTTTTAATTGACTGGGATATAAATTTGCGTACATGTAGAGAATGGAAAAGTGCGGATACGGATTTTTTCTTTTTCCGATATCTCACAACTAAGGGGTTGAAACTGCCCGTCGATTTTTTTGCCGAGAGCATCGTATAATCAGCTAGCCTTTTGGCATTTCGATCTAAATTCACGTCAATATATGTTCGTGTTATGACGCAATTGCATATTTGTAACATTCCAGCCCCCCCCCCCCCCCAAGACGAAAATTTGTAGAAATAAAAATGGTTTACAAAGAAAGTACAATCAGTCAAAATAGTCGATACACATTTTCTCGTTTTCGAAATAGAAATAAAGTTCGAAGGAAAACAAATTTTATATTCTTTGACTACTAGACGTTCATGATGATAATGATGAGTACAGCAACAAATGGCGTGTTGTTTATTGCAATAATTCGGGAATTACTTATGAAAAATCACTCTTCAGTTTCCCACTCATATGGGCAGAGGCAAAGCTCGCAATCACGGACTGACTTCGTGCTTCCGAAAGCCACTGGATTACAATTGTATATTTACGAAGAAATTCCACTCCGCTCACCGTATCGAAGGCATTATCTGCAGAGATTACAGCGTTTTTGGGTTGCCGCTGCAACTCATGAACAGAATGATGCAAACATTTTTATCAGCTTATAACGCAGCATAATTTAATCTTTATCTTTAACTTTAATTTCACAAACAGCAGGACCAATGGACGAAAGAAATAAATCTTCGCAAAGAGCGACTATGGTGCAAAGAGCGGCTCTCATGATAACCTTGAAATCGCCTTATTAAAGATTAATAGCAGTTCTAGTAATAGCGTGTGTCGTCGTTATTTTTTTCGTGTGTATTTATCAAATGGGTTTAAAGTCATATAAATTCACCAACGATCATTATTGCTGCAGTTACGACGGAGAAGCCAGCCATAAATTTTGAGTTCGAAATACAAATAAAAATGTACGTTAATCCGGTGAATGTTATTCAACTTCTATCCATAGCGATAAGTGCTATGAATTTGCCTCGCACTCCAATTACCGAACAGGAAAAACAGTTCAGTAAGGATCTAGAAAACATGATCATTGAAGCGATGGATCAACCTATGAAAATGGAAGTCGAAACTGGTTTGGATTTTCTGTCACCAAATGAGATTCATGAAGCAGCCGCAATAGAAGATGACAGTGAAGGAGATTGGCACGGACAACGATACCTAGATCCAAAAATTGATGAAAATGTATGTACCCAAGATATAGAAGAAATGAGTTACGAACACAAGACAAGAGCTGTAGATTACTGGAGATCCGGGACAAATGGGAATAGAAAGTTATCATCTGTTCAAACGAAATTAAAAAAGGTGAAATCAGAGCCGCAGTTGCGCCGGTGGGCCCATAGCATATATGGGCCGGTGGGCCCATAGTAGGTGGGTGCCGGTGGGCCCATAGTAGGTGCTACTCTTATTAGAGTAGCACCTACAAAGAAAAGTTAACAAAGATAGCTCACTACACGTTAAACAATTTTAATGATGCTTTGGACAAAAGGCTGCCTGTCCATGATATAGATCTTCGACGATGTGCCTTACGTACACGAGAAATTGTAGAAATACCAGCCGTAAATTTCCAAGCATCCGCTTCTTGGCTAAGGACATTCAAAAACCAACATGTAATTGTGTCACGTAAGATTACTAAATATGTAACAAAACAACAATTATCAAACGCTGATACACTTCAAAACAAAGCTATCGAGGTTATAGAAATGGTGAAAGTCAACATAGCCAACGTTGGGGCTGAAAACACATTTAATTCTGATCAGAGTGGATTCAATTTAGAGCTACATACAGGCCGCACATTGGCGAAAGAAGGGCAGAAATCCGTTGAGACAGTCGTGCAATCGAAAACATCAACAACACACAGTTATGCTATACAGCCTTTGGTTTCTGCAAGTGGCAAGCTTTTGGCACCTATGTTGATCGTTTTAAACGAACCTACTAGCAAATTTGGTCCTCGAGTGCAACAAACTATGTTCAGAGCCGAAAATATATTTCCATTGGCTTCGAAATCTGGAAAATTGACGACTAATCATTTCAAGTGATGGTTCCAAGAAGTATATATTCCCAATACGGGTCCAAAATCGGTAATACTTCTGGATTCTTGGAGCGGTCAATGTCCAACTGCATTTAAAGAAATGGATATGCAAGGAAAAGATATTAAAGTTTTAACCATTCCAGCAGGTAAATATGTTGCACCAGTTTCATTAGTTCTGTAGACAATTAGTCCATATGATAATTAGTAATTCCTGCAGGTACGACTGGAATAATACAGCCCCTTGATGTTTATGGCTTCCGTGTATGGAAAAACTTCGTCAAACACTTTTCTGACGCAGTAATATTATACAATTATGACGTCAATCTGCATTTGAGAGACAATATTGTTAAATTACAATTTCTTACACACAACCAGTTTTCTTCTCCACGGTTTACAAACCTTTTCAAATATGCGTGGTACAAAAGCGGGTACGAAGAAGAAAGACCACCACACTTCGAAAATCTGGTAGAATTTTGCTTTCCACAAAATGTACCGACATGCTATATATGCGGCGAAGCAGCTATTATCACTTGTGCATGGTGTAAGAAAACTCTTTGTTTCAAACACTTTTATCATGACTGTCATTATTGCAATGAGTATAATCCATAAAAAACGTAGAGTCGAAACGTTTCCTAAATGAGTAAGCGCGAGAACACTTTTCCGATTGTGTTGTAATCTTCAAAGGCAGTACGTGGCGGGGGAGAATTTCTTCGTAAATATACAATTGTAATCCAGTTGCTTCCCGAAGCACGAAGTCAATCCGTGATTGCGATCCTTGCCTCTGCCCATATTAGTGGAAAACTGACGAGTGATTTTTCACAAGTAATTCACGAATTATTGCAATTAACAACATGCCATTTATTGCTGTACTCGTCATTATCATCATGAACGTCTAGTAGTCGAAGAATACAACATTTTTTCCTTTCGAACTTTATTTTTATTTCGGCCCGTTCACGAGCTATAGAAAGAACGAAGTTTTTAAGGGTGCGCTGACCCCTTAAGACTGTCGTTCCGCCAAAACGAGGAAATGTGTATCGACTATTTTGACTGATTGTACTTTCTTTGTAACCCATTTTTATTTCTACAAATTTTCGTCCATGCCGCACGGTAAGAACTTTGAACGTTTGCCTTTCGAGAGGGGGAATGTTGGGGGGGGGGGGGGTGGAATGTTACAAATATACAATTGCGTCATAACACGAACCTGACCACGAATTGACCTGAATTTAGACCGAAATACCAAAAGGCTGATAATACGATGCTCTCGACAAAAAAATCGACGGGCAGTTTCAACCCCTTAATTGTGAGATATCGGAAAAAGAAAAAATCCGTATCCGCATTTTTCTATTCTCTACATGTATGCAAATTTACATCTCAATCGACTAAAAATTCTCGGAGATACGGTTGAAAAAATTGCACTTTTGCAATAAACAATATGAAATTTGTTGCTATCTGTATCGTTCTTATTTCCAATGTATAGTACACAAAAAAATAAATATTGTTGCAATTTGAAGTTTTTTCATATCTCATACCGTTAAAACGTTATCGACGAAAAACGAAAAACACCCCAATGTTCGAGGGTGCTTTTCAACCCTTAAAAATCGGGTTCCGCCGATATAAAAAAATACGTATCGCCTATTTTTACCCATTCTACAAGCATGCCAAATTTCATCGAAATCGGAGACATCGACCTCGCAACGTTTCCTTGTTAGTGGGTAGAATATTTTGAACGTTTTCTTGTTCTGTTGTACTGCTGTCGCTTTCGCTATCAATCTCATCCTCGTATGAAGATGAGGATGTAACTGATACGAATTCCTGATCATCGTCGGTCGCAGATGTTCTGGCAGAATTTGTCCCTGAAATGGTCTTCGTGTGTGTGGGTGCAAATCGGATGGCTCGTGGTGTTGAACCACAGGCCGTTTGTTCACCCTTCAACGGCGTTGGTACTGTCGACAGTCTTCCATACCGGGTTTTAGGAGACAGAAGATTGCCGCCAATATGGCTCGAATTCCTCCCCTCTTGTTCCGTTGTTAGTTGGTTCGATGGTTTTCCTGCTGGTTTGTCAGGCTGCGTACGCAGCCTCTCAATTGCCACCGCTGCATCCGGACTTACTCCGAATTCGTTGGTGAGAAGCTTGAGTTGAGATTCCGTTGGGCTGCTATTGCTGCACGCGGAATCATCGTTGAGGATTGGTATGGCTTCTTCCGTGTTAACAACTGCCTTTGGGAGGTTCTTAGAGAGATCGAGCAGTTGCCGCTTGGCTTCGCCCATGGTGAGATGATTAGTACCCTTTTGGATAGCTAAGGACGAGTCGAAAATATATCGGAAGGGATCCGATTGCGCCGAAGTGTCAAGTTCATTTTCGGTAAGGTCTGTGTCGTCATCGCTCGGTTGGTCGGGTTGGGATACTGTAGAGTCTGTTAACGGTTCGACGTCGGCTGTTTCCGTTGTTTCGTCAATATGTTCCAGCGTTGGTTTCGCCCACATGCTACAGCGGCGAGACTCTTCAACTGGCTCGTTATTTTCTAGTTGAGATTCGGAAAAAGTGGAGTCATGGTACGTAGTTTTTGTTGCTGTCCGCCCCTTTTCCCGAATTCTACTCGCAATTGCGCTTGCATCCAGGTCTATTACGGGTTTCGCCCCTTTTGGTTCAAAATCTGGGTCTTCTCGTTGCGTCAATGGGAAGCTTGCAGCCGGAGGATTTCTTGAGAAGGCGTCCGCGTTCAAGTTGGTTTTTCCCTTTTTGTATACGACCTGATATTCGTACTCTTCGAGCTGCAGCCTCCATCTCGTCAGTCTTGATGTAGGGTCCTTTACCGACTGTAGCCAGACCAGCGGTTGGTGATCGGTTACGGGTGTCAATTTTCTTCCGTATATGCACGGCCAAAAAGTTTTTACAGCGTATACCATAGCGAGGCATTCCTTTTCTGTTGTCGAGTAATTTTTTTCTGCTGCGGTCAACACTCTACTAGCATACTGAACTAGCAAATCTTGACCGAGTTTTTCTCTCTGACTTAGCACAGCACCGATTGCAATATGCGATGCGTCGGTTGTTACTATGAAAGGCCTCTTGAAATCGAGATACTGCAGTATAGGCTCTTTACAGAGTGCGTCGCGCAGATCTTCGAAACTAGCATGATGTTCATTGGTCCAGAGAAATTTGACATTTTCGTGAGGTCAGAAAGCGGATTGGCGTGACCTGAGAAATCGTCGAGGAATCTCCGGTAGTAACCGGCGAGGCCAAGGAATTCTCTTACGTGCCGTGGATTTTTTGGTACAGGAAAATTTTTAACAGCCCGTAATTTCTTAGGGTCCGGTCGCACACCATCCTCGTTCAATGCATGTCCCGAATAATTGACCTCGTAAACGTCAAAAAAGTCTTTTGGCTTTTGCTTGATGTTCTTGCAAGGATGACAAGAAGATAACGATATCGTCTAAGTAAACGAACAGTTCCGTTCCGGTTAGACCCGACAGGACGCTATCCATTAATCGTTGGAATGTGGCTGGTGCATTTTTCAACCCGAAGGACATTCTGTGAAATTCGAAATGTCCTCTTGGTGTGGTAAAGGCTGTTTTCGGTTGGTCTTTTCCAGCCACTTCAATTTGGTGAAAACCGCTCGCGAGGTCAAAAATCGAGAAATATTTCGTACCTCCCAAACGATCCAAAATTTCTGTAATGTTGGGCAAGGGATAGCTATCGCCGATGGTTTTCTCGTTGAGTTTTCGATAATCTATTACCATACGCCAACGTCTGTTCCCTTGGGAATCGGCCTTTTTGGGTACAATCCACAGGGGTGAGTTGTATGGCGAGTGTGAGGGTTTAATTATTTTCTTTTCGATTAAGCCTGCGACCTGATTCTTTATTTTTTCTTGATGGATTAAAGGGTATCGGTATTGTTTGGTATGAATTGGTATATCGTTAATCGTGAAATTTCGTGTTGTACGTGAGTTGAGCCGATAAATTCGTCACCTGATAGATGGAAAACGTCAGGGAACTCCCGGACAAGCTCACGAACGTGCCGACGCTCGAGTTTGCTCAAATGCGAAAGTTACCGGTTCAACCTAGGACCGGTTCAACCCGGATCTCAACCTAGCACAGGTTGAGATCCAATGTCGTACGGCTCGAGTTCTTGAGCCGGTATTTCTAGGTCCATGGGTTCGGTCCCCATGTTAGTCGCTACGGCATAGCAATTCCCAACGTGGTTTTTTACTATAGCATCGCTGATGAGTACATGCGGTCCGAGGTTGATTCGCTGTAAATATCCGTCGTAGACATTGACGATGCGAACCTTGATTCCAATCAGTTTCCTGCTGCGACCATCCAAATGAATCTTTACCGAATCGAGTTCCTTTAATACGGACTCGATTTCTTCTTGGTTGCTAAATGGAATGGGGGTGACTGGTTCACGAGAAGTGACCACTGTTTTATGATGGTAGGAAACTTCGACCTTCTCATGGTGGAAATACGGTGCACCCAGTAGTCCGTCAGCGCTCGGTAATCGCTCGCCGCCAAATACGTGGAAGATCGCGTACGAATTACGAATCTTCAAAAGTATCGTTCCGATAGAGCGCACGAGCGTTGGGTCAACTCCCCGGAACTTACGTGTATCGTCCATATCGATGGTTAAGTCCCCGTCGAGAGCACTGATATGAATTAAATTCAGAGACGAGCCCCCGTCTAGGACGAATTCGGCGTGCCCTAATCTGAACTGCGGCGATTGGGATCTTGATTCAAGCTGGCGGTATTTCCTTGAGGAAGCAGTATCTAATGTCTTCTGTAGAAACTGTACCTTTCTGTTCTCGTTGTACTTCGGTTTCCTTTCCTTGATATCGCGGAGTCTTGCGTCCCCGTGGGCTTGGTGATTGCCTTTTGCGCTCGCCCGGGGATGGGCTGGGCGAGCGCCCTCATAGTTTAAAGACTCCGTTGGGGACGTTGGCTCGATACGTGGTGAAACATAAGGTGACGATGGCTGTGTATATTTCCGATACGGTGACCTATCGGTGAAGGCACGTTTCTGATGACCACAACACTGGCAGTGTTTGACTGGCGAAAAACTCTTGTCATGTTTGGAGATACGTCGATTGCGTGTTGTTTGACGGGAACGGTCTTCGTGCTCAACAGACGCGGAATGATCACTGTCAACATTGTATATTTTGCTGCTTGCTTGGTCTTCATCGGATTCCGACACGTCAATCCGTCCGCCGTTCTTCATTGATTGCTAAATCGATGGCATTGTCGAGGGTTTGGGGTTTATGATGATAAATCGAAAAGTAGATCTTCTCAGGTAGACCTCAAAGAAAACTGTCGAGTGCGAGAGCCTCCAGGTCTCTAATGCTGCCCGCTGCAGCTGCTGCTGGACGATCGCCCTTTATTGCAGCCCTAGCTCGTCGAACAAGGCCCTCTGTGCGTGCGATATAGTCCTTGATATTTTCGTTGCTTTTTGTGTTTAAACGATTTATCTCGGCTATGTAGGAGCTCGCACTGCGACCTGGCGCAAATTTAGCCTTTACGTGCCTGTTCGGGAATGACGCAATCCGCGCCGGTGCCATGAGCATCGGGTCGGGGTTCGCGCTCTGCCGGTCGCGGCGCCACGCGATGGCCCTGTCACTCAAGGGCCTCTCATTTTTCGTAATCGGGAAATAGTTACGCGTTCTGACGTAAGTGTCGCCACCACGAGGGGTGGCACGCCTGACCAGCGACGGGACATGCGCGTAATCCATCACCTATCGATCGCCATTGTTGATCCTTCTTCTCTATCGGGACGTAAGAGAACACGGTCACGCGCTCGGTCTCTCTATCACTCGGGCCTCTTATCTGTATCCGCGAATACTTTCATCATCGGGTAACCGCCTTACAAACGGTTACAGTCCTCTTATTCTCCAAGTCGAGGAGAATCGGGCCACGGATATTTTCCGGGCATCGGTGAGAACGAAAGATATTCGGGATCTCGGGAAGATTGGCTTCGCGCTTACGCGTCGCGGCCATATCTTTCTTACACGCTCTCGTTGACCACGCGGTCAGCAAGAGTTCAAAGTCACTCGGGACTTCGTCGGGAAAACTCTTGTACACGGCGAGGTTTACGACCTCGTTGTGTTCGGGATCGAGAGTTCGGGTCAAAAAATAATTGTAAATTTTTGGGACAATTAAAAGAAAATTGGGAACTACGCGTAATTCTCTGCGTCGCCGCATTATTAATTATTCCACCTACACCAGATCCTCAAAACAAAACAGTGCCTAATTAGCGCATTAACGGTCGTGATGCCCTTTTCTTCAACGGAGTTCCATGCCGCACCTCAAAGCTTTGTCAGAACTCCTTTTAGGTACTTTGGTTTTTCCTCGGCTTCGGGTTGTTCAAATTCTTCGGCTACTCTTCTTAGGAAGTTACCGAGAGATTTAGATTCCCCATTATATCGCGGTAGGCTACGTATAGCTTCGCGAATCTCTTTTCGGCGATCGCCTAGCGACGTGCGTTCCAACAGCGACGTAAGAAATTCTTCGGTCGTTGGCATATTATTGCGCCGTTGTTTTTTATACTGTTTAGATCGCTAATATATGCAATTTACCGAGTGAGTTATTAGACACGTGATCCCACTTCGGACACCAGTTGTTACAACCCATATAGGGTCGCCTGTCGTAACCAAAATGCCAGCATTCAGCCATTAAACGGTTTGCTGATAATCGGCCAATAATTCGTCGACCAGCATTGGGGTACTGTAGGCGGATGAACGGCTTGCCAGATCTATGCCAGCCATTCGTGGGCCAATACTATCGCACCGATAATATGGCGATCAGCATTGGGGTATCGCAGGCAGATGAACGGCTTGCCAGATCTATACCAGCCATTGGTGGGCCAATACCATCGCACCGATAATATGGCGATCAGCATTGGAGTATCGTAGGCGGATGAACGGCTTGCCAGATCTATTCCAGCCATTGATGGTTTGTTTTTGGGCGTTTTGCAAATGCAGGTCGTTAAACTGTAACACGTAAAAACAAGGGATAAGGTTTCGAAAAGCATATCCTACTGATGAAGCTGAAATTTTGCACCGACCTTCTTTTCAATATTTTAAGAGAACCTTTAAAAGGATATTGGCGACTAGCAATAGTTTTCGATATATCGGATATTGAAAGTTATTTATTGTACTGCGCTTCTACTATATTAAATAAATCCAAACAAAGCCATCCTACATGGCAAGTGATATGCACATACGGGCGAGCACTGTTTGCCAGGAAGTAGCGCTGCCGGAGGAGTGGGGGGTATCTATAGGATATATAGATATACTCGTATGGCGTGAAATAATAAACTTTACAATGCGATGTATGGAAAACTATTGCTAGTCGTCAAAAATCCGTTAACGGTTTCTCTTAGGATAATGAGAGGAAGTTGGGTGCAAAATTTCAGCTCGATCAGAGGAGTATGCTTTTCGGAACTTCACCCAAAACGAGCGAGTTATTTTTACAGCCTAAATGGACCAAAAAAATTGTCGGTAAACTTTAATGGCACAAATAAAATTATCGGCATAAAAGTAAGGAACGAACAAACGATGGGTTCTGTAAGTGTTAAAATGGCTAAGTGGGTAGGGCGCTCGACACTAGAATGAAAGGCGCAGGTTCGATCCCGATGAAAGGTAAAAATTTGAACAATGCAGAAACTGTTTTTAATGCAATTATTCTATGTACATGGACATAAGTAAAGCATAAGAAAACAAAAAAGATACTACTAGAATTTTTATATTCATAATTTGTCAATTTTTTGTTTTTCATTTCCGGCAGAAGATCCGGCAGCCGTTGCTGGGCCAATATGGGCGTATGATAGTTGGCCCAGTCTTAGCTGCCATTCATGGTTTACCATTACCAACCATGCATGGTGCGGATTTGGCCCGTTTATATAGCCATTACCGCGCCATCGTTTGTTCTCTGGCAACCAGTCGTGGGCCATTACTGTGCCGATTGTAAAACCCTATTTGGGAAGCCGGATTGTTGTTCGGTTGTAATATTATTATTTTGTTATTTTGTGCGCGAGCTGGGGACTCTGGCACATGGATCCTTGTCTGTTTTAAAGCGGCGTAACGCACCTCACCTTTTATTGCTGACGCTGCTTGAGACGTTCGGCGTTCGTATGTAGGTGAATAATCTGCAATGTAGTCACTAGTTCACCCAATTAACAGTTCACTTTTTTCGAAACTTAAAAAGGTCTTACACGGAACGCAAATATAATGTTACTTGTATATCGAAAAGAAATTTAATAGAATATGGTTGTATCGGGGTTATTGGAGAATAATAGGTGATTCGGCTTCGAAATAACTCGACACGCAATGCCGCTAAGGTAATTGTCGCGAACGAATATAACGAAGATGAATGAAGGGCCGCTAAGGTATTTCCTTCATTCGATGAGTTCTTACGCGATCACAATTTCAATGGTAGAAACGGACAACACCGGTCGTACCCGCGAGAACCTAAGTACGCGAGCAGATTTGCCACTAACGAGTGAAGGTCCCTCGACCGATTGTTCGGAAAGTCGCAATAAGACTGAGGAGTCACCAAGTGAATGACGCCTTGAGGATTTCGGCAAATAGCTGCGTTTAGGTTGTCGTGGGGGTGATTTGCGAAAGAATGGATCAGCGATTTTCATTAGGTTTCACAAAGAGTTCGATTGTTGCATTCCCGTTTTGCTTGCACTAATATTTCGAAACCGGGAAGTTCGCTTCTTGAAGAAAGAAAAGTAATTTGATGATTTAGGATTGCGAAATATTGCAAGCGTTCAGTGGTATGGAGGCCGCGGAGGCAATGACACGAGTTGAACAATACGGAAGTTTACGGATACGAAAAATGGTCCGTAATAATATCAGCTTTAACAATTTAGTGTGCAACATGACTGGTAAACTTGCTTGGCTATTTCATAAAAGTGATTTCACTTTATTTGTACATTTGCAATAAAGAAGTTTAATGAAACCATTTTTGAACTTAAATAAAAAGTATAGTTTGAGATATTTGAGATTCATCAGAATTTTTTATATAGTCAAACAAGCGATAACGATTTTGAGGGATTTTTATTACTTGGTTATGATATACCACGATTTACGACGTTGCCAATTCATTTCGCGTGAATTGAGCGAGAAAAAGTAATAGAAAATAATTGTACAAAGTACTGAAAACACTTAATGCCATCGCCGAATGTTCAAAAATGCATATTTTTACAAAAAGATGGAGACAAATAGTTGGAAAACATATGTTTAATATGACAATTATTTGAAAGCTAACAGTTGGTAACAGTCAATCGGTTCCGTACCTAAGCATGGGGCGCTCCCCTCGTACTTCACCCCCGACGGCAAAACCCCATAATAACCTTAAATCAGAGTTAACAAGATATAAGAAATTCTATGCATGCGTTGAGCTTTTGATAGTGTGTCTATACGGAGGTCGCTGCTGTTACACATAAAAGAGCTGTCTATGCGGGCACACTCACGCCACAAAGTATTTTCCTAACAATGAGTGACGATCGTGCAACGGCGTATATCTACTTTCAACCGATTGTATAAGACGCAATGTTTAATTGTCTCACTATTCAATAAGCACGGCTTATCTGAAATGCGAAACTTCAAAGAGTGGTCAAGCTAATTATTTATATACACTTTGATTATGTAAAAAAGTGAGATGAGTTTTTGTGCAATAATGACGTTGTTACATATAGAACAATTCTAATTACCCAAAGGACAAAGCCCTTTTTAAGGAGGGAGGTCTAGTTAGAATTATCAAAAAATCGATTTTTTTCAATTTTCTAAAAGTATAATATCTTAAGAGTATTTTCCAACTAATTGAATGTAAATCAGACCATTATTCGCCGAAATACATAACTTTGAAGGACGCCGTGTTTGAGCCATATAAAGTAAACAGGTAGCGGCAGCTGTGCGCTCGACTCCAAAGGCTCGCTGAAGGTCTTTATTGTATTTCATACCTATATATATACACACATACACACACACACACTCATATATATATATATATATATATATATATATATATATATATATATATATATATATATATATATATATATATATATATATATATAGAAAATAAGAAAAACCTTTGTAGTTCGAAATACTGTTTCAGAAGCAGTTAGATTCGAAACGTTGAACCGTGCGAACGTTTATATTCGGAACAGTTTCTTGAGTTTTTCAGTGCAAAATGGATAAAAAAGTGTCGCGAGAAGACAGAAAAAATCGACGAATTTATAAGTCGCGAACCTTAAAAAGGAAACAGCATTTTAATCCAAAAACTGCGGAGACTGATGATGGCGGAGCGAGTACGTCAGCAAAAAATTGAGAGATCAGGATGAATACCATGTGCCAAAAACGGATGCAGTTGATTACAGAATAATCCATTTTTTTGCCGTTTTTTCGGCGATCACGAGTCTTGTGAAATGTGCAAAGTGCAACAGCAAAATATCATTTGGTATAGTAAGCGAACGTGGACTTGGGTTAAAAATTTCTGTTGTGTGTGATAAGTGTACTTCTCAATACATACCGTCATGCGATTTTATTAACCATTCTTTTGAAATTAATCGAAAGTTCGCATTAGCGATGCGTTTCATAGGCGTTGGTTATAAAGGTGCAAAAAATTTTGCGCATTGATGGACTTCCCGCCATGGTTGGCTAAATCTACGTACTACATATTACTGGAGCATATTTATGAAGCGAGTAAAAATATGGCTCAATTTTTTATGAAGAAGGCTTCTAAAGAAGAGATAAACTTGAATTCTGTGAAGTGAAACCAGTGAAAGTAAGAATATTGATTTGATTGTGTCGGGTGATGGAACGTGGCACAAACGCGGATTTTCGTCTCTGTTTGGCGTCACATCGCTAATAGGACATTTTACGGGCAAAGTTCTTGACGTACTTGTAAAAAGTTCTTACTGCAAGGCTTGTGAAGTTTGGGAAGATAAAAAAGACACGGAAGAATTTGAAGAATGGTATGAAACACACAAAGAAACTTGTTCGGCGAATCATATAGGCAGTGCGGGAAAGATGGAGGTCGATGCTGTAATCGAAATGTTTCGTCGTTCGTGGGAAAATCTTGGAGTGAGATTTTTGTATTACGTCGGGGATGGAGATTCAAAGGGCAGATATTCTGGCATTGTTACAGCTGCTCCCTATGGAGAAACTGTAGTGACGAAAAAAGAATGTGTTGGTCATATTCAATAACGGATGGGCACCCGTCTACGTTCGCGTAAAAAAAAAATAATAAAGGACTCGGCGGTAAAGGGAAACTGCCTGCTAAATTGATTGACCAATTATCTGTGTATTTTGGCAAGGCTATTCGTGACAACTCTGATTCGGTTGAAAAAATTAAGGATGCCATTTGGGCTACGCTCTATCACAAGATTTCAACCGACGAGACACCGCAGCATCACAAGTGTCCACGAGGTGCTGACTCGTGGTGCAAATATCAAGAAGCAAAGGCCGAGAAGAAGTTGAAGTCTTTCAAACAAGATTACACTGCGTTGCCGAAGCAAGTCTTCGATGCAATAAAACCTATTTATGAAAGTCTCACAAACGATGAATTGTTGCAAAGGTGCATTGGAGGTTTCACACAGAACAGCAACGAAAGTTTTAACCAAATCGTCTGGAAGATTATGCCGAAAACATTACCTGCCAGCTATACTACCGTCAGCATAGCCGCTTACATCGCTACCAAGGTAGAAATTGTGTTTGGAATCCTATAGGATTCCCTTACTTCTCCCTACTCCCTGATAGGGATACAACGGGACACCCCATTGGATCCCTATCAGGAAACGTCACGCTCGTACATTGGATTCCAAGAGGGACTCCCCATCGGGATCCAAAAGGGATTCCCATCGGGATCCAAAAGGGATTCCCATCGGGATCCAGTAGGGATTCCTATCGGGATTCCATAGGGATTCCATAACGATTCCCTATTAGAATCCAATAGGGATTTCCCATCGGAATCCAATGTAAGAATCTTAAAGCTTCCCCACAGTATTGAACGGAATCCGACACGATGCTTGATCAATCATATCGCATTCTGTAAGCCCAAAATGCTACAAAAAATAAAAGCAGCGATACACTAAAGAGATCAATTTATTGTTTACAAAGGAGTACATATCGAATACCACAATATACTTATTTTGTTTTTTTAATTGTTTACCCATACTGAATATTTATAGTGCTTTGTATAGTATTCTTCGAATACTTATATCTTATATCTATATCTTCGAGTACTTTTTATGCTGTAACGTAGTTTTTATACACTTTTTATACTATTATTAAGCAAAAATACTTGTGCAGTTATGGGCGGGATATTCTTTGAATCCAAAGCAAATTTTTATGCGCACAAGTATTAAAAATTCAAAAAGTGTGCATATTAAAATTTATAACAAGTTTTTTTATTCGTATAAAAAATACTAGCCCATAACAAACTATAAATATACAATATGGGTAAGCACTAAAGTAAAGAAGTTACTAAAGAATATAATTATATATTGTAGTATTCGATATTTTAAGGCATGGTTTTTTTAAATGTTGCGCGCCGCGCTTCCGACCATTGCCGTGCACGCTACTGCCGCGCAGGCGCGTGAGTATATAGAGCACGACCGGGCAGTACGCAGTCGCGGCATTTCGAGAGACATCCTCGGGAATTTCGTAGTCTGAAAACTCTTCTTTGTTATCGAATAAACATTCTTTCTTGTTCATTTCTTAATAAACTTACCTAACTTCTTAATGAACTAAATCTTAAGTCCACAGGGCTACGCTCTTCATCTGACAACCATAAAATTGCAACAAAATTCCTCCCTACATTGTGCCCTTTTAAATTTTTTTTTTAGGAATTCCTTAGCATTCCCACATCAGATCCCGGTGAGAAATCCTAACGTGCGGTGTCCCTAACAAATTCCTAGAAACACGTTGGTGCATCTTGAAACTCCCAAGCAAATCTGTGCACGGGACCATCAAAGAATAATTTTTTACAGAGCGTCGCGAAATCCCATTTTATATAATTTCAAGTAAAAAATTCTCAAACCACGTTAATCTGGAAACAGCCCAGGATCCATTTGGATTCCAATATGGTCTCCCTACCTGGGGTGTCCATATCAAATCCCCATAAGGATCTGGTAGAAGCTGGGGAGTCCCCAACTAATACATTTGGATTCCAATGTGGACTCCCTACCTGGGCCGTCCCTATTAAATCCCCATAAGGATCTGGTAGAATCTGGGGAATCCCCAACAAATCTATTAGGATTCCAGTGTGGACTCCTTACTTGGGGCGTCCCTATCAAATCCCCATAGGGATCTGGTAGGATCTGGGGAGTCCCCAAAAATTTCTGCATGGGTACCTGCACTTTTAACGAGGGTACATACGGTATGCTAGCAGTCTTTGATGCCATGGGGATCGAGTTGGGACCACACGCCCACGCGTTTGACAAGGCCGAATATTGTATTCGAGTCGAGAAAGCTAACCGACGATCCCTGGAAAACACTCGAGAGGCGAGGGTAGCTCGGCGGCAACTGAAAATGGCTTCAGATGCAATTAATAAAGCGCAGGAAGGCGAACTATATGGCCCAGGAATAGACGACTCTATGTAAGTTACAAAAAAAATTTTTATCTGCATGCAAATCGTACTCAAAACTTTAAACTCGTTTTTCTCAAAACCATGTTTTCGAAGTCGGTGATCAATGTAACTCGAGAACGGCTTTACCGATCGGGTTGAAATTTATATCACTTCTTCTATACATAGTTTTCCTCCGGATGAACGAAGGATTTTTTTTCGGACAATTTTTTTTTTTTTATAGTCAATTTTTGTAAGTGAAATTTTGGTCAAAACAATACTTTTGACTTTCAACGTCCGCCGTTTTGTGAAAAATCGAAATTTTTCAAAACCCTTCGTTCAACCGGAGCATTATATCATTAACTAAAGATTCCCCCCTGTTTTGTTGGTTTCAGATAATCCATCACAGCGTGAGAGTGATCACCGCAAAACCTGTTTTTTTGCAGCGTCCTCGGCCATTGATACGTATCGGCTTATTTTGAAACATATTTCTTTAAAAAAAATTATAATGTTTACATTAAATATATATCTTTTAAACGGAAGAACTTTTGTTGTAAATTATTTTATCGTTTGGCCTAAAAAAAATCGGAAAAAAGGCCTTTTTTTAACGTTCCAACTAGACCTCACTCCTTAAACACCCGCCGATGCCCACAATATTGGTTGTTTGCAGCTACTCAATTTGTCTACCTATGTTAAAAATAAATCGTCTTCGTGATTGTAAATCGGGAAAAAAACGGGGAACAGTTCTATGTTATTTACTTCACCTAAATAATAATCGTCTGCTATCTGGTAATTAAAAAAAAAATACGTCGACGCGATCACTCCTACACTCGGAAAAAAGATTTATTAACGACAAAGAAGTTTGTCTCCCGGCGAATAAGTTTTCTTATTCGTATGTCGGCGTACTACGATCTTATTAACAGCTAAGAACATTTTTTATTCAAGTTTATGTTTAAGATTTACTAAGAATTTTTTTTAACATCTAATAGGATATATAAGTTAGAAGAAATAGATGTTTTATATTCGACAAATAGAGTTTTTCTTAACATCTAATAGGGTTCTTCATAATCCCCCAGCTGGTTTTTTTTCGAGGAATTGTGTCATTTCGTCCGTCATTTTTTTCTCACTTGAACGTTTTTTTCTCACTTTATATTCTTACTTACACTCAAAAAATTCCTCACTTTCGAGTTTCCCACTTCCGAAACACATCACTGACACTTGTGCCAAAAACATTGGCATAGGAAGAAGCTACATGATGAGCGTATGCGTGAGCTACATCTGACGAGCGGCGTGCTGTCGGGCCCGTTGCGTTGAAGGGCAAAGGGCGCATGCGCGCATTAGTATCATAGCCGCGAAATAAAAGGTTTTCGTGGTTGGAAAGTAGTATTTATTCGATTTGAGGAAATGTTTATTCAAATTTTCTATTTTAAATATGGCTTTTAATTGATGTGAAAAATCGGCACGTAAAAAAACATATTTAGTGACGCCGAATAAATGCTGTAGTTACAATCACATAAAAACTGTCTCCATACGAGTAAACATTTATTAATTTCTAATAAATTATGTTTTAATGTGCCAATTTATTAGAACACAATAAATCTTTTTTCTGAATGTAATATTAAAAAAGCATTGCTAAAATCATCATATGCTACTGTTGCTAGAGGCAATGTGCGCAAATGTGGCTGAATTAAAAATAAAGCCTCTCGACTTAAAAATGGCAAATTTCTGTGAAATTTTACGAACAGTTCTTCCAACCCATTATAAATTTTGACAAATACCGTGGAAAGAGGTGTCCACACGAGAACTAGCTTAAGGATAAAAGTGCAATTCCTTATCTGAGCATCTTTGTTGTCGGCTAATGGACGTATACAGTTACAACGCACGGAGAATGAGCGCACAAAGGGTAAACTCGGTTGGGACATTGACGTTGGATAAGTTTTTTTTTAAATTTAATGTTACAAAATACGATTACGATTTTCGACGAATCAAAAAAATTGGGGGTAAATATTCGGAAGTGTCACTCCCGCTAAAAAGAGGCTGTAATTTTTTGTATACATTCTTTATGATTATAAAACTTTATATTAAGTTATATTTTAATGGCGCATAATGTTTTTAATGCATTAACATTTTTTTTCTCGGTAAAATATAAACATGCAAATACAATGTGCCAATAGGTCACTGGTATACTGGGCAACACAAAAGTAAACACACTTATATACATCGAGACTCAGGTAAGAAAATTTTCGAAAATATTCAGTTTATATTTCACAATGGTGTGTTTGGGTTTGTTGGGGTGAAAAAAATCAGCACGGTTCTGACAAGAGTGACACTTCCGAATATTTACCAAATTCGGCAGCACGAAGAGACTTTTTGACCAGTAAATATTTTTCTGAGTTTTCTCTCTCTCGGCCTCGCTTCCCCTCTCTCCCTTACTCACTCGTGTTAAGGCGGTCGAGCTTTTTCAGCTCATTCTTTTTTCCATTACTGTCTTTGTACCGATGCTGCTGACTAATCCGCGATAATAATAATCGGGCGACGATGCCCTCAGCGCCTTCCCTTTCCCTCTCGCCGCTCATCCTCGGAAAGCTTTCTTCGTTGTATGAAGCTATACGCTGTTATATTGCAACGCTAATAGCGAACAAAGCGGTTTGAGTAATGGAGACATGTCGTGAACGCTGGCAATTAATATAAGTTCGCCCGTGTTACACGAAACGAGAATTGCGAGGCTAAAGATAAGGGGTTATTGTTAATGGCTGCTAGACGTTAGGTGCTTTGTGTGTGTGTGTGTGTATTCATGGAAACTCAAAGTGAGGGAGTACGTAAAATGACTAAATAAATAAATAAGGGATCATCACAGTGTAACGGGTCGAAAAATAGCTGATCTTTCGCGATTTTTTTTTCGATGGTTAAAATACACTAATCAGTCTGATTTTTTTAATGTCAAATTCAACCACTCATGAAGAACAGAAAATTGTTTAAACGTTTATTTTTATTTTTTTTTACATTTGTTTTAAAGGTTGAAAATATTATCTGATGTGAATCAAAATTTGTAAAAAGATTATTACTCAGTATGAAAGCCGTTATCTTGCTATGGACGTTTTTTAAAATAAGAATTGACAATATGGCGGCGATTTGAAAAAAAAGCATCGAATTTAGCATATTTTTGCAACAGTTTTTCGTTACAAACATATGGAAATTAAAATAATAGCGTCTCTTTTTAAAAGAATGGCGTGAAGAATATGGTGTCAAAATTTGAGACGGATAGCTTGAAAACTCTCCCTTTGCCAGTGTACACCGTTTTAAAAAATGACATAGCGACAAAAACGCGTCAGTCCGCGTCAGGTCTCCCGCAGCTGATCGAATTCCTTTTTCTAAAAAAGGCTGTAGCAACCGGAATAATTCGAATTTCGTTCCAAAAATTTAGCAGCATGTTTATAACCGCCTATACTATCGGATAATGCAAAAATTATACTGTGATGATCCCTCAAAATAGTTCGTAGCCGTTTGTAGGTTCTTAATTTCTCATTGTAGTTCCACAGAATTATTTAACTACGAATGATGGAATTGTCGGGAATTAGGTCTAGGATTTTCAAGAACCCTGCTGAATATTTTTGATAATCCCGTCCTGAGTATGACGGTTTTTAAACTAGGTTAATTAAAATACCTATTATTATATTAAAATACCATTATTATATAATTTTGTATTCCACTCAAACCAATTTTAAATAATCGAAAAGCGAAAACCATTTACCGACAACTACATTAGGCTGATACGTGAATCTAATGTAGCTCCACACAACTAGTCGCCATATAAAATATATGGGCTCTGACGTGTCCAGATCGGCGTACGTGGCCCACGTCGGCCTAATGTAGTTCGAGCTTAAGTCGGGTGCTATCGTAAGCTTGGTCAATTTCGGGACACGCCACCACTTGTATAGGCTGACACTTGCTACACGAAATGATTAATTCATATCCGACTCAAGTCATTTTTATTTCTACAAATTTCACTTCTCCATTGCATGTTTTACATATCACCATTTCGCTAAAAGCAGAATGAACTGCGAGAAAGCGGAAGATGCGCTAGCCAAACAACGCGTCTGCTTATATATCCAACTCACATGTTTTCCATTTCTTTCGGTACTAGTGTCTCCTCTAATGCCCAACGTTTCGATGTAGGCTTTTTCCTCTTTTTAAATTATTGATGTGAAAACGTCTAGCACGACCTCTCGAAACATTGCGATTTATTTTCGTTGTGTTATTTATAATAAACGTATACACGTCGGTAAGTACTGTAGCACTAACTACGAGCAACCGAATAAACAGGCCAAAATCACCCGGTTTTATTTATGAGAGTGAACAACTTCACGATTTTACCTTCAAGGGATCGTATAATTGGATTCAATGTAATGTCTACCGTTAGATAAAGGGTGTCTCAAAATGATCTGAAATTTTTAATTGCGCGCCATTTTTTGTGGCGAACATAGAGTACTAATCTTTGATAACTGGCATCAAGAAGTATTGAGGTTTTGTCATGGAGAATTACACGATCGAGCAACGCATAGAAATTGTGAAAATTCACTACAAAAATGGCGAAAAAAAATCCGCACGTCTTTTGGTCATCATAACGCGCCATCTCGCAACACTGTTGTGAGTTTAATTACAAAATTTGAGGTTAGTGGTCCAATTCTGACCGCGAAACGGAGTCGCCGCGGAGAATCCGCGTACCGGTCGGTCGAATTAAACCATAGCCGCAGTGAGTGCGAGTGTTGACGAAAGTCCTTCCACCTCGTTTCACCATCGTGCTCAGCACTTGAACATTAACTGCACCCAGCAGACCATGCGCAGCGCCGTACATTCGCCAATTGGATATTGGAGCATCAACAAATCGATGGTGATTTTTCAAAGAAAATCATTAGGGGTGTGCGGATACCCGATGTTCGGGTCGGGTCGGGTACCCGACGGGTTACGTTTTTGCATTACCCGCCACTATCGGGTATACGAATTTGGTAATCGGGTACTCTCAATTTTTTGGTACTCGTAAACGTCGAGTACTCTTAAACTTCGAATATTCGTAAACGAATCGGAGATCCGTATCTATTGTTTACATTTATTTTTATTTTTTTATTTAGGTGCATCGACCAAATAATGGAAGAAAACGAAAACTCGAAGGCGATAAAACGAATAAATGATAATACTGTAAAAAATCTTTTTTCGTCTCACCTTTCTATCCTGTGTGTGTATGTACGTACGTGCGCGTGTGTGTGTGTGTGTGTGTGTTGTGGGTGTGTGTTAGGGTGGAGTGAAAAACGATCACTTTTGGCGGATCGTATCGTAATAGCGCGGCAAAGTTGCGTTTTGGCATCACTAAAAAGTGTGCGAAAGGAAAAAAATGTACACTAAATATGTTCTGTTCTGGCGAACGCCTTAAAGTTTTGAATTTTTTAACGTCCGTTTTAAATGGAGAAAAAACCCAAAAAGACCAAAATTCAACGCTTTGCGTTTATTCTAAGCGAGAAGAATGTAGCTTCCATTTGACATTTGAAAATTGAAAATATCTTGATCAGTTTCAGAGATATAAGCGTTTGAAGAACAAGTTTTACCTGGAAAAAAAATTAAAAATGACAAAAAATTAAATTAAGTAGAATGAATCGCCGAAATTACCAGTTAGCACTAGACAGAATTAATCAAAATTCGACGAAGAATCTTGCTTTTATTCAGTTTTTCGACATTCAAATATCTCGATATTTCCTGAAATGCAAGTGTCTTAAAAGAAGTTTGCCGGAAAAAAATTGTAAATATATACATAACAAAAATACTAAAATTTTAAAATAAATTATTTGTATTTCTTATGAACTCCAACCTATCGGCGAAGGGTAGAGAACATAAAGCTGGAGTCTATTTCGTCCGTTTCGTTACGTTTCCGTGCCGCTATGTATACTATGAAACGAAATTTTGTTCCGGCAACACGACTTATCGAGTACCCGATGTGAGACGAGTACTCGAAAAACTCGGGTACTCAATAAAGTTCGAGTATACCCGTCCGATCACGGGTACCCGAATTTTGATCGGATCGTAGTCATACCCGACCCGACCCGACCCGACCAATTCTGCTACCCGCACACCCCAAAAAATCATCTTCAGTGGTGTGGCGCATTTTCATCTTAGTGGCTACGTAAATAAACAAAACTATCGCATTTGAGGGACCGAAAATCCACAAATGATTCAACAGCTTCCCTGCATCCACCACGAGTCACTGTTTGTTGAGGATTTTGGATTGGAGGAGTGATTGGGCCGCACTTTTTCCAGAATGCTGCTGGAAATGCGGTTACCGTCAATGGTGTTCGTTATCGTGACATGATAACCAACTTTTTGTGGAATTAATTGAACAGCATAGACTTGGAAGACATCTTCTTTCAACAAGATGGCGCATCCTGCCGCACTGCGGGCGGAACAATGCACTTATTGCAGACGAAGTTTCATGGTTGTGTTATCTTGCGCTGGAGCGATGTAAATTGGTCACCAAGATCGTGCAATTTGACGCCATTAAACTTCTTTCTTTGGGTTTTCAGAAAGGAAAAGTGTATGCCAATGATCCACAGGCCATTCCGAAGCTCAATAAAGCAATTGGACGAGCTATTAATGAAATTAGACCGCATTTCTGTCACAGTGTTATTGAAAATTTCGTCAAAAGAGTGAACGTTTGCAAACAGGGACAAGGCGGCCATTTATCGGATATGTGTGTTCCTCACATAACCTCCATGTTCGTACCTGATATTAAAATTAAAATAATCGTACTTTTCAGATAAATAATACGTTTTATTAATAAATCAAAATGTCAGCTCATTTTGAGACACTCTTTATAATGCGGCAAAAGTTACCGCGCGCGAAGAACTAACGACCGTAGGTATGCCCCGCCCGGATGGAAATTTGTTCAGGCTAGCCAGATTTATGATCAGGCCGTGATCAGGGAGCTGTGTGGCTATCCGTATTACGGGAATTTTCATTCGGCCGTGAGCCTGCCGTCAACAGGCAGCCACAGGTTAGGCAAACTTATGGCAAACGTAAAAATGGCGATAATGTGGTTTGCCTTATCAGTGCCCTAATATGGCTCTATTAGGAGGCCCATGCATGGCAGTGCTAAGGCTAGCGCTAAAGTGGTGGCGCTAGTCCCGGCTGGAAATTTGTTCAGGCTAGCCGTATTGCAGCAGAGCGGTTCGCCGCAGCGCAGTGGGTGATCTGACCCTTTACTAAAATCTTTTTGGAACTGAGAACGGCAATAATTGCACTCAACTGCAAACTCTTTTGGATAAGAAATAGCACTTATTTTCCATCTTTTCGTTCTTTTAAAATTGGGGGTATGGCATATTTGTCCTGCTTGCATTATTTCAGTGCTGCTGCAAGCAAAATTGGTGTTACTACAATTGATTGACAATCAATCGTCAGGGAATGGTAAATCAGTTCAATTTTACTCGGGAATACAATTTTTTATTATAAAATGTAAATCCATCGGTCTGATATGATCTAGTAAATAAAAATACAAATCATTAAAGTGAACTACTAGGAGAGGGAAGAGAAACAAATAAAAATAATTGTATTATCAGCATTGCATACACAAACACACTCACATTCATATAGATTAGGGTGATGTGACCGACAAAAAAACAAAATTCATTCATCGTATACTAGGGTAAACATTTAAAACATTTATCAAGGAATATAGACAACATGGCATCTCGTTCTATATCCCTTGGCCTTTACACTGCACAATAGTGTTTATACGATACTGCGGATGGCGCAACATTACATAAGATATATATTATATCGAAAGGTGACCCACGTATTCAATATCGAGGCGATTGCCATCCCCAGAAGTACTTTTACCCTTGGGGCTTCATAACAAATATTTCTGGTATATACAGAACACCCAAAGGATAAGGAAAAAGGTGGACGGCTGCGATTGTACCACATATAATCGGTATAGTGCTGTGTATATCTATAAAATGCCGTAGTTTATTCTATCGATACCCTCGCTGAACGGGTTTATCACATTCCTCGGTTATACACGTTCACTTCCGCTGTCAGGAAAAGAATTTCACCTCCTGTCACATTCTTTATGATGAAATAAACAAGTAACAATATATTTTGAGAACCCAAAAATATATATACAATGAAGTTTCCAAAGACAGGAAAAAGTGTTGTTAACACGGTATTTTGGACATGAAAACAAAAGGATTGTAATTATGAAAATAGCGACACGTGAACTTTGCAAATGGAGAATAAAGAGCTAGTAGCAATTGAGGAATTTTTAATCGGCTTTTATGTAGGAGACACGTCCCATAGACAACGGTGAACATGAATATGCAGATTTTTTGAAACCTGTGAAATTATTAATAGTATTTTTTTCCTTTCTTATAATCGAGAAGCCAACAGCAAGTTTTATGCAAACCTGAATTCTGAAATTCAGACTCATTCGCGAGGGATCGTTCCGGTTTTAGTGTTGAAATTGTATTTCCACTAAAACCCCAAGAATTAGATAATCATTTATTTCATGAGTGTAATTTACTTAAGTATATATTTGGTCTTCTGAAAACTTTTAAAAAGTTTTAAAATACTACGCCTCGCAATAAAAAATAGCCTCGAAACGTTGTTGTTTGTTTTACCGTATAAAAAATTCTGGTTGACCTTAAAAATAATTATTATTTGTTTTAATTCAAACAATCGTTTCATTATATGTTTTTCCATTGCTAAATTGTAGAACAAAAAAAACATCATTCGTAAAAAAGCAAAGAAAAATGTATGTACAGGGTGCGCCAGAGAAACTTACTTATTTGAAAAAATTCCCGCGCGGTGAGTTGGGCGGGTAGAGGGGCGAGAGGGGGCGCATCTGGAGGGGGAAGTTCCCAAGTTTCATCCCTATAAATTGGCTGTTGTGCAATAATTAACTGAACGCGATTTTGTTGCCCGTCAAAATGCATGTGAAATGCTGGTTGACAACCTGCCTGAAGACGCGGTCGTTTTTTTCAGTGACGAGGCTCACTTCCACATTTCCGGCTGCGTCAACAAGCAAAACATGCGTTATTGGTGTGGTGTAAATCCACGTGAGCTTCACCAGAAGCCACTTAATTGTGAGCGAGTTACTGTCTGGTGTGCGATGTCGGTAATGGGAATAATTGGTCCTTATTTTTTTGAAGAAAACGAACGCGCAGTTACCGTGAATGGAGCTCGTTACAGGAACATGATCGAGGAATTTTTTCTTCCAAGACTCGAAGAAATGAACGTTAGGAACGTGTGGTTTCAGCAAGATGGAGCCACAGCACACACAGCACGAGACTCCATGAATTTGTTGCGACAACATTTCCCCGACCGCCTCATCTCTCTCAGAGGCGATCTCCAATGGCCGGCACGCTCTCCAGATTTGACTCCATGCGATTTCTTTTTATGGGGTTATTTGAAATCTCTGGTTTATGTCGATCGACCACGGACCATAGCACACCTCAAGAACAACATTCGGGACGCCATTGCTAACATACCGATTGATATGCTGCAAAGAGTGGATACGAATTTCAAAAATCGACTTCATCAGTGTATGCGCAATGGGGGTCGTCATTTATCCGATGTCATTTTCAAGACTGCATGAAAAAAAATTGGGATATTGTATTCTCAAATAAAAAAAAATTTGAAACAATAATTGAAGTACTTTTGTTTTTATTGACCTTTCAAATAAGTAAGTTTCTCTGGCGCACCCTGTATTATGGAAGTGTACGAGGAATGCCATTAAAAAGGTTTTTTTTGGATCACATTATTGTAATATTAAATTGTTATCACCATTATAGAAAAATACAACATATGGACCACACAAGTACACTGGCAATGCTGTGCAAGGTCTCGGCAGACATGGTTGAGATGAAAAAGCTCGGGAAGATATAGAAAATTCCGTTCCTACCAGCCGCTTAAATAACTTTTGCAACAGAATATATGTATTTTCTACATGTCAATATCGCACTAATTGCCAGTAACAGCCACAATATATTGAATGTAATCTGTAATAAATTTTTATTTTTATTATTATATTATTTTTATCTAACTTCTCTAAATTTATCTAAATTTATCTAAATGTATCTAAATTTATATTTTATCTAACTTTTTAAATTATTTATATTGAATAAGATTTCAAGTTTGCGGGGACCATTGGCCACATCACTGATCTGTACTTCACAGGATAATTAATTTAATGACTATTCATATAACCGATTGAGGGCAAGAAAATGTTTAATGTAGTTATGTAAAGAGGTTGGAGGATAATTTTAATTCTTTGAAATACAATTATGCAAAATTCACTTTTCAGAACGAGGATATTGTCATTATCTGAAAAACACTATCTGTAATCGTTATCATCTAATTAAGCAATTTCATTTTTTTAAACCTGAGTTGAGTAGTTGGGAAGTGGAAATCCATCGCCGAGCTTTTCTTCTGTAAGTCTGTATTTTTGAGTGCATTTTCCATAATGGTGATGTCAATTTTTTGGTATTATGACGGATTTTTTAAATAAAACTAAAACATTTTCAATAAGATTATTTCTAAGGTAGTGAATTTCAAATATGTCTGAAAATACGATACATGGTTAGTTTCAAATTCATATTTAGCAGGGAAAAGTGTTTCAATATATTTGAACTCGTAGAAACCTAGGGAATAGCATCCGCAACATAAGTGAGATAACGATATCGTAAATGGTTTCATTAATTTTTATTATTTTTGTAATCAATGAATTTTTATTATTTACATAATGATTTATTTTTGATTATTTTTATGATAATTTAATTTTTATTAGTTCTATAACCATGCCTTTCAGTCAGTGAAGTGTATATTTCTTAGGTACTCATACATTTGATTTACATGGATGGTACACTTAGTTGATCTCACCTGAGCCCGCTGAAGGTGATATGAATTTTTCATTGTCTTCAAACGAATTCCAGGTTTGCACTACCCAAAGATGTATATTTTTTGTCTGATTGATTTGAGAGAAATTCAGATTTATGAAGTTTCGATATCTAAAGCTCTGAAAATGTTGTATTGCCTAAGTTCGATGCATGAGAAATAATACTTGTGGCCTTTTATAGTTTGCGATTGAGCTAACAAATGCATAGCTTTGGCGCCACTATACCTACGGGTATCGCGTCATTTTTGTCCCCTACGGGTATCGTGTCACATTTGTCACATCCGGAAGGAACGCGAGCATAATATTTTTTGTTTCCTTCGTTGTTGCCTACGCCTAGCGCAATAGCACAGGATGAGGGTAAAAAGGGGTAGTGCGTGGAAAAGAATAGAATTAAGGAATTGACGCGATATTTCGGTATTGAGGAATAATTCGACAAGCTCATAAATTTCAATGACTTTTTATTACCAATGGGCAGTCGAATTTGAATGTGAATTAATAATAACAGAAGAGTAAAGGGATAAAACAGAAAAATAACAGAATGATGTGGTTCGCTTACATTTGTAGGTGTGCGTAGCTGTGTGTGTTCGCTCGTAAAGATATCGGTAGACGCTCTTATGAATATGGGCCTTCGCTCGTGGCCAGATGCGCTCGCTGCTGGAGTATGTCGGTGACACACGCACAATCTTTTCGGTCAACGTAAATATAAATATATATGGACAGCGAGAGCCACTTGAAGCTCTGTACGATCTTAGAGCGCGGGAAACGGATTCGACCCTTTTACGCAAACTGTGGGTCGAAGTTATACATTTAATGAATTCGAAAGAAAGACTTGCAATAAGATTGTTCGTGCGTAGCTTGGAATTAAGACACGATGAAGGAACTTGATTCGAAGTTGATTCACGGGAGGCTGAGCTCTGAATTCGATGCATGTTGTTGGAAGACTTAGATTGAGATTCGATAGAAGAACTTGATTCCATGGTAGCTGATAGGAGACTGCTTCGACCTTCTGCACACTGACCCTTCTTGGTTCGCATGCGAATTTTTCTAGTAAGTGGGAGACGATCTTTGGTTCTCTTCTTAGAAATAATAGCACTGATGGAAGGGGCAATTTCGCTTTGTTAATGGAATGCGCATGAGGTGTGTAGCCGAAATTCGCGCCAAGTCGTTCGCGATAGCGCGGCGACCGTTTGATTCGGACGGCCCGGATGTTTTCATACTCTGCTCTGGTCACCGGGTCGAATCATGCAGACCTCTTTTTGTCTCCATGCGGATGGCTAGCGTAAGGTTTTTGGAGTGAGTTCCTGTTTGATTTTTTTGAGCTGCGGCTTTTTGTGGAATATTTGCCTCACTGAGATCGTGTTCTTGTTGAAAGCCAATGTGATAGGAAAAGTCAATGACTGGCGGTGCTGATATCGTGCATATATCGCTGTGGTTTGAATATGCTCGCGGAACGTACGCAAGTTCCTTTTTATGCTGTTATGCGTCTTATCCTCAGATTTATACATTTAATAAGCTTATGACGGCAAATAAGGATATTGGGAATAACCGAGATAAGACACCTAGATGAGAGAAGGTACATTCGCTAGGATGTAACACATTTTCGTTGTCTTCAAGCAACGGTGAGTTCATATTTCTGATTTTCCAGTACCTGAAAATATACATTTTCCGTTACCTGTATTTGATGCGAAAGATTCCACATTTTTGGCTTCCTGTTCTGTTTAGCGTAAAGTACTATTTTAATTGCCTTCAAATGAAATTTAGTAATCAAGCATGTATAATTTTACCTGATTGATTTTAGCCGTTAAACAATTTCATTGCAGAGGTTCGATGCAAGCCGAAATCATATTTGTGGCCTCGCGATACCTAGAGGTGTTCACTTTTTGTTGGTGAACGAGCAAACGAATCCATATATTTGACTTCACAATATCTACAGATATGTTTCAGTCATAGCAGTTGACACAAGACAAATCCTTATTTTTCGGCACCTCGATACTTGCAGATATAGACATTTTTTATTGCCTTTGAGCAATGTATGAAAATTCCTATTTCTGGGTATTCAGTAGCTGAGCTTATTAAATTCTCTTTAAATGTGCTCGATGCAAGAAAGTTCCATATTTTTTGCTTTCCATTCTGTTGAGTGTAAAATATTATATTATTTGATTGCTTTCAAACAATTTTTTGGTGCCCGGCAACCAAAGATGTATGGTAATTCCGGGGGAGTTGGCCATAAGAGATGGCCAATCGACATGTAGAATATACCGCATAGAACCGCGCACTAGATGTCACCTGTTACTGCTTAATTCGCTTCGCGTCGTGCGCAGGTGTAGGTGTACAAGCAAAAATTTGGAAAAAATGTTAAGTAAAAACCTTTGTAATTATCCTGTCTGCTGCTATTTTTTAACGTTTCATTCTTTACATTGTGGTGATATTACTTTGCGAAAGTAATGGTTACTTTTGTATTTCTTGAATAGTTCACGAATAGTGCTTTGTTATAACCTCAAGATTTCGTATGTATTGTTTCTACTTCTTTACATTTTAGATGTGGCCAACTCCCCGGGAGATAAGGAGATATGGCCACGTACAGTTGTTGTATGATGGTCATAGTTTAAGTTATAATGTGTTCAAGTTATTGATTTTTTCTACATTTGTTGTAGATGCCTAATAAGTAGGGTAAGCTGGTATAGGAGTACGCACCTAAGCTTGAAAGCGGTGCAAAAAACAAACAAATACATTTTACAAATCAGTTTTTGTTTTAATTGAAAGAATATCTGGTATTTTATTTAAATTATGAGCGACAATTGGGAATACTCATTTTTTTTTAAAGTAACAAACTAAAAACTACGAAACAGGATTTGCGAACTCTTAGGCATACGGACGTTTAAGGGTACGCACGGGGGTCGATAA
The DNA here is from genome assembly GCA_944452715.1 of Ophion slaviceki. Classification (NCBI taxonomy): domain Eukaryota; kingdom Metazoa; phylum Arthropoda; class Insecta; order Hymenoptera; family Ichneumonidae; genus Ophion; species Ophion slaviceki. The sequence goes on from OX101786.1 coordinate 47,892,180, forward strand.
GAGTACGCAAGCATCAATCGACACATAAATCGCAATTAAAGTTGCCTACATTTGTATGACCGGTGCATGTCTCATGCCACCAAGCTTTACACTTCAAACACTGGATCCATTCCTCAAATATTAGTGCTTCGTATATTTTTTTGTATACTTTGTATACTTGTAAAACATATATACTATATATAGACAAAATACTATATATACTACATCTAGAAACTATTTTATATATCGATATATATAAACTATATATACACTAGGCAAAAGAATTAAAGGATATTGAAAAAGTCCGCCAATTTTAGGGTAATTTTCAAATAGCTGTAACTCCTCGAAAAATGCTCGTACAGCAAAATAAAAAAAGCAAATTTAAGGTGTGAGTCTCTATTTTTGAGATCTTGAACTCAAACATTTTTCGCATTAGCCAATTTTTAGTAGCCATAAAAAAAACCCAAGTAAAAAAAATCAAAATTTTTGCTCATCTTTCACAGTCTGCACAGACTTTAATAAAATGTTTTGAATGATCGGATTAAAAGGATCGTCTAGCTGAATTCTTCCCCTTCAATTTGAGCGGTGGGAGAGCTCTGTTATCGATGTTCAAAGCAAAAATGACACTTTTGACTTTGATGACTGATTACTCGGAGACTAATGGTCACACAGAAAAAAACCAGAGGGTTTTGGAAACTGAAGTATTCTCTATAAGATGCTTTTATTATTTTTTTATCAAGATTTTTTTTATGCGGGAAATGGATTTAAAAAACGTGAAAAATGGCATATTTACGAATATTCTTTTCACTAAGGATTATTTTGCCAATATCAAATAGATTTAAAAAATTTCGGCTTTTTTATGACCTCAAAGTATCCTAAAAAGCCCTCAAAAGTTTAAACTCCTGCGATTTTTTTTCATTGTGTTCCGAATGATCGAAATTGTGGTTTTTGCCAAAAATCGATTAAAGGCTAAATCTACCACCTTTTATTCATCTTTTGAGAATCACAATTCTTTTGGCACTGATCCGAATTTCCGGTGCTGAAGAATGTTGATTGTTGAATAACGGGAACAAATTTTTGTTTAATGAAAAAAAAATTAATTAAAAAAAAATCGAAAAAAAAATTGTTTAATTTTTTTTTATAGCGCTGAACGTTTTTCATGATACGACGAGCGATTGGAGTTGTTGGAATTCACAGTTCTTTAAATCCTCGACAGTCCACTGCCAATGGAAATGCCGATCAAGTCCATCTCACCGGCAAAAATAAATTACATAATCAATAAGGAATTGAACCCAAAGAAAGCCCCTGGTTACGACCTTATAACTGGATTTATACTCAAGAAGCTGCCCACAAAAGGCGTCGTGTTTCTCACGAGGCTGTTCAATGCGATCCTCAGAACAGCGTACATACCCTGCCAATGGAAAGTTGCGCAGATTATTATGATGCCAAAACCGGGTAAACCGCCAAATGACATCTCCTCGTACAGGTCGATAAGTTTGCTGCCGATTACATCAAAGATCTTCGAGAAACTGTTGTTAAGAAGAATTAAAGTCCAAATAGAAGAACGGAATGTCATACCAAACCACCAATTTGGCTTCAGAACCCAACGTTCAACAGTGGAACAGGCCAACCGAGTATATAACACCATAGCCAACGCACTCCAAGAGAGAAAATTCTGTTCAGCAGTGTTCTTAGACATCCAGCAGGCTTTTGACAAAGTGTGGCCTCTTGGGCTGCTCTACAAAATCAAACAGGTCATTCAAAAATTCTATTTACTCTTAAAATCGTACCTAAACAACTGGACATTCCAGGTGAAACACGGAGCGGAAAATACGGACCTCTAACCAATAAAATCGGGAGTTCCGCAGGGCAGCGTGCTAGGCCCAGTGTTGTACACGCTGTTTACGGCCGATCTGCCGGTGCGACGCAACACAGTCGTGACTACGTTTGCCGACGATACGGCAATCATGGTTATGCACAGGAACGAGGTCACAGCATCAAAGAAGCTCCAAAAAGAACTCAACGACGTGCAATCATGGCTAGACAAATGGAGACTCCAAGCCAGTGCGTCGTAAATTGCTGACGAAGCTGAATTGGAAATCACAAAATCATTAATGGCATTATTGGATATTAAAATGATAAAAGTCTTCTGAAAAAAAAATTCAGAAAGAAATCGACATTTTTTTGAAAATTATAACTGCTAAAAGAGAACAGATAAAAACCGAAAAATTGGTGTGGATATTTCTTTCATGGGGTACAATCTTACCAAAAAATCAGGAAAATAAAAAATGGTCGGGGTCACGGGCTAGGTGAAATGGCGTGGAATGTCCCATATATCAGGTTGATAAAAAAGTTTTGTCGCAAAAATTTTAAAAATGTCTTTTTACGTATTGACGCAATATGACATCGAGCTATGTCGAGAATATTCTAGAATGTTTTCTACTCTTCCGCGTGACAGGGTATAAAAGGGCGAGCGCGCGTTCTAGTGGACAGAAATGGCTTCGATCTCGCAGAAGCAACTTCGAGCGATCATTTTTTACGAGTGGCGGCGCGGCACGAACGCGAGCACAACTGCTAAAAATATACAGGATGCATTCAGCGAGAACGTAGTTTCTCATCGAACAGTCCAGCGTTGGTTCAATCGTTTTAAATCTGGAGACACAAGCCTTGAAGATAAGGAACGTTCCGGACGACCGTCGCCCATCGATGATGAAGCATTACTCCGCTGCATCAAAGAAAAACCGGAAGCAAGTACGCACGAACTAGCAAGAGAACTTGGCTGCACCCAACCGTCAATAGTCAATCACTTACACAACTTGGGATACAGGAAGGTTCTAGCTCAATGGATACCACACCGTCTCACCGACGACAATAAGAACTGTCGCGTGACCATCTGCCAGTCTCTCCTGCTTCGCCACCATCGCAAGGAGTTTTTAGAAGATCTTGTGACGGGAGATGAAAGCTGGGTCTTGTATGATAACAGAACGCGTTTAGCCTACTGGCTTCCTATCGGAGAAAAACCGCCACACCAACCGAAATCTGATCGTCACTCACAAAAGGTTTTGTTGTGCTGTTTCTGGGACGCAAAGGGAATGCTGTTTCACAATTTTCTCCCTGTAGGTAAGACGATCTCTTCTATACGATACATCGAAAATCTCCAGGAATTGGCAAAAGCTATAAGAAAAAAACGGCCAAGACGCGCGACTATGCACCTTCTCCACAACAACGCGAGACCCCATGTCGCAAAGGAAACCCACAAAACAATCACTGAGCTTCACTGGAATACCGTTCCTCATCCACCATACTCTCCCGACATCGCGCCATCTGACTACCATTTGTTCAGACATTTGAAGGCATATTTGAGAAACAAAACTTTCGAAAACGTCGACGATCTCAGAAGGGATATTTCAAATTTCTTTGAGTTCCAGCCGCCGCAGTTTTGGGCAAAGGGAATAAATGAGTTGCCAACTAGATGGTCGAGTGTCATAGAAACCGATGGCGAATATATTGTTGATTAGAAATGTTTTGTATAAGATATATAAATAAATAAATTATATTGAAATTATTGCGACAAAACTTTTTTATCAACCTGATATATAAAATAATATATATATATTGTAACGATAATTTCTACGTTCACAAAGGATTCCCCTATTCCCTTTCCAACTGGGCGCCAGCCACAAGGTTGCCAGGCCTCCGTGGCAAATTTATAAAGTTGGAAAGGCCAGCGGGAAAGTTGGTTGCCGGCCGCGTCAGACCCAACAACGGGTAGAGGGGCGAGGTCAGATACAAGGACACACTTTCCTTCGGGAGTCACAATTACTTTTATTCCATTTTATAACATAACCCAGGATAATTTCTCGCTTTTCCTTTTCTCCCGAAATAGCGATATCAAATAAAATAACAAATAACTTAGTCTAAAGACTCGGATCCGCGTATAAACAAAAGGGTGAACCCCTCTCGGCGATTCTAACTGGATTTAATTTAATTTTAAAAAGAAAGAAAGGACAAGTAACGCTGAGGTCGATATTTTTTGCGCGCGCGTCGGCGCCCCGCCACTGCGATATCGCTCTAGAACGCGGGATGAAATTTCCGATTACAAAACAACAACTTAGCTACTCACAAGGCCCGAATACAGTCACAACTAGAGAGCGAGAGGACAGCCCTACCGACTTTTCCGCGGAACGAGATCCTGGATCCCCTGGCCTCGCTCGTTGAGTTCTAACGGCGGCGTCTTTTCTCGGGTAACGGCGGCGGCAACGGCGCGGGAACGCGTCTCTCCTCGTCCAACGCTGAATCCAGAGTCCCTCCTAAAAGGCCCAGTCCCGCGGACGCGAATCCTGACCCCCACCCCTTGCCTACTCATCGACTATTGATTAGGTTTCGACCGATTCGACTCTCGATTTTTCGTGCCCGAGGCGGTTGGTTTGAAATGTTCGATTGGCGAGACTCTTGGCCCTTGGTGTCACCCTCCCCATGGTCGTAGTGCATGGGCGGAGAACCTTGAAGGTGACAAACCCCGCACTTCCAAGATAGTCTTGAAACGGACGGCTTAGGATGGGGCTTCGAGCCAGTGATTCGCCACGGGACGCCTTCGAATTTCGCGCCGGTGAAAAGTGCGACAAGTCGAGCCGAGTTGAACGTAGACGAGAGTGCCCGATGGAAAAAAGGCTAGGTGAGTTGTTCCCTGATGAACCGCGACGCCACCGATCTCTTCCTTCCTGGATGGTTGAGTAGAGCTGGTATCTGCTGGGATCGATCCTCGTCCCGCGGTACATCGCATAGGTTAAATAAAATACAAAAATATAGGTAATAGCGCTGATAATATATATTTTAATGGAGCCTGTTGGATTGCCCGAGGGACGTTCTGGACGGGGAGAGACTCGGTTCTGCCGCGCCAAACCATAGAAATCCCCATGATTCATGGGGTTTGTGACAGGAGAGAAACGCCGTCACAATATATAATACATACATGTGAATATATACTTTTTGTATACTTTGTATACTTGTAAAAAAAATGGACAACAGTCGTATAAGAGTACGCGCGTACTCCTACACACCCAAGCACTGCGTACTCTTATACCACCTGCACATTTTAAACAAACATGACTGTTACTGCCATTTATTGATAAGATGCGAAATAACATTCATTTTGAACAATAACCTTAGTAAACCGGCGTCCGAAATTAATAGTTTTTTTTTAAGAAAGTATATTGTGTATCCTACTTGTAATGCTTTGAAAATGTCAAAAATAAGAAATTCCAACCAAAACTGCAAACTTACCTCGCCTCTCCGTTTTGTTTCACTTTAGATTTTTGTTGTTGTCAGAAATCGTTACCATGTGAGGCGCTCTAAATACAACAGAAGTTAGCTTCACTTAGCAAACCATTTCGCCATTAGCTTAACTGCGTACTCCTATACCAGCTTACCCTACAAGAGAAAAGCCATTACTCTACGAGGGAACTGGACTCGAGAATCATTCAAACCAGCTATGAGTGCTGTGAAAAATGATGAATTGTCGGTTCGTACGGCCGGTAGGACCTACAAAATACCTAGGAAGACCTTAGTAAGATCATACAAGAACAATGCCAAAAAATGTTGCAGAGAAAATTATTATCAAACTCGTCTCATCTGAGACTGGCTTCAATAGATAGTGTGCCAACTTTGGGTACACAAATTTATACTGATTTCGATCATATGTGTTCTAGATGTGGCCAGAAGAAAAAAAATGAGATTCAAGGATAAAACCAAAAAGAAAACCAAGAGCATAGTGCTGGGTAATTCTCCATCACACCTCTACTCCTATGGCGATCACACCCAGATACTCCGGGAGAGATAGCCAATCGTGTTTTTAAAAAAATAGTAATTTCAAGGTCAGTCTGATAGGAATTTGCTTTAATTTCGTAAATTATCTTAAAGTTCAATGTTCAGAGTTTAATTATAAATGAAGATAAGTTAAGAAACGTCTGTACTTTTATTCTGACGGACTCTTGAAAAAACTGTGACCAACTGCCCCGGACTTACCCTATATTTTTTGTTTTATTGATTCAAAATAAAAAGATTTGTTTGGCCTTTCAACTTCTAATCTAATAATCTTTCATCGCCTATGTTGGAGCAAGAAAAATGCATATTGTTGGCCTCTCAATACCTAAAGCTGAGAACGTTTTGTTGTGCGCGAGCGATCAAGAAAGTCTAGATAGAAAATAGATTTGGCTTGGCGATGCTTAAATATGTTTCATTTGTTGTGCTTGATGCGAAACTAAATGATAGCTTCAGCCCCTCGATACCTACAGGTATACATGTTTTTTGTCTCTGAACAATGAAAAGTTTATATTTATGACTTTCAATGTCTTTAAATGTAGGCTTTTCATTATCTATATTCCAAGCAAAAGAATCGACTTTTGATGCATAAGAATATTTTTGGTGTTTTATTCTTTCCTGTGCATAGTATGTAGACGATCTTAATATTTTGCTTGCCGCCTTATTCACAGTTTCGAAAAATGATTGATGTTAGAATTGCGACGTCAAGATTCTTGACAAAATTTACGTTTGACCCTGAAGAGGGCAGTTTGATTTACGTATTCGAAGAACTTTTTGCGGTTAGGATTCGCGACACGGAGAACTTTTGCCGAATTGATTTTTGATCCTAGAAAGGGTAGTTTGTTTTACGTTTGCACTTATAAATGCTCTAACCATGTTTAGAGGTTAGAACTTTAAAAACTACGGTAACAAATTATATATGTAAATATATATATCAAGTAAGGCGCGGTCAGCTATCGAGAAGTTCAAAAGAAAGCAAATTATGGAAACATTGCGTATCTTCGGGCTGGTCGCTCACTGCGCCTGTTGAATAAAGCGTTGATCAACTCTCAAAAGAGCGTGTGTATCGAGAGACGCGGCAGAGTCTTAACGCCAAGTCATTTAAAAAAAATCGACGCCATTGATCGATACTACCAATCTCCACGCCACTGCCGAACTGACGACACGCCGCGACTCTTTATTCAGTAAGATGGCCTTTTAGCAGACGACTTTTAAAGTTGTCTCGACATTACGCGAAAACGCGGCAACAAATCGAAAATCCAATGACAGTTTACCAATGTAATGTGATGTTTTCCTATCGATTTTGTTCGGGCTATTTTTCGATTCGTCCACTCAATCTCGAGATCGCATAATTGACGGCCGAATTTTCGAGCGACTTTCCCCCAAAAAATTCTTCCGCACTCGTTCATTGTCCTTCATTGAATGAAATAAAGTCGTTGGCTCATGACGTAAATAAGTACATACGCCGTTTTGTGAATTGATTAACACTCTAGCGCAACAGGCACAGCAACGCCACCACTTTCTCGAACGGTACGACTCGAATTACACCCGGCTTGCAATATATATATATATATATATATATATATATATATATATTCACATACAGTCGCTCTGACAGCTCGAATAACCAAACGCGGTTATTCGCGCGGATGTGAAAAACGAAAACAAACGGCTCTTATTAGAGCCAAAAACTTACTTAACAAAGGTTCACGTCGTTTCAAATTTAGGTGTGGATTATTTATTTTTATCCTACCACGCGCAATATTAGCCGTGGCACTTGCGCGGAATCCGTCGGAGAAACAGCGACAGAGGAAGATACGCAAATAGATGCAGAGTAAGTTACAAAATCATCCAGCTCTGTAGAATTTATTGACGCAGAGATTGACAATTATTTTGCCTACCGCATCATAGAACAACCTGAACAAGCTTCGCATCAGTTTTTCCATAAATGCCCATAACTGCTTAAAAGGATTATGTATAGTGTCGTGAAGATTAATGAAATGCCTTGCGTCAGTGCTTTTAACTGCTTGTACGATGATTGCGAAAGCTGGACTTCGCAGTGTATTCTCTGCGCTTTGCAAGAGACAAAAGCTTCTTTGGGATACTTTTGTGTCACAAACCCATTTCTACACTACGTCAACCGAAAAAACTTTGTTCGGATATGAAAATTAGGGAAAACCTCACCTCTCGCTGTGCTCACAATAGTGTCCATGCGGAGAACTATACGTGATGAAAACAATGTCTTGTTAGACTATATCCACAGTACTGTCCATGTAAAAAACTCTGACTAAGATTTCATAACTTTCTTTAGAGGGACTCAGTGAACCATCAGAAGATTTCTCTCGCCGCCGAACAAGATGACAAGTTTCACAAGCTGTGGAAAAATTGAATAACTTGCCCAACTGTTTATCAAACTTGTCATTTTGTTCAGCGGCGAGAGATATATTATGATGATTCATTGAATCCCTCTTAAGAAAATTTGAAATGTTACTCAGAGGTTTACACGTGGGCAGTACTGTGGAGAAAGTCCAACGAATCATTGCTTTCAACCCTTGTAGTGCTTCGCATGGGCACTATTGCGCGTACAACGATAGGTGAGATTTTCCCAATTTTTATATGCGAACAAAGTTTCTTTGGAGTATGCGGTAGAGAAATTTGTGTGCGGCACAGGAATATCTGCAAAAAGCTTGTTTCTCTTGAAAAGTGCAGAAAGACTGCAAAGTGCAGCTTTCGCACTCACCGTACACATAGTTATAAGCGCTGAATCAGGTTAATCCATTTGTCTTGACAACAGAAAATGTAATTTTTCAAAACAATGAATATTCATAAAACAACTGATGCCTAGCTTGTTCACATAGTTATGTAATGCATCCGCAATGTTTGGCCCTAGAAGGTGGGAAATTATTGAGCGGTTTGAATGCTTTGAACAAAAATTGGATTATGAGACTGAAGAGACCTTGAGAACTTGACTACGAAAATTTTCAAGTACGGTCGAGTTGCATGTATTTATATTTTCCATTTGTCTTTTTGTGTTATTAAGGAGCGTCTTCTTTTTGTAAATTGAGGTCGTGAATCTCTAACAATGTGTGTAAAATCGTTTGAAGCATTTTTACAGTCGGCACCGACCAGAAACAGTTTGAGCATTTAAGAACAATTCATTTGCGTTCCAAAAAATTGTTTGAGCATTGAAGGAGAATTCATTTTCGTTCCAAAAAAAGTTTGAGCATTTAAGAAGAATTCATTTTAGTTTCAAAAAACGTTTAAGCGTTTAAGCAGAATTCATTTTCATTCCCAAAGAAGTTTGAGCATTTAAGAATTCATTTTCGTTCCATTCCATCGATGCAAACTTCGGCGTCATGGAGTGGGGATCATAAAGATTAAGAGAACAAAAAAATTATGATAATTTTTTAGTTATTTTCAAATTGCTCTATCTCCGCGAAAAATCACCGTAGGAAAAAAATTACAAAAATCATTTCAAAGGTTAGAATCACTAGATTTAAAGCTGCAACTTTAAATAATTGTTTGCTTTTTTGTTATTAATAAATCAAAAGAAACGTTGCAAAGGAAAATGTCCGATTTTTGTTTCGAAAAGGTGTACAGACAAGGAAAAATTTGTGTAATTAATGTCGCAAATAGACGTATTTTCCTTGGATCGCCCTTTCTATTTTGAACTTTGAAACAAGTATATATCAATTACATGATCAAAGTCACATGACGCTTTTGACTTTAATAATCAATTACTTATGGACCAATCATCGTACACGAATTTAAAGGGCAGTTCCGGAAAGCTGAAAGTATGCTCTTCAAGGTAAGAAAAAATGCATTTTTAATCAATTTCTTTTCTGTGAAATGTGCAGTTAAATAATGTCAAAAATGCCGTTTATTCTTTAAATTACAAAAGTTACGACATCTTTGCGGATAGCTATCGCGAATATTATGCTTAGCCATTTTTTCCAAGTTGATAGTGTCCACAAAAAGTATGCTAAGCGTAAAGTTGTCCCGATTTTTTCCCTGTAGCCCAAATGATGAATGTTTTGAATTTGGTAAAAAAATATTGAAGGAAAACTATTATTGTTTTAGACCACTATTATGGCACTTACTCGGTAAAAAAATAGTTTTTCGACATTTACGGGTATTTTCACTCATGTAAATTGAGAATTTGTAGAAAGAAAACAATTTAACTTCTTTTCAATAAACGAAAATTTCTTTGTTTCGAAAGGGAATTTACTTTTCTTCCTTTCTCCATTTCTTATTGAATAATAACAAACATACCCTCTCAAAGTAAAAAGTTCCATTCTTTAACCTTCTTTTGTTTCAAAAATGGATGTTGAAAGTTGTAACCCCTCTGTATTTCCTATACTATTATTAATGTGAAATTAATCTTCTCATTAATTAGCACATTGGGAATACTTTATTGGAAAAAATATGGTAAAATGAAAAAACAAGTTGTATTGATTTCTTTAAAAAAATGTTCAGTAATAAAAAGTAATGCTTTAAACGAGTTTGAAATTGTAAACGTCTAGTTTGTTTCGATATATGGAAATTTCCCTTTCAAGAAGATCAGAAATCTCTTATGAACACTTAAAAAAAAAAGAAAAAAATAACGCCAAGTAATAAAAATCCCTCAAAATCGTTATTGCTTGTTTTACTATATAAACAATTCTGATTTATCTCAAATATCTCAAACTATACTTTTTATTTAAGTTCAAAAAATGGTTTCATCAAACTTCTTTAATGCAAATGTACAAAAAAAGTGAAATCGCTTTTATGAAATAGCCAAGCAAGTTTACTAGTAATGTTGCACACTAGATTGTTAAAGCTTAAGAATAATATTTTTGAAAATATTTAATTTAAAAAAGTCATATTACTATCATAAGAGAAAATGGATATCACCATTAGATAAAAGTACAAAGTAGATAAGACACAAATACACTGGAAATGCTGTGCAACGCCTTGGCGTGCATGGCTAAAAAAAAGTTCGGCGAAGGATTTCATCTCAAAATCACAACTACCGGGTTAACAAAACATAAATTGTCACGATTTATAGTGCAAGTGAAAACCAGATTCATGTGGAGTACGGATCAAATGAGTGTGTACCCTCAGACCACACGGCACTTGAAATGTTAATTTCTTTGGATAATACGAAAAAATGTATATAAAAGCATTTACCTTTTATTTTATAACACAATAACCGCATATCTCATGAAATATATTGCGTCTTTTATAGACTTTGATGTAATGGATAAAGTATGCATCTCTAAACCATCTAAGCATCTGCAGGTTTTAAGGTTGGCATTACTGTTTTATCCTCCTGTTGGTGGAAACAGAAATTTCGTACAGATAAAGCTCCAATACATATGATTGCTAATAGCCCTGGTACCTGATGGGACATTATAAATTGAAATGTTCCTAATATTCATGTTAGTCGACGCCGCGTTATAATGTAAAATTATATATATACATACATATATCGACGCAAAAATTAATTTCGCGGCCGGTCGGAACGGAAAATTCTGTATCTTCCCGAGCTTTTTCCGAACCATGCACGCCAAGTCGTTGCACAGCATTTCCAGTGTACTTGTGTGTTACCTACTTTCTACTTTTATCTAATGGTAATATCAATTTTTTCTTATAATAGTAATATGACTTTTTTAAATTAAATATTTTCAAAAATATTATTCCTAAGCTTTAACAATTTAGTGTGCAACATGACTAGTAAACTTGCTTGGCTATTTCATAAAAGTGATTTCACTTTTCTTGTATGTTTGCATTAAAGAAGTATAATGAAACCATTTTTTTAACTTAAATAAAAAGTATAGTTTGCGATATTTGAGATAAATCAGAATTGTTTATAAAGTAAAACAAGCGATAACGATTTTGAGGGATTTTTATTACTTGGCATTGTTTTTTACTTTTTTTTATGTTTACGACATGACCGAATAACTTCATTCGATTCAACGAACGGGTGTGGAAAATGTTTTGTGGTCACAAAATCGCTCCGAAATTCAGCTGTAAAGTATGAGATCTCAGGATTGTGTGGCCAAATTGAAAAGTAACCCAGTCAAAATAGATTGGAAAAAATCACACTTTGGTAAAATGTCATTATATTTTTTATTCGTCGCCGCGTTTTTGCGTAATATCGTCCCAAAGTTCAATAACCATCAGTAAAAGGCCGACTTACTGTACAAAAAGTACGCGGCGTGTTCGTCAGTTCGTTAAAGACGTCGACTTTTTTTATTACTTGGCGTTAAGACGCCGCCGCGTCTCTTGATATAAGTATTGTACAATAGATATCCATGTAAGTGTTATATAAATATTGACCTCAAGTTCAGAAACGTTTAGACTCCTCACAAACCTTAGGATTTAGGAAGCCGTTAAGGCAATCGCTACTGATATACTTAACAAATCGCTGCAATTGTAATAGGCAATTGAATATACGTATGTACGGAGCCGCTTGAAGGTACTAAAGTTTGGTACATTAGAATAGGACAATATGGTAAAAACGCAATAACTATCGGCGAAGAAATCTATGATATACTAGCGAATATTCTTTCCGTTTGACGGCATAAACTATTACTATTTCTACGGAAATTGGGATTATCAGTTGTTAAGTCTGTTTGACGGGGAATGGTCTATACACAAATACCTTTTGACTTTTCTTTTATTTTTTTATTCCTTCTCACGTCCGCACATAGCATGCTCAATAAGCATTGCCGTACACAATATCAACGTACAATGGAGTGTTTCGTTGAATAGATTCGATATAGTGCTCACGGGCGCAATAATGCAAGTCTTGTGCTGTAAAGGAATGGAAAAGGTCCACCATCAGCAGCAGACGCATACAGCGCCCATTGCCCCAAGGGTAGAGAGGTAGTAATTCGAACGAACCATGACGTTTCATGGGAATGAAGTTCGTGTACAAGTGTGCATGACAGTCTTGAAGGTTTGAGCTCAGGAAGGTCTAATCGCTCGTTCTCTCTCTGTCTCTCTTTCCTTCTCTTAGGAAGTAGTATATATATATATATATATATATATATATATACTACTATAAATGAGAAAAAACGAAACCTTTCAGAAATGTACGCGACGCACATTTATAGCCACATAAGACTGCATAATACACTCATCCTTCCGTTGCAGACGTGGCACGTAAAGTTTCCATCCGCGACAGTCATTTGCGATAAAACGATAAGAGTATGTCAGGGTACTATGTCACTGACAAGAGAGTCATATTAGGTGGGTGCTTTGAAAACCGCTGATTTGTTTTGCTTTGTTTTTCAAGCAATTGTTTTGTAAAAACTTGGTTGATTACATTAATCGAAGTGTTTTCCCTCGGGTATTCCAAATTTCTCCCAATTGTCTGGCAAATGCCGAAGCCTACATAGAAAGAATGCCTTGTCTTTTGACGCTATGCACTCATCTACCCATCCTTGGACTTCCTTGTGATTACAGAAGTGTGTATCTAACCCGTGTTGCATCGACCGCAACAAGTGATAATAACCAGGCGCAAGGTCCGGAGCATATGCAAGGTGCGGGAGTATCGCCATTCCACTTATAACAGTTTTTGTTAACCGCCAACGCAACGTAGGGCTGAGCGTTGTTGTGCAGCAGAATCATGTCCATGATTTGATGCTAGTGACGGCCTTCTTTTCAATTAAATTATCGTCCAAACGCTCCAGCTGCTGTTGGTAACGATAGCCAGTGATCATTCTCTTAGGTTTTACGAACTTATAAAGCACTTTCCCCTATGGCCACACGTCATGGCTGTGGCCATAGACATTCCGTTTTGGCGTCGATGTTGATGGTTGGCCAAGATCAACCCATGTTTTTTTGAGTTGAGGGTTGCCGTAGTAAATGCATTTTCCCCATTTCCCCATCCCCACTTACAATACGCCAATACATTTCTTTGCTGTGCTCTGCAAGCCTAGAAATGGTGTAAATGTGTTAAGTGTAAGTGGTGTAATGTGTAGTAAATTTGCAAAGGTGTTCTCGCTCAACTCGTGTGACAGCCATTTTTCTTCTCTCTGTATCTTACCCACGGCATGCACACTCCAGAATACTGTTGACTTGTCAGCATTGAGCTGTTCAGGCAATTCCTTAAGTGTTTGAGAAGAGATTTTATCCAGCAATCTATGCAATTTGGCATAGTCAAATTTATTCGACTACCCTAGTTGTTACGTGTCATAAAGTTTACAATCACCACTTTTGAATCGTTGAAACCAATCTCTACACATAGTTTCGGTGTGAAGTGAGTCTGGTGCGAACTCGCTATAAGTCAGTGTAAGCGATCAGTGAGTTCACATCGGAAGAACAACCTTGTACTCAGGTGCTTCTGATAAATGTCAAGTGTGTGTTTGTTTACCGTGTGTGTGTAAGCGTGTTGTAGTGTGTGTGTAAGCGTGTTGCAGTGCATGTGTAATGTGCGTATTTTAACTTCGATCTTACTTACATTGTAGCAACAGATATGGATCGACATAGCATTCGTTCGAATCTCGGACATAATAAAATTGCATTAAGACACCGACAACTTTTGTCGTTGCATTCAAATTGACCGGCTCGATTCGGCCTCCCGGATACGAGCACAACTGATGGTATGCGGCGTTGCAAAACCTACGCCATCTCTCTCGTCACGGCAGGCGCGGCTAGCGATAATATTTGCTCGAAATGTTCCGGTACCTATGTTTTTTATTGAACATACGTGGCCGCGACAGTTTTTTTGTTATTAGTTATCGCTTTTGCATAGTTCCGTATGTACTTTTTTACTCGTGTGCCATCTTCCAAAAGACTATTTTTTTGCACTCGCTCTCGGAATCTCATTGTTGCGCATTTTACATCTGCCTTTTTCTCATTCCACGTCACCCTATTACTCGTGAAGATTTTTCTACGAGTTTACGGTTTGCGATCTACTTGAAACGCCCAATAAAATCCTTGGAGAATTAATTTACGACCCCAACTTTTCAGCGAACGGAGTGTGTCCATTGGGTGTTCACTGTGGAATCGCCAGGCTCGAATCCCGGTAATGTTTTTGTTTATAACGTTAGAGAGTTGTATAAAGGGTTTTTTTTTTAATTCGTCGAATTGTTATTCATAAATGGGTTGTACTTATACTGATGCAAGTTATCGGCTCTTATAAAATAATTACAGGGAATTCTTAATAAACATTTTTTTACCTATCGATGAAAGATTGCAAAAGGAAATGCAGAATGTAATAGTGCATCTTATATTTCGGGGAAAATTTAAAAAATGATTATATTTATTAAAAATTGAGATTATCTACAAATATTGATGATTTTTCGTTTTAGGAAAATTACGTACAATCTTTATTTTTATAATAATTTCCGTATAAGCCTAGGAATATTCAACTCCTGCGAATTAAAAAAAAAGTGTAAAAAAAATGAAGGCGAAATGTTCCTTCTCGGAAAGGAAACATATGAATTGCTAGGTCCTTGACGATGTATCCTCGAATACCCTATAGACGTTGAAAAGAGGAGACTACACTTGAACTGCGTCTTACAAGTTTGTGTGAAAATCTGACGCGAACTCAAATGGCCTCGACGCCTCTCGATTTATGATCCGCATGCACGAGGTGTCGGGGTTTTTTACGCGCTGAAAAAAAATAAGACGAAAAAAAGGAGATCGAGTGAGGGATGGATTAAGAAAAGAAAAGTTATTACGTCGATGTTGAACTTTTACTTGGAAACAGGAAATATTGTTTTCGCTTAACAGCTGATGTAGTTAAATAATAGAATGCTGACTGAGATGCGAAAATAAGGCGGGAAAATAATGAGGTTTCGTGTCTTTCCATCTTTTTCAATGTTCCCAGAATCGATCGTTTTTTTAAGCTACATTAACGGAATGCAATAAGGAAGTGAAACGATTTCAGGAATGATGAGAGTGGTGAATTTGCCCGCGAAGCGGATTCGGTACTCTCCGCCGAAAGGAGGGTTAGGGCCTTCTCGAAAATTACTTTGTTGCACGCTGTCGTGTGCTCCCCGGAAACCACCTTCTGATTTATGTGTTTCACGAAATGGCTGGAAACGAGAGTGAATTTGTCTACGTAACGAGAAATTGCGTATACGAAAAACGACTTCACCAACGAGGGATATGATAGAATCGAATTATATTTAATCGATGAAGTTTCAAATTATCTACCCTTCATGTGTTTTTTTTAAGAGCACTAGCTGCCGTACCCGGCTACGCTCGGGTGCAAGTCGAGCGCAGTGTGGCGTGGTATCGCCCGCGCATGTTTACGCGGTCCATTTTCTTACTACGCGTCGCACATCTTGTTCACTGCTCGGTCCCGCGATAACGTACCGTGATGATACGCAGCTTAAAACCTGCACTGGGATATACACTAAACACTGGTAAAAACCGCATCCAAATTGGACCATTGGTTGCGAAGTTTCCCGGGTACAGACAAACCGACGGATTGTTCCGTTCATAAGTGTAGAGGATATCTTTAGTCACTATTTCGTGGAGTCAATCTTTGAGACAAAATGTCTGCGCGATAAAAATTTCCATCTCGAATTATTGGAGAATAACGTGTTTAAAGTACACAAATAAACATTCAAAAAAAGAATTTTATTTCACTTCGCTAAAGGACTATAAAAGACAAACCGCAAAAGTATTAGGACATTGAATAAGTTCTCGCCGTTTTCCAACAGATGGCATTACCAGAACTGCGTGCGTGTCTTTTAAGATGGTAACGCATCTCTAAAGAAGTACTATAAGCAAGCTTGAAATTTAGTGTATATCATTTCGCCGAAGATCAAAGACCTTTTTTTTCAACGTGTTAAGCATGTCAAATTTCATGCCAAAAAGAGTATTTGCGAGGATTGTTACTGCACTACTGTATTCCGAAAAATCTGCAGCTGCAGTACACAGAGTTCTTGTTGAGACTTACGACGATCATGCTCGGTCAGAAACAACATGCAGAGATTTGTTTAGTCGCTTCAAAAATAATGATTTTGATGAGTTGAATTGGAGGCATTACTTCAAGAAGACTCATGTCAGACACTATCTGAACTTGCAGAATCATTAGGAGTTGATCACACAACAGTTTTGAAACGTTTGAAAGTATTATGAATGATTTTTTTCAATAAAACATTCATTTTCACGGTAAAAAAACAGCGAGAACTTGTTCAACATCCCAATATCGTGAAAAAAGGAATAGGATTAATTTGAATGACTTTTTTCTGGAACTATGAATTTTCTAGTCGAGTATCTCTTTGTACAAAATTAATTAATTTTCGTTTTCAATTAGTACTCGCCATTGCCTACAGGGATGGGAAAACGGCAATAGAAATTATCGTCACTCTATATATCCTTATTGCTTCTGCTTGGCAAATACTCGCGAAATGAAGCTTATTCGAAGAATGCCAGAAACAATCAAATTGAATTCTAGCAGCAGGTTTACACAAGTGTTAGGATCGCTAAATGGGTAGCGCGCTCAGCTTTCGAATTCAAAGCCATAGGTTCAAATCCCGATGTATGGCAACAAAAAATACTACGATACATTGTTCTTGATAGTCTGTTGGTTTTTTTTATATTTCAATTCAGGCGTACATGCGACAGCCCGATCAGAAAAATACACTGACAGAAAAATTCTATTAATATTAACTAACCGCGTCTATTTATTTATTTTTTATTTGAATTAACTAGATTTTTCGTGAAATCAAATTTTTCCTATTGCATCCCATTATTGGAATTATTCATTTTTAATATATTTATTTATTCAAATTAAACTTGAACTAATGAACTAATGATCTGTCTTTATTGCAACATACATATTAAAGGGTTGTGGGGGTAGAGAGGGTTGGAGAGAGAGAAATTATATATATATAGGTTAGGTTTGAAAATTCTATAACATGTCAATTCGATAACACTCGCTAATTATCACAATGATATTAACTAATTGATATAGTTTATGTGATACAAATAATGATGAGAATCCATTTGGTCTCTTATGCCATATGTGCGATTCAAATGTTACAAGCACTCGGTAGCATAGGGGCAGTGCTTGGCTATGAGTAGGTAGGTTCAAGGTTCGAGTCCCATATATGTGAAATATTTTCGTCGAACTAATCGTTTCGAAAGACCAGGTAATGACGAATTTCAATACAAAAATAATTAATTTTTTTTTGCAGTGCAGGACCAATTTTGGTGATCTATACCGGGTCACAATTATCCGCCAAGACTCGATCGATAATCGGGCCAAGCTCGAACGCCAATGATGGCAATCTTGACGGGGACTTATTGTTGGGCGATTCTCGAATGAACTCCTACGCGATGCTCGGCCGATTCTCATAAGCCATTCTAGGGCCAATATTGATTGCGAATATCAGGCCGCTCTTATCATCCGAAGCTCGGTCGATGATCGGGCCAAGGTCGAGTGCCAATGTTGGCAAGAGCGGCGTCGAGCATCGGCCAATCGTTGGCCACTACCGATCACCCTACATGGGTACGCCATGCCGGATCCAACCTAAGTCTGCCGCGTAGCGAAATGTCTAGTCGGGTCGAATATACACGCACCCTACATGTGATAAGGTTTTTCGAAAGTGTCTCGGATCTTCTCTCGTTTTCGTTGGCGCCAGCCTGACGGCGATGCTTTTCCACAATACCCTCAGATATCGTGATCTCCCAGCGAATCCAGAGGCTTTCGAGTCACCCCTGGTATCTCGGTTTGTAGGCAAAGCCAATCCAAACTGATCCCCCAGGGTCGTTGCGGAGGTCAACGACGTCTCGTCTCTCGTAACCGAAGAAAAACAGCGATATTCGCATAGAGTAGGTAAAGGGGAGGGAAAAGATTGATGATGAAACTCAACGATAAAAAAATGGAAAGGAGCTGAAATAGATTTCCGGCTCTTTCTCCATTGCTACGTTGATATCTGAGGCATGAAAATATTTCATCATATTTTAAGTCGAGTAAAAAATCATTTTTGAGCGTTTTTTAAATTTATCTAAGGGCTGCACGGTTAGCGTTAAGTAGAGATTATGAATCGATGGTGTATCCAATTTACGTAACATATATCGAATCTTTAAGCATGGCAACGATAATCTTCATATTCCTCATGGCTTTTGCAAAGGTAAATATATTAGAAACCCAATAATGCGAACCTGTAAACGGTGGCATTGACATAGGTTTTTCCAATGCTCATATAAAAAAAACACGGTGAATACAATACGGGAGTAGTCGGCCGCCACCGCAAAATAAGGTTAGCAGGAAATGGGAGAATTACGGGCCAATCTGGATCAGCATTTCTGTATTCCTGGAAGGAAAAAAGAGAAATAGATCCGGAGAAAACTGAAAAGGCGTATACCGTGATTATTATGGAAATATAACAATGTTATAAAAGAATCTTAAAGTTCGCTTCGAAAAAAACGATACTGATCTTCTTTCATAATGTTCCCAACAGACTCGTCGATCGAATAAATTTTAGAAACGCCCAAAAAAGATTCTTGACATTACGTGCATGGAAAAATTTTCCGAAATAGATAGTCCGTCACAAATTCATTTTCCTCCAATTGAAGCAAAATATACGATTATAGCGAACCGCCAAATCGGACGTGTGTGAAGTTAGCATCTCAATTGTTAGCATCTCATAAATAAACTCCAGATAAAGTGGCATTTCGTATAGTTCTACAGTTCTTGATAAGTTTTAATATAAGTTCCGTCGATTTTAGTATCGACATCACATTTAAGGGATTACCCCCACTTGCGATTTTGAAAAAATCGATTTTTTTTATTGCATTTTTTTTAAGTATAAGTATCCGGGCCCATATTTCTGTATGGGCCCGGAATAGATGACTCTATGTAAGTTTACAAAAAAAAATATTTTCTTCGTGTAAACTGAAACTGAAACTTTAGACGCGTTTTTCTCAAAATGGCATTTCTGAAGTCGGTGACCAAGATTACTCGAACACTAATGAACCGATCTTCTTGAAATTTTGCAGGCTTATTTAATACATAAAAATGTAGTCTTTAATCGTTCGATTTTTTTTTTCGAAAAAAAAAATGGCCGTTTTGTAGCCAAAAAACGGCCGTTTTTTTTCGTTAAAATCAAACCATTAACTTAGACTGTCCGCCATTTTGTGAAAAATGAATATTTTTTAAAATCCTTCGATTAAAGACTAGTTTATACTTATATTTGACTAAATCCATCCGCATTTTTTTCAGATGATCCACTTCGCCGCAATGTTGGTCACCGCAAACCGTGTATATAAAAACATTATTTCATTGACGGCCATTTGCCACTAAACAATGTAATATTTTTCAATAAAAAAATTACTGAATGTTCTTCAAGATGTGTTCTTTAAGATGGTATATGAATCGATTAAAAAAGTTTTGTAGTTTTCTTTTAAAAAATTCATGAAAAAGGCCTTTTTTTGCGCTACAAGTAGGGGTAACGCCTTCACAAGAGATGAAGTGCAGGGTCTTACTATTTTTTTGAAATATAATGAAGATGAAAAACCGTCATATCGCCCGGGACTAGATACTTTTAATGTAAGTATTTGACGCACTCTCTTCCGAGCCACGGTGAGTAGTGGGTGGAGAGTGTCCAACGATGAGTCGGGGATTACCTGAAAAGTTTATGTTTGAGATATTTTATGGGTCCTGAAAAGGACCGCGTTCGCAAAAATGCCACTTCCGTGGGCAAAGCCCCGGAAGTCGGAGAGAGACTGAAAGAGAAAGTAGGAGGGGGTAATTGGAGAAGGGGATAGGGAAGAAAGGAAGGGCTTCACGCCGGGGGCTCGAGGAGGTGTTGCCTACCTCGAGGGTTTGTGGGCGTCGGACGAGGACGAGTCGGGATGCGGGAGGGGGCGTATTCTGGGGTGGTTTTTGCGGTACGGCGGGAGGCGGAAGGCATGGGTTTCTCTACCTCCCGGGCCAGGGACTCATAGAGTTCCTCGAATTCAGTGTCCAAGGACCACGGGGAGAGGGGAGGAGAGTCAAGCGTCGGAGGAAGGTTTTCCTCGTTGCCGACGGTGCTTGCTTCCTCCGGCCTCTCCGCGTCCACGGGCGTACGAGGGTCTGCATTCGGGGGTCTGCAGACACTGCCTGGAGGGTAGAGCGAAGGGACTCTATGAATTAGGAGAGAGGAGGGAGTTTCTCGCCCTGGAGGAGGGTTCGCTGTGCCCACTGGAAATGCGTCTTGTAATTATCCTCCTTGGCGGGAGCTAGAGGTAGGCGCGGATCCGGGCATTGTTGGGTGTATGTAGAGATGGGAGTGTAAGGAAGCCCGGCGGTCTTCCGTTGGAGTTGTCTCCGAAACAGAAAAAAGAAATAAAGAAATGGTGAGGTTTTTAATGAAAAAAAGATGCTGTATTTAAAACTGAGAAAAATTTAAAAAATAAAGGATAATATAATAAAAAGATGATTGTTTGGAGAGGTAGGAATTTTTTTGGAGTCTTTTCTCTTCAACACGGGACTGCGTTAAAAGAGAAGGCAGGATATGCGATTTTCTCTTCTACACCGTACGGCGTAAAAAGAGGAAAAATGCTATGCTTGGATATGGAGAGGTAACGGGTCTGCGACACTCTCCGACGCGTGCACGAACTGCGAACGCGTCGGTTTTTTCCAGCCTGGATCGTAGCCGGTGGTCGGGTTATATTCCCGACCGAAGCTACCAATGGTTATGGGAAAGCGCGGAACAGGGCGCCGACCCTCGGGCGCTACGCAAACTACGCGCGACCATCGGTCGTCGCGTGCGGCCGAGGTGGGTCGAGCGCGGTCGACGGGAGCCGAGCGCGCTGCCGTGTGCCGAGCGCGCGATGTGTCCCGCGAGGGAAAGGTTGGGGCATGAAGACTAGAGGTAAAAGAGCCCGAACGCAGTGTTGGAGAAATGGTCTGAAAAAGCGATGACGGCAACGACCTACATCACCTACCGCGTGGCGGCGCCTCTACTGCGGCGATACCGGAAACGCCGGAAAAAGTGGGGAACGCGGTGATTCGAAATAGTTTGACGTACATGTTTTCTATAAAATTGATGAGTTATATTGATATGCTTTTTTTCATAGTTATGAAATGCCAATATATCAGTCATTTGTCGACTTGGAGCCGATCGATACTGCAAATGTTTTATTTTTATTCGGTGACATGAACGATTAAATAACCATAACGCATCCTAACCCCTAATGCAACCCAACCAAATCCTAATCGCTTATTCGATTTCAAAACGAAATATTTTTTTAAGTCGCGACAAACAAAAATAAAACAATATAGAATTTACATTAAACCTCAAACCAACCAACAATCTAAACCGAATCTAAACTCCATCCGGGGGGAACTGCTTAAATATTAAAAACTACTTATTCTAGTGATGCAAGTGATGGCTCAATGGTTAGCACGCTGGAGTAACGTGCGCCAGACCCCGGGATTGCACCCTCGTCGGGAAATTTTTTTTTCGCGATAAATATTGCTCATAAACTAAGTGTCGAAATGAAAAAATCAGTTTTATTTTTACTCCTAAATGTAAGTAATTTTTTAAAAAACTGAACGGGAATTATGGACTGCTAATTATAGACGAAAACTCGCAAAACAAGAATACTGACGATGAATGAATAATAATCGTTAATTTCGGGACCACCGATATTTTATTTGTTTCTTACACGCCCATCAAATGTTCACAATGCTTAAAAAACAGATACGAAGGTGGCAGAGATTCATTATTGTAAATATTAGATGTCTTGCGGGGTAATATTTTGTTATTGTAATATGCAGGTTGAATAAATTGAACTGGCGTCTAATTTAAAAATGGTTGAAATTGAAAATATGTATTGTTTATTAATTTTGTTCATATTTCAACTCAAAATATGCACATTAATCCCTCACGAAATTACCCTCAGAAATTACGCCGGCTTCGAGCGTGGAAAAAAAACGTCACATATAGCACCATAACCTAAATTTATTTAACCGGAAAATTATAATAACAAAATATTACTCCGAATGTCATTAAATATGTAAAAAAAATGGCTTCTCCTTACCAGTACGTTATCTTTTACGAGGTAATGAGTCACAATATTTTACAGGAGCACTTTTTTCATTTTATACACACTTTATACACAGGCGAAAGAAATACACCGCGAATAAAGACGTATAAAACGGAAATAAAACTCAGAGCTCACTTCGTTGTATGACTAACGCGAAACTTCACAGAGGTATCTTTGGAACAAGAGCGTTACCATGGCTGAATTTCAAACTAAGAAATATCATCGCTTTTACATGTCACTTTTTCACCCATTCCGCCATATGCGTTCAAACTCCTTTACTTTAGTCTCCATGGGTTGGGGTACAAAGTTTTTATAATGGCGGTGCCGCGGAACGCCGGGCACCCGTTTAGCTAGCCCATGGAGGCTAGAGTGGGAGGAGGCCGATCTGTGCATTTCAAAGTGGCTACAAAAATGTGGTCAAACAGGGATGGTGCCACTATCTCTAAGACCTCGAGAAGTAAGCTGAGTATCGATGTCGTGTAAGAGGGATGGAAGAGGATCGAATACGCATCCCAGCAAGCAGTGCAGCGAGATCGCGCGCAAAAGTTCCCCCCTCTCTGGTCTCATACGCGCCCATCACACAATCATTATAGCGTGTGTCCGTGAGCGAGCGACGCTCGGACATCTTCGGAAAGAGCCGAGTGCGCCGAAGTTTCCCGACCGCGCCTTCGGCAGCTACACCAATACATGGACGCCGAGCTCGTTCATGTGCGGCCAAGCCGAAACGAAGGCTTCGAGGGAAAAAGCAATCTGAGCACGACTCGCGCGTGACGTCATCCGACGGAACGCGCGAGGCTTTTAGATGATTTCAATGCTTATTTAGCTCTTGATTCTCTGCGTTATCAATGTATACAAAAAAATGTATCGCGCACCCTGATCGCTTATTTTTTTAGATTATACGTTAATTTAAATATAATTATGAATCCAAATTACAACTTATTTATCTTCTAAAAAATTGCTTACGCTTTACTCACACCCGTTCTTATGCCAAATAAATTATAATTAATAAAAGTAAGCGGAAATATATTTATATTCGTATTATTATATTAATTCTCATACTTTCATCAAGCGATAAAGCATTATCCCCAAAAACAAGCCAATCAACCATCTGGCCGCGAATCGTCAGTACCAGAAAGTGCATATTCTACAAGCGATGGGATGGTACCGTTGGTAGCGTTCCTGGCTTCGGTCCGCAGGGGCGCAGGACCGTTCCCCGCGCTCAGTGCTTTTTTTCAAATTATTATTACTATTAATTCTTGTTTGATTAGTTATTTTTATTAGTTATGATTATTATTTTAATTAGTTATCTTTTAGTGTCGAAAAATTTATCGCGCACTCCGACCGCTTATTTTATTAGTTTGTACATTAATTTGATTGTAATAATAAATCTAAATTACAACTTATGTATCCTCTAAAAAATTGTTTGCACTTTACTCACACCCGTCTCTATGCCAAATAAATTGTAATTCATAAAACTAAGCGGAAATATATTGTATACATTGATAACGCAGAGAAGAGCTAAATATGCATTGAAATCATCTAAAAGCCTCGCGCGTTCCGTCGGGTGACGTCACGCGCGAGTCGTGCTCAGATTGCTTTTTCCCTCGAAGCCTTCGTTTCAGCTTGGCTGCACATGAACGTGCTCAGCGTCCATGTGTTGGTGTAGCAGCCGAAGGCGCGGTCGGGAAACTTCGACGCGCTCGGCTCTTTCCGAAGATGTCCGAGCGTCGCTCGCTTACGAACACGCGCTACTATGATTGTGATGGGCGCGTAAGAGACCAGAGAGGGGGTAACTTTTGCGCGCGATCTGGCTATACACACATACGCACAGTGGACGGTTTCGCGAGAAGAGTTCAGGCATGTTTAAACATGAATGGAGGGATATTTAAACATTTATAGAAAGGGATCAGAGTACACTTACAAAGAGGGTTTGGAGTAAAAAAATACTGCGGTCGTTACGAACCGCAGAGACCTAATCCTTGTGAGTGTTCCATACGCACGCACATGCACACACACACACACACACACACGCGCGCACACACCCACACACATACACGCATGCGCGCGCGCGCGCCCACACACACACACACACACACACACACACACACACACACGCACACAAAACGGCCCTTCTCAGGGCCAGGAATGCTAGACAGACAACCTCCACGTGGTGTATTCTGGGTAACGCCAATGGTCTGCAACAGACTCAGCCATGCAACCTCCTACGCTTTAGCTAACGCCAATGCCGGTGGTAGGGACAATTAGACTAAATGTCTCACGGCAAGCCGCTCAATGTTGTATTTTCGAATGTATGACCACTTGAACAAAAAAAGAATCAAATTTTTTTGTTGAAAATTTTGGTTTTTTTTTTTCAAATTTGGACGATATTTCATGAGAAAATTTTGGAGGAAAATCGATGAAAAATAGTTTTTTTTTTCCATTTTAATAGCGTTTGTGCCATTTTCAGGCCCAAAAACGTGTTTCTTTGAATCCTTGACGAACTTTGATCACGATGGGTAGAAAAACACACACACACACACACACACACACACACACACACACACACACAAATCCTGGATACATCTGAAATAATTGAAAATGATGTTCTCACTTGAAAACTATGAACTTTATCAAAAAATTTTTTCAACAAAAGTTTTTAGTTTTCAGCTGACAAATTTTTTGGCAATAAAAAAAAGTTATATTTCCGTTTGAAAAAAGCATGTCAGCCTTTGTAACGCCGCCATTTTGAATTTTGGCTCCTCAAATAATTTTTTTTCAAACGTCCCCCTTCAATCCCTAGACGTTTTGTTCCACACAATAGTTCGTCCGAGCAATATTTTTTGAGAAAATTCAGGTGTAAGATTAAAATGGGACACCCTGTATGTCATTGTATTTTGCGCCTCTTCCTCAAGATCATCGTGTAGTACCCCTACTCGTTGCCAGAGTAACCACGTATACAAAGTTTTTCAAGACATTTGTTCTCAGTGGGCAATGACCCTCTGCGTTTCCTCTGTTTCTTCATTCTCCTTTTCGTGCTAGAAGACCACGGACATCTGCGCAAATTGTCAAAAAGAAAAGGAAGAAAAATTCTGAAATTTTATCGGAAAATGGGGAAAAAACGTCGTAGGGAGCATTCCGAGGACTCACGAACTTTTGAGGAGCGTCTAGAAAGACGTATTCGTCGGCTAGAACGTTTGCAGAAAAAGCGAAGACATCGACGTAAGTACAATTCCTTTTTTAATAGGTCACCATTGGAAGATTAAAACCACACGTTCCGGAATAGAGAGGTGCTTACACAGACTCTAACCTGCTAAGCTTTGGACGTATATTTACGTTTGACGGAAATAAAAATAAAAATAAAAATATTGACAGGCTCTAACCTGTTAAAACGTTTAGACTACGCTCTCTCTTAGACGGAAAGACTCTCATACAGGCTCTAACCTGTTATGAGACAAAATAAAATTCGTTCTATGAATGAATTAGAGTGCTTGGTTAGGCGCTAACCTACCAAGTGGCTCCAAGTGGATCCTGTTTCATCTCATAAATTACAACTCAGAAAGGTCTAACCCGACTGAGGAAGGGCCTAGCCCGTGTAAATGATATCAGCGTCGTTCACACAGTCTCTTATTGGAGAACGTCACTCTCAATAAGATGATTGGACTATTTTGTCCACAACAGGTCACCATCACGAGACCGATTCCGCATTAACGGATACAAGCGATGACATAAGTTATCGCAATGAAGACTGTGCCCAGCTTGCTGGTTCGAGAGCTAACTCGACTCACAGTGGGTCCATACCTGAAAGGGAAGGATCCCCTCAAATAACTAAGGTGTTGAACGAACCAGAGGGAAACCCACTATCAACGGAACAGACGCCCGCAACCGAAGCAGGGATACAAGAAGAGGAAGATCTCGATCCAAGAATCGTCGAAATTTTATGAAAGCGGATAACGGAAGAACGACGACTTGCCGCAAAAATCCCTATCGAACTAATGGTTCGGTGGGAAGAAATATTAAAGAATGGACTGCCGGAAGAAGAACGCGAAAAACTTGATAAAAAATATCCGGCTCCGGAAAATACTGTCTTTATCGATCCGCCAATTATCAATCCGGAAGTCAAGGCAACCCTGACTGAAAATACAGCCAAAAGAGACGACAGAATTCTCACTAAACAAAAGAAACTCGCGACGGTTATAGCAATAATCGGAAGCGTCTTTTACGAAGTCATCAACCGTGGAAAAGACGAACTCAATGTCCTTGAAAAACTGAGCGACGCAGGACGTATCCTCACGGATTTACAACGTGACGAATCCCTGATACGCCGAAGCCTAATCCTCGCAAATATTAATACCTCCTTCAAGGATATCCTCAATGATTCTGCGCCGGATGAATGGCTATTCGGAAAGCAGGTTGAAGATTGAGTAAAAGCTGCGAAAACTTTCCAAAACACCTCAAAGGAATTAAGGATCCCACAAAAGACATCGACTTCTAGAAATGCAAAAAACTTCCGAGCCCCGCCGCGTCGCACTCCAGGTGGACTACACCAGAAATCGTCGATTCAGGGCGGAAAAAGACTGACGTCTCTGACACGTTTTCGGAATTCTCCAAACACATCGAGGATCCAGCGACGAGAGGATCGTCAGGTTCAGAAACGAGTGATTCGGACGCGTCAAAGATGGTAGAAAACGATGTGAGTGTGATTCCGGGTCACTTGCGATTATTTAAGCATAGATGGAGAGAATTAACGACCGATCGATTAATCCTATCGTGGATAGAAGGTTACCGAATTCCATTTGAAAAAATTCCTCATCAGGAAAAGTTTTCTGAACCTAAAAGATCGGAAAAAGAACAAAAGGTCCTATCAAAATTGATAAATGAACTTAAAAGAAAAGGAGCTATCCGTTCGTGTAGTAAGACTACGGGACAATTTGTTTCTGATATTTTTTGGGTTCCAAAACCGGACGGAGCAAAACGTTTTATTCTAAACCTCAAAAAATTAAACGCATTTGTCAGAACGAATCATTTTAAACTCGAAGACAGAAAAACGGCTATAAATCTAATCGAAGAAGGCTCTTTTCTCGCAACAGTCGACCTAAAGGATGCTTATTACACGATTTCTATCGCAGAACCGGATCGAAAGTATCTGAGATTTAGTTTCAACCAACAGCTATTCGAATTTATATGCCTACCATTCGGTCTGGCCACTGCACCTTACACCTTCACGAAAATACTTAAACCTGTTGTAGCGAGGCTACGCAAAAAAAACCTCCTCTTAGTAATTTAC
Organism: Ophion slaviceki; assembly: GCA_944452715.1. Taxonomy (NCBI): domain Eukaryota; kingdom Metazoa; phylum Arthropoda; class Insecta; order Hymenoptera; family Ichneumonidae; genus Ophion; species Ophion slaviceki. Next base: position 47,920,252 of record OX101786.1, read on the forward strand.
TTGGATGATATCCTAATAATTGGAAAATCTTTCGAGGAATGCGTCAAAAATGTAAAAGAGGTTTGCGCACTTCTGCAAAGACTAGGTTTCGTTTTGAATGAGAAAAAATGCAAATTGTTACCACTCAAGAGGTGTAGATTTTTGGGATTTAATTTCGATTCTGAAAAAATGATCCTAGAACTCCCAGAGGAAAAGAGAAGTGCAAGAGAAGTGCACAAAATCTAATTAAAAAATTTCAGGAGAAAACATCTTCCACGATTCGTGAATTTGCACAATTTGTAGGGACACTGGTATCGTGTTGTCCTGCCATAAAATACGGTCTGGGCCATACTAAAAGATTTGAACGCATCCGATATCTAGCTCTACAAAACAATTCTGGTTGTTATGAAGGAGTAATGAAAATTCCGCGCTCGTTACAACAGGAATTTGCTTGGTGGATAAAAGCCATACGTTCGCCCTGTAACTCCTTTAGAACAAAAAAGTTCAAGTATGAAATCTTTAGCGATGCCTCTTTAACTGGATGGGGCGCAGTTTGCGGAAAAGAAAAAACACATGGGTTTTGGAACCAGGAAGAAGGATCACTCCACATAAATATACTAGAGTTGATGGCGGCCTTTTTTGCACTAAAATGTTTCATTACGGACAAAAGCAATTGTAACATTCTTTTACGAATGGATAATACAACTGCGATCGCGTATATAAACAATGGGTGGTACCCGATTCGAACGTCTAAATGCCTTAACAAGAAATATCTGGGAATGGTGCGAACTACGTCAGATCTGGCTTACGGCTACTTATATTAATACCAAAGATAATATCAAGGCTGATTTCGAATCGAGACGAATAGAAGATGCAACAGAATATAGCTCAGCTAATTGGGCCTTTGACGAAATAGTTGTCGCGTTCGGGCATCCAGCTATCGATTTATTCGCTTCTCCGGTAAATACCAAATGTGATCGTTATGTGTCGTGGATTCGAGATCCACAGAGTGAAGTGGTCGATGCGTTCACAATCGATTGGTCGCCGTTCTCTCTTTTCTATGCATTTCCCCCATTCACACTCATACTTAGAGTATTGAGGAAAGTAAGAGAGGACGGAGCACCGGGTATCATGGTTGTGCCTGATTGGCCGGCCCAACCGTGGTATCCACGGTTTCGCTCTCTTATTGTCGGTGAAATAATCAAGATCGGTCCTAAGGAATCATTACTCCGGTCACTCAACAGAGATCCCCATCCTTTGTGGAAGCGGCTTACCCTGGTGGCCGGAGTTGTTTGCGGAAAGCGTTTGAATTAAATAACATTCCAGAAGAGGCTAGAGACATTATGGTGAATTCGATACGCAAATCTTCACTAAAACAATACGATAGTGTCTTACGAAAGTGGTGGAAATTTTGTATTAAGGAGAAGATTAACCCGTATAAGCCATCAACTACAGATGTTTTAAAGGCATTAGCAGAAGAATTTAAAGAAGGCGCTGCTTACAGCAGCCTCAATACCCTTCGATCTGCTATATCTCTGCTTGTCGGGCCATACATAGGTCAGGACCACAATATTCGAAGGCTATTTAAAGGAATAGTTGAGACTCGTCCACCAAAGCCGAGATATAATCGTACGTGGGAGCCACGTATAGCGCTAGACTATTTGAAGAACCTAGGAGATAACGAAGACATGGCTTTGGATAAATTGACAATGAAGACCGTCACGCTGCTTGCGTTGGTCACAAGTCAACGAATGCAAACATTAGCCTTAATTTATCTCGAAAATATGGAATGGAAAGGGGAAGGCTTATGGATCGGGATATCAGATAAAATTAAAACATCGGGATTAAATGCGAAACAACCCCTTTTAAAATTACCAGTATACGAAACTGAGAATGCCATTTGTCCAGTCACAACCATACAGAGCTATATCGAACGAACGAAGGAAATAAGAGGAAATTGCCGATCACTTTTTATCACGACCAAAAAACCGTTTAAACCCGTTGAATCTCAGACTCTGAGTAGATGGGTAAAAAAGATGCTAGGTGAAAGCGGAATTGACACACACACTTTTGGCGCTCATAGCACCAGACACGCATCCGCATCTACTGCTAAAGCAAAGGGAGTGAGCATCGATATTATTAGGAGAACAGTTGGGTGGTCGCATAAATCGGAAACTTTTGCAAGGTTCTATGATCGCCCCATAATGCAAGACAACAACGCTTTTGCAAGAGCGATTCCTGAAAATTAACAAAATGTTTACTTCTTAATAACTAATTAAGTTTGTTTTCCTTCCGGATTGTTTCAAACTGTTAATTAGGCGCAGATAAAATAAATGCCACAACAACTTTAAATATCTACACGATGATCTTGAGGAAGAGGCGCAAAATATAATTGAACGATTAAACGAACTTACCTGTAAGTGATGTTTGATCGTGATTGTATGAAGCGCCTCTTCCGAAAGATCAGAATCCCTCCCAACTATTTTCCAAAGTATTTTGTACATACCCATCTCCCTTCGGGTGATATCCCAAATAAGTTGTGGCTACTTTGAAGAAATGAAGAAACAGAGGAAACGCAGAGGGTCATTGCCCACTGAGAACAAATGTCTTGAAAAACTTTGTATACGTGGTTACTCTGGCAACGAGTAGGGGTACTACACGATGATCTTTCGAAAGAGGCGCTTCATACAATCACGCAGCCTACTTCTCAAGTATCATGCTGCCTTATGCACAGTTGACTTCTCATTATTTACTTGTTCCGTCTGTGTCACACGCAGCTCACTTCTCGAGGTCCCAGTTTGACGACATTTTTGTAGACACTTTTTTCAAGTCTCCCCATAAGAGATCGGACTCCTCCCACTCTAGCCCCCCTGAGCTAGCGTATGACACGCAGGTAACCCCGAGTTGTCATAGGCGAGCTGTACACTCATTTCGTAACTCGTTCGCGAAGTTTTTATCGATACATTCTGTGCGCGTGATTTTTTCCCCTTGTTTAGGTGGATTACGGGCGATCGTCGAGGGATTTCGCCCGCGTATCTGGTAAGTATGCGCGGGCTCGTCGCGCACGCCGGTAAGTCTTTTATACTTCTAATAATTACAAGAAAATAAAAAACCGTAATAGCGGTAGTTGTGAGGGGAGGGGAGGGTTATTTACACGCGTTTTCTAATACCAAGGGGCAGGGGGGAGTCATGACTCGATTATTAAGGGGAGGAGATAAAAGTGACAGCGGGAGGTTATATACAGAGAGGGAATTTATTTACAGGGGAATAAACCGTGGGGATGACTGTCGGGTGTCGGCATGGTCATCTGCGAGGATTTAATCTTTTATTTACCCTTCCAGGTGCAGTGGGAGTGCCCGGTGTCTTCGCGAGGACTCTCCGCAGAGGGGCAAGCCGATGCGTCCCCAGAGACGTCGCCGGCGAGGGCGTGCTTTCTTCGAAGGAAGCCATAGGTGGTCGAAGGACTCGTCGAGGGACTTTGCTGCAGGATATTTGCCCCGGAGGGCTTGCCGAGGGAATTCGCTGCAGGAGACTTGCCCCGGAGGGCTTGCCGAAGGGATTCGCTGCAGGAGATTTGCCCCGGAGGGCTTGCCGCGGGACTTCTGGATACGAGCAGCCATGGACGCATGGTGCTTCGGTGCTTTGACCTTCTCTCGGCCAGAGGGTCGTTCCGGAGGAAATTAGGGGTATATGGGCCGTAGGGAACGTGCGGACAACATATTAATATTTTACAAAAAACATAACTTGTGTTATGAGTCCTCGGAATACTTCGCTTGGAGCACTCGATTGTCCGATGGTCGGCGATTAGCGCGTAGGAAGGAAGGGGGAGGCGCCGAAATAAGTTACTCGCGTTAATATGAAATATGAAGGCGATAATATGAAATCTATAATATGAAGAGCAATATTTATCTCTAATTGCGTGATCCGCGCAACCGAAGGCGCTAGGGCTCGCAGATCGCCCCGCAACCTCGTATAAGGATTCGCAAGGCCGTTCCGCACGTGGCCGTAATTAATTCTCAGGTTCAATATGCTTCTAATTCGCAATGTTCGCTCCTCGCAATCGCAGGGGGTTCGAGAGCGAGTCGAGCCGGGTCGTGCCCTTTTAATCGTTCTTCCCCACTCCTATCTTGATCCTACTCCAATTCTCAGATCGGCTCGGTAGTCGGTACCCGCAGTTGGTAACACTCGACCATCCTGCTATCTGCTCAGGCAGATAGTCAGGCGGTGATGATGAAGTCCTTAAGGTGAGTCGGGGCGCGTCTTTTGCGCTGCGGGCGATCTAGTCGCTGGACCTCCTGGGTTGATTCCTCCCTAGGAGTATGGTCCGTGCTTCCCTCGCCCTGATTCTCGTCGCCGGATGACTCGAGGTCCTCGTCCAGATCGTCGCAATGAGGCCGCCAGCCTCGCAGTTGGGACGCGTGAGCCGTTGTTGCATATCGCCGTCCCCCGTGGCCTCGTAACTCGGATACGCGGTAAGTGTCACCCGGTAGGCGCTGGTCGATCGTTAGCGGTCCCCTGTAACGCCGCTGCAACTTTCGACTCTCACCAGTCGTTTCCCTTGCCGCGCTCATGAACACGAGGTCGCCCACGGTGAACTCTGGGTTCCTGAGCTGTCGGTTGTCATACCGGTCCTTCATCCGCTGTTGGGCCTGATGTATACACTCTCTCGCGGTTGCTTGTAGCTCCGCAGGCGGGGTGTATGTCTCTCCCGGTTCCAGGAGCGACCTGAGTTTCTCGTCGTTTCGTCGCGCTGGGTATCCGTACACCAACTCGAACGGACTCTTCTTCGTGGAGGCTTTTGGTATGTCGTTGAGGTCCTGTTGTACCTTCGCGAGACGCCGATCCCAATCCCTCCCCTCGGCCTCCTTCAGGCTCGCAGTTAGGGCTGCTGCCAGCGTGCTATTCGTCCGTTCCACCTGACCATTGGCCTGCGGGTGTCGCGGCGAATTTAGGGTGTGGTGGATCCCGTGCCTCTCGCAAAATTCGCCAAACTGTTTGGCGGTGAAGCACGTGCCTCTATCCGTCACGATTCTCCGTGGCGCTCCGAAGTTGTTGACGAGGGTTTCCAATGTTCGGACTACTCCCCGTGTCCGCGTATCTCGAGCGGCCTGTAAAATGACGTATTTGGTCAAGTTGTCCACGATTACCAGGATATACAGGGTGCGCCAGAGAAACTTACTTATTTGAAAAAATTCCCGCGCGGTGAGTTGGGCGGGTAGAGGGGCGAGAGGGGGCGCATCTGGAGGGGGAAGTTCCCAAGTTTGTTTCTCCCTCCAGTCAGTTGCCATCATGCTCTGGTCTAGAGAGCAGCGGGCCTTCGCAGTCGAGAGCTTCTTTTCTAACGGTCGCTCACTTGTTGCTACACAACGTGCCTTCCGCGCTCGCTTTGAAATTCCTCCTCACAGACTCGTTCCTGGCCGTAATTCGATTCTGTCGTGGGTTAACTCATTTCGGGAGTGTGGAAGTGTCGCTAAACCCAGAAATGGACTTCAACGGTCCATCAGAACTCCGGAAAATGTCGCAAGAGTGAGGCAGTCAGTTGTGCGTTCTCCCCGGCGTTCGGCTCACAAACACGCAGCTGCTATGGGAATTTCTGAAACCACTGTTCGACGAATTCTCCATGAAGACCTTCAATTTCATCCCTATAAATTAGCTGTTGTGCAAGAATTAACTGAACGCGATTTTGTTGCCCGTCAAAATGCATGTGAAATGCTGGTTGACAACCTGCCTGAAGACGCGATCGTTTTTTTCAGTGACGAGGCTCACTTCCACATTTCCGGCTGCGTCAACAAGCAAAACATGCGTTATTGGTGTGGTGTAAATCCACGTGAGCTTCACCAGAAGCCACTTAATTGTGAGCGAGTTACTGTCTGGTGTGCGATGTCGGTAATGGGAATAATTGGTCCTTATTTTTTTGAAGAAAACGAACGCGCAGTTACCGTGAATGGAGCTCGTTACAGGAACATGATCGATGCATTTTTTCTTCCAAGACTCGAAGAAATGAACGTTAGGAACGTGTGGTTTCAGCAAGATGGAGCCACAGCACACACAGCACGAGACTCAATGAATTTGTTGCGACAACATTTCCCCGACCGCCTCATCTCTCTCAGAGGCGATCTCCAATGGCCGGCACGCTCTCCAGATTTGACTCCATGCGATTTCTTTTTATGGGGTTATTTGAAATCTCTGGTTTATGTCGATCGACCACGGACCATAGCACACCTCAAGAACAACATTCGCGACGCCATTGCCAACATACCGATTGATATGCTGCAAAGAGTGGATACGAATTTCAAAAATCGACTTCATCAGTGTATGCGCAATGGAGGTCGCCATTTATCCGATGTCATTTTCAAGGCTGCATGAAAAAAAATTGGGATATTGTATTCTCAAATAAAAAAAAAATTTAAACAATAATTGAAGTACTGTTGTTTTTATTGACCTTTCAAATAAGTAAGTTTCTCTGGCGCACCCTGTATTTATTCCCGGAAGTGGACGTCATCAGCGGACCCATATGGTCCACGTGAATTAAGGCGAAAGGTCTTTCACCGGGGGGTATCGGGTGCAGCTCGCCCCTTGGCCTTCCGCGCTCGGCCTTAGCGAGAGCACATTCGATACAGGCGCATACGTGACCGCGTATATAGCGCCGCATTCCCGGAAAGTAAAAATCCTTGGTCAGGGTCGCGTATGTCCGCTCGATCCCGGGATGGCTCCGGAGATCGTGGTATCTAACCACCAGTCCTTTCCGCATGGACCGTGGTACCATGAATAAGTCGCGACCTTCCCGTCGCTTGTACAGAACGCCGTCGAGCAGGCGGTAGTCGCGTATTTTCTCCGCCTCGCTATCGCTCCGTTCCGCCGCAGTTTTCGCCATGATCTCGATCTCTTTCATTTCGTCGTCCGCAGCTTGATGTAATAACACCTCTTCGGCCTCTGACGTCAGGGTTCCTATGCTCCACTCATTCCTAGCGACGTCTTCGGTTGCCGAAGACAGTGCTGGAGCGCGGCTTAATGCGTCGGCATGCGCGAGCCGCACGCCCGGTCGGTGCTCGATCGAAAAATCGAATTCCGACAAGGTACTTATCCATCGTACGACCTGAGTGTTGTTCTTGCGCGTCGTGCTCAGGTGAACCAAAGCCTGGCAATCGGTAATGATCTGGAACGATAAGTTAATTAGCAGGTGCCTCAGCCGCCCCACTGCCCACACTACTGCGAGGAGCTCCAATTTCGACGAATGGTAGTTCCTCTCCGGAACGCTCGTACGCCTACTGATCGCGTAGACGAGTTGCCACGGCCCAACCTGACCCCTTTGAAGCAAAAGGGCGCCCAAGCCCTCGGCACTCGCATCGGTATGTAGTTGTGTTTCGCTTTCTGGGTTAAAAGGCTGCAATGTCGGCTTCGACGTCAGTGCTACCTTGATGTCCTGGAAGGATCGCGGCTCTGCAATGCCCCAGTCGTACGCCGCATTCGCCTTCAGCAAGGCATGTAAGGGCGCCGCCCTCTTGGCGAATTGAGGCACAAACTTCCGAAAAAAAACTTGCCATTCCCAGAAATTTGCGTAGTTCCGTCGTCGATCTTGGCTCCGGGTATTCTGCGATCGCATGCACCTTTGAATCACCTTGTTCGATGCCGCGTTCTCCAATTATGTGTCCCAGATAGGCTACCCTTGTCTTTAGGAACTGGCATTTCTTCAGATTGATAGTAAACCCTCCTCGCAGCGCCTGGAGCATTTTTACCAATCGGTCACGCAAATCTGTCCAGTCCCTACCTGGAATGAAGATATCATCAAAATAATAGAGAACCACATTATCGCGCAGCGGGCCGAGTGCCTTGTGTATCGCCTTCGAGAAGTAGGCTGGACCGTTCATTAACCCGAAGACCATTCTCGTGAATTCCGCCGTCTCGTCAGGAGTCACTATCGCTGTCGTCCTTCGCGCGTCCTCCTTAATTGGTATCTGCAAATATCCTTGCGCAAGATCCAGCGTTATGAAAAGTTTGCTGTCTCTTATCAGTGCTAGGTGGTCGTCCAAGTTTGGAAGCGGAAAATGCACGCGTTCTGTTTGTTTATTTAGCCTGCGAAAATCAACGACCAGCCTCGAGGACCCATCCCTTTTCCTTACGAGCAGTACGAGGCTTGCGTATGGAGACTCCGTATCTTGAACTATACCGGCTTCACGCCACTCGCCTAGAATTCTTCACATCTCTGCACGCTCTCGCTCGCTTACTCGATACGGCGTCGCAACGACCGGTCGAGCTCCGGGTTTCTCTCGGATGTCGAACTCGATGGTCTTCGCCTTGCCCAATTCGTTGACGTCGGTCGCCACGCAGTCTCGATAATTATTTAAAATTTCAAGTAACTCTATTTTTACCTCTTTCGGTCGTTCGGCACCAATGTCGAGATCTGGCTCTACGATCCTTCTTGCGGTTGTTCTTCCGTCAGCTCATGGCAACGGTTTTACCTCGCCTCGCAGGAGGTACTTTCCCACCGGCAGCGTCCTTGGTTCCAGCCCGCCGTTGATCACCGCCACTTGGTGTTCTGCCGTTCCACTGTCGATGCTGATTAGGTGGATTTCCGCAGGGGCCAAGCTCAACTCTTCGATCGCCCTGAGAGATGAGCTAGGAGTCGGAATGTCCGGATCGATCGCAGTAATCTCCCCGCTCTCGCTCCTACGGAATCGCAGTTCGTTGCCCGTTTTGCTATACTCGACGTAGGGCTGATCCGTAAAGGACCTCCCGATAATTGACTCGTATTGTTGCGTGTCATCCGGGACGACGCGCAGCAGTATATTGGGCACAAGCACACCATGATGAGCTCCAACCCGTCCATAGGGACTCTCGTGGCTTTTATCGTGCACTCCGAACTTCCGGGGTCTATTAAGGCTCGCACCACACTTTTACCCACCGTTACTTGTTTTATATATTTGTCCACTGTACTAGCCGCTGAGTCCTCGTTCAGAGATTGCATTTGCGCCTCGCGGGGCTCTACTCCACAATGTTTCTGTGTGTGTCCCAACGCTCCGCACCGGGTACACTTTTCTGTTTTTCGGAGCTCGGGGCAATCCCGCGACATATGCCCGAACCTTCCGCAATTAAAACATCGGGCCTCACCGTCTCCGTTACGCCGCGGAGGGCGAACTCCTCGCATCGAAATAGGCGCACTCGGAGCTCTAATCGTCGTTGCACTCACCGCGTTAAGTGCCGTGGGAGCACTACTCATCGGAGCACTCACTGACCGTGCCGGCCGGGATTTTTCACGCGCAATATGTTCCCGATCTGCCCTCACTCGCGCCGATCGTAAGGACAGGGCACGCTCGTTCGCCAGTAGATCGTGCAACAGCTCGTCTATGGAATAATGGGGACGTGATAATAGCGATACGCACAACTCACGCGACCATAATCCGTCGAGGATCTGCTCCTTCGTGTCTCTCAGGTCGAGACCCAGTTCGATACACAATCGCGTCTTAGTATGGAAGTACTCACTCAGTGGTTCGCCGTTGTTTTGCACTCGACGCACCATTTTTTGCCACTTTACCGAGGTGCTCTCCGGCACGCAAAATGTTTGTCGGAACGCCGCGTTGAACAACGGCCAGGACCGTAACGAGTCAGCTCGGGCCCGGTACCAATCCCGCGCGCCACCCTTAAGATGCATACGGGCGGTCTCCAGCGCGTAATTATCGGGCCACTTGTGGATTTGTTGCATTGCTTCAAGATTAGCAATCCACTCCGTCGCACTAGTTCCGCGTCCATCCCCACGGAATTCTTCGATGTTCTTACTTAAGTCTGGTATTATGTGATATAGGGGCACTTCGGAGCGCGGTTGCGCGTTGATGGCCATCCGCGCCATCAAGCGGCGGAGGAGATCCTCCGTCGCTTCCGCGTCGCGCAGCGCCTCACGAAACCAGTGGCGTAGCTATCATAGGGCCAGGTGGTGCCGTGCACCAGGGCCCTCGAGCTCAGGGGGCCCTCTAGCCTCAGCTTTGAAAAAAATGAAAAATTTAAAAAATTAAAAAAACTGAAAAAAAAAAAATTCTTGTGAGCAGGCTCGAGACTCGAGGCTCGAGCCTGCTCACAAGAATTTTTTTTTCAAATTCAATTTTTTATTTTTTTTTAATTTAAATCAACACCACCAATGATTAAACTCCTTGTTTAACATTTTCAACACATGCGCCAAGCGTCCTCGATAAGCATGTGCTGTTTGTTTGTTATCGTTATTTCAGTTATATGGTAGTTTGGATGAGTCCGCCCGTAGCACATTGGATCAGCTCACGTGCTTGACGGTCGTGAGATCAATTCACAAATTCCGCCCATCAACTTTTTAATGAAGTTTTCATTCGCTCTTGCCTTGCATCAGTTCTTATTTATGATATTTCCGGCGATTTTTTCAACTTTCTGGGGTCTGGGACGTACTACAGTAGTTGATGCTAGGTGTGTCGCTGACTGTTACTGTTGTACTTCGTAATTCCCTACTACCAGCCTTATTTCATCAAGTATCACCACTAATGTTATGATTTCTATTCCGTACATCCATCCATCCGGCACCAAATTCTGGTAAAACTCATTTTCGCAAAAAGAAATTCCGATGACAAGATATGTACGATACAGGTTGCAGCACAACGCTAACCGTATAATGTATGATAGCTCTCAACCTGATCGGCAATAAAAAATAACCAACGTTTTCCTAAACTCAAGTCCAAATTGACAAACGAGCTACTATAGAAACGATAATATCTTCTTATGAATTAACATTGATTTTACCACATTATTACCAAACAAGCTGTTTTATGGTTCTTTTCTGTTGAGCTTGCTGTAATCTATACTAAACATTAACAAGCAATATAGGAAAATCTCAGTGAGTACTCCGGATTTCTAAAATTTCGATAGTTACCAATTAAAAATTATGGAACGAAAAAAGGAACGTAGCGGTGCCGCAAAGCGGAAACAACGACAAGAAAGAGAAGAAAGTAAAAAAAAATTGCCCAAGCTAGATAGCTTTTTTACGAAACCGCTTTCTGCTACAGTTCCTTCAACAGCCGAAACATCGTTCAAAAGTGCCGAAGTCATCGTTCAAAATACTACCATCAATGCCCCTGCTGAAAATGACTACCTCGACGCTTCCGTGCAACCTACGGTAGAGGAATCATCAATTTCTACATCTTCAAAAGTTCTCGAAATTTCAAATGACTTGGGAAATTACATCAACAAGAAACTGAGTGATACCGAAAAACGTCTGATTCTTGACAAGGGACCTTTGAAACCTCCGGGACCTTTTCCGAAGGACCCCCACCAAGACAACAGGAGCTTTTCAGAAACGTATTACGTTTCTACGTCACAATACGGTCCAGTTGATCGTTTTTGGATATGTTACTCCAAAATGCTGGATGCTGCCTACTGCCAACCGTGTTGGTTGTTCGCTTCGCAAATAAATGCATGGTGCACTGGATTTCGGGACTGGAGGCATTTATCAGACAGAATCAAGCAACATGGTTCCTCGAAAGCACACACGGAGGCGTGCGCTGTATATGAAGCGTGGCAAAAAAGTTCCACCATCGACAGAGAACTTGAAGATGAAATTCGCAAAGAAGCATCATTTTGGAGACAAGTTCTTCGCAGATTATTTGATATTATAATTACTCTTGCGAAGAGTTCTTTGGCTTTGAGAGGACATCGAGAGGATCTGAGTGAGGGAGGAAACCACGGAAATTTTCTCTCAATTGTCCAACTCGTCGCTAGATACGACCACATCTTGCGTCAAGTTTTGGATATGCCCAAAGGTAAGAAATTATCTCGTTTACTGTGTTTATAATTTATGTTATCATAATCTGATGTTTTCTAATATCCCCATGTTTTTAGGATCAACAAGATACTTGAGTGCAACGATTCAAAATGAAATGATCGAGTGTTTGGGCACCAAACTCGAGAATCATTTGTTGGATCGAATTAGGGCGTCACCGTTTTTTGCCATCATCATGGATACCACGCAGGACATATCAAAAGTGGATCAACTGAGCATTGTCGTAAGATATGCAGTGATATCAAGATCGGAAAATGGACAACCAATCGACATTGAAGTAAGAGAGGTATTTCTAGGTTTCCACGCAGTCACTAAACACAGCGCCGCGGATTTGGTAAATCAAGTTACTACGTTGTTCTCCGAAAAGGGTCTTGATTTTAAAAAGTGTGTTGGGCAAGGTTACGATGGGGCCAGTGTAATGAGTGGTGCGTATAATGGTGTGCAAAAACAAGTTAAAGATATTCAGCCAAACGCAGAGTACGTACATTGCGCCAGTCATAATTTGAATTTGGTCGTAAATGATGCCGTTCGAGGTTCCGTCGAAATTCAGAAGTTTTTTGCAACAATTCAAGACTTATTTAACTTCTTTGGAAACAGCATTAAGCGCTGGGACCTTTTATCGAAATTCACCGGTGAATCAGAAATTACTTTGAAAAAATTGAATCCAACAAGATGGTCCAGCAGGGTTAATTCAATAACTGCAGTCAAACTTCGTTTTTTCGATATCATCAAAGCATTGTCCGAAATAACGCTGAAGAGTTCCAGTAAAGACGAACGCAGTGAAGCAGAGATTATAAAATCAAAAATGCTGAATTTTGAGTTTGTATTTCTTTGTGAATTCATGCACAGCGTATTGAACAATATCAATTATGTTTCCAAAGTTTTGCAAAAACGTGATATCGTTTTGGACGAAGCGAGTAAGGCTTTGGACGAAACAACGGATAAATTGAAAAAGTATAGAAATGACTTCGAGTCCTTCAAGTCCAAGGCCACCGAAACCGCGAGAAAATACGACATCGATCCTACCTTCCCAGAAAAGCGACGAAGAAAAACTAAAAAGCATTTCGATGAATTGGCTTCTGATCACCGATTCGAAAACCAGGAAGAAGTCTTTAGAGTAACTATTTTCAACAGTGTACTCGACATAATAATCAATCAGTTAGATGCGCGTTTTATTGGTATGAGTGCAATTTGTAAATCGTTCGACTTCCTGATTCCAAAAAATCTGCTCAGCTGGAATGAAACGATTTTACTCAAAAAATGTGATCAGTTTCAGAAGAAATATTGTGATATAATTGGACCCACTTTTTCGCTCCAATTTCTTAATGTATATCATCTGATCCTCCCTCAATTGATGGAGACGTGGTCTATTCGCCAGCTTTGCAAAGAAATTATAACGAAATTTGGCGTGCTCGAATGTGACCTTACGGAAGTGTATACAGCGATGCTACTGTTTCACACAATTCCTGTTACTTCCGCGGCAGCAGAAAGATCTTTCAGTAAACTGAAGATTATAAAAAATTATTTAAGAAACAGCATTGGCCAAGATCGCCTCCGACATTTATCGTTGATTGCAATAGAAAATGAGGCGGCATCAAACTTGGAATTGAGTGAAATTATAGACGAATTCGCAAACATTAAAGCGCGCAAGAGATTGTAAATCGGGCGGGGAATTCTCTTAAAAATCGTTTTTTCTTTTAATTAATAAATATTCTATACTGTTATGTGCGTCGTTGTTTATTTACTCCCTTTTTCTTCCATTGAACACATGAAGATTTTGATAGAGACGACGTATGGATTTAGCCTACTAGGGATGATTCAACCCACTGTTTCCTATTCTTATTCCCTATCAATCATTTTCATATCAATAAGTTCAAACTGCGCGGAAAGAGGGGAGGAGAGCCCGATTCTCTCCCTATGCACCAGGGCCCTTGCCCCCCTAGCTACGCCACTGCACGAAACGTGTCATTTAGGTTGGGGCCACGATTTTGGAACCGTCGTTCCTCCTCACCTCGCTCCTCAGGGCGAGCGCGTTCGCCGTGAGTAATGGAGGGGGAGGTTTCGCGCTCCGCGCTACCGTCTGGTGCGACCACGCGGTCTAGCGACTCGCGCAGGCGGCGGCCATTTCCCGCGACTTCCGGGTTGTCCAACTCGGCGCGCATTCGCGCGATTTCGCGGTCGACGAGATTCTCGCCATTTTCATCGTCGAAGGGTTCACTCGCGGCCATGACACCCTCAACCGTTTTTGCGAAAAACTGTTCGAAGGCCTGCGCGGTCGACATTCACACTCACCTACTTTTTCTCGCGCGCCTTCCGTTCAAATCCCACTTCTGACGTGTTATGAGTCCTCGGAATACTTCGCTTGGAGCACTCGATTGTCCGATGGTCGGCGATTAGCGCGTAGGAAGGAAGGGGGAGGCGCCAAAATAAGTTACTCGCGTTAATATGAAATATGAAGGCTATAATATGAAATCTATAATATGAAGAGCAATATTTATCTCTAATTGCGTGATCCGCGCAACCGAAGACGCTAGGGCTCGCAGATCGCCCCGCAACCTCGTATAAGGATTCGCAAGGCCGTTCCGCACGTGGCCGTAATTAATTCTCAGGTTCAATATGCTTCTAATTCGCAACGGTCGCTCCTCGCAATCGCAGGGGGTTCGAGAGCGAGTCGAGCCGGGTCGTGCCCTTTTAATCGTTCTTCCCCACTCCTATCTTGATCCTACTCCAATTCTCAGATCGGCTCGGTAGTCGGTACCCGCAGTTGGTAACACTTGATATCAAGAAAAACGAAACGAAAACTTTGAACGCGTGTTTCTCGAAAGAATTTTTTTCGACGTTGTCCACACGAATACTCGAAAAATTGTCAACCGATTTCCAATTTTTGTTTTACAATTTCAAATCACAGTGACTAAGGTTGTATGTGGCCAATTAATTTGTTTTTGATAATTACCATTTTTGGAGACTGCTTGAATACAAAAGAGGGCCTTGAAAATAGAACAAAATGTTCAAACCGTCGCTTCTCTGTGAAAAAACCAAAATAAAAACCAAAATAAAAACCAAAATAATAAAATAAAAACGCATAACGACAGCTAGATTTGTATAGATATCGATAAATTGATGCCGTTTTATTTACAGATAACCTTTCATCAAGATATCGATGGGACAATGAAGAGAACATTTTACAATGCACCCATTACGTAACGGAATAGAGCGGAGTAGGGGTCCGGTCAAGCGTTACGTTCTTGGTACGTGGGGGAGGGGGGAGGGGGCGAAAATTGGGGTATTTGGCGTCGCATAATTTGTGTATGCCTCCTACAGGAGAGTCGGCTGGCAGCCGGATTGACTTCTTACAGTACAATTTTTGTACTCTTTCCATCAAAATTCCCCGGTTGCGTTATTGTACATGTTGTTAAAAAAACAATATATCTCGAGTTCCTCAGAGTAGATATTGCTGTAAAGTTTGCTGAACTTCTCAGAGTCAAAATACAACGTTGTATTTAATACAATGGATACTTTTCCTAGCATTTATCTTTCTGACAATGAGATGGCTCGCGACTTTTTGTCTATTTCGGAAATCTCAATTCTTGCAGAGAGACTCTTTTAAAGATCGTCCATGGAAAACCGCAATCACCATGGCAGATTGAGTAACGAGCCTACTATATTATTATTTCTCATTAAGACTGTATGAGCAGGTACTTGATCATTATATTGCTACTTAATCTTTTTTATACGAACTCCGTCCGGGAAGTACCCGACCTTGTGCTATCCCAAGAGAAAGAGTTAATTCTGGTCAATGGAGATAATATCCCTTTCAAAGCACTCCCTGCCAGAAGCACCAATCTTCTTCCAGCCACCTTCTCACTCTCGACAACACTTTTGGTACTCAGCTTTCGGAATAATCATCACCCGTGCAGAAACGTGACCGGACATTCCCTACTTTGTGTCGGGCCCTGTCCAGACTTGCCTTGTCCGATTTACCTGACCGGGCCCTCCCATGGAACAAACCGAGAAGATCGCAAAGTCGTTTTTTACGACTTACTCTCTATGTTTGGAAGTTACAATATTCTGGCCGGGATACATTGTGAGTAAGTATCTTCACGTAATCTCTATCCAGCCAGAACATTGACGTTTCCTAAAAAGTGAAGCCTGAAGAATCGATTAGGATGAAACTAATACATCTATTGTAATTCTATTCACCATTAAATGCATTCATTTCATCAATGATAATCGACGACGATAAGAATGCTGATCATAAATACCGAGGTAACAATAACTGATGATTTGAGCATCACGAATAGCTAAATTATTTAATGAGGCAAACAATTGGGAAATATCAATATTCTGGCCGCCAATGAGGCGCCATGTTGGGAAATATCAATATTCTGGCCGGAAAGACATTACCGGAATGTATTTCGCCAACAATCCGCCAGGTGGCTACGAGCGAAGCGCTTGGCGTGAACAAGGTACCATCTTACGAGCATAAAAGTTCGTCCTGTGCGTTGTACCGCGTACAGGAGTGCTATGGTTGGAACGTGCACTTACGCTCATAATTTGGCGATACTTGTGAAATAACCCTTTGCACTCGCGACCTTTTTCGCTCGGATAGTGAGTGGTGAGCGAGAGTCACCTCTCGAGTGCAAAGGGATAATAAGTATCAGTATATCACCCAATACAGTCCATTTTACTCGGGTAGATCGTCAAAAGCCCTTCCAGTACTCGATTATTTCCCTGTCCAGTTCTTAATCAGTTCCCGAAAAAGGAAACGGCGGGTCGGGGCCTTGCTGAGATATTATCTAGGGAAGACAGATGAGGAGCAGTCCCTTTTCCCCACTACGCGGGTAGTGGGCGGCTGTTGCATCTGTGAAAATCCAGATGATAGAGTCATTAATTAACGGAACAATCTTCTTTTTATTTGGCAAGATAATTCTCGTCCCAATTTCGGCACTTTTTCACCACATTCACGAAAACACAACAGCGATATTATCGACCCATTGTTATCATATTTAAAAGGCTTCGTGTGCGTGCGAGCCCGAAGTATTTTTTCTTGTGTAAACGTTAGCCTCATATGGGCAGAATCGCGTGAACTTTACCAGCTGCTCAAATGACTAGTAATTCGTATATCCATCGATGTTCATTGTTGGACACCCATCCCGTCGTTTGTGCATATGTATCGGCTGTATCCACATATTATTCCCACGAACATCACCATCACCAGTATACATACAGTATTCTCGCTAGGGTTCTTTGTACCTCTATAGCAATTTAGCTGAATCGTTAAACACTGAGCAATCGATTTACCCCGTTATCGTCGGTCTTGCCGATTTGATGAAAAACGCATTATGTTTCGTCACAAATATCAACGATATAGCTTTATAACCAACGTTATCTTGACATTTCCAACAAAGAAAGGGCTTCGCTAACCTATTAACAAATATAATAATAATAATATCGCGATGGAATTTTCAGAAAATTTGTTTGTTTAAAGTAAATACCTTCAGTTGCTATTCAGCTTCGATAATGTGCTGATTGCCATTTTTTGTCTGTGGTGATGCTGAAGCCTCACTCTAACTGTACAATAAAAAGTCAATTGTTCTGCGCGCAAGTTTAAGGGGGGATTGTCTTTTTTTTCGCAAAATTTACCGCTTTTTGGGAATTTTTTTGTGAAGAAAGTATACAACGGAAAACTTGTGAAACTTGGCATATAGTTTTATTGATCTGTTTACTACATACAAAAAATTTTTTAAACAATTTCATAAAAAAATCCGCCTCCCACCCCCCTCGACGCGCGATGGTCCTTTTTTGATGGTGTGCACGATTTCTCAAAAACTATTCAACCGATTGCCTTCAAATTTGGACAGAATGCTCAGCTGGCATCCTTTTATCGTTTGATGAAGCAAAAAAGCAATACGTTTAATAGTTTTTTATTTATAACAAAAAATCGATCAATTTTTTTCGAAAAATCGATACTTCAAGTTCAAAACGTCACCAAATCGTCAATTTTTTTTCCCCTTCATCGAACGATAGCTATATGTGTCTAAAGTAAAATGCTTTTTGGGTTTTTGTTGCAGGATGAACGTGAAGGCTGTAATCGTGCACACCATCAAAAAAGGACCATCGCGCGTCGAGGGGGGTGGGAGGCGGATTTTTTGATGAAATTGTTTAAAAAATTTTTTGTATGTAGTAAACAGATCAATAAAACTATATGCCAAGTTTCACAAGTTTTCCGTTGTATACTTTCTTCACAAAAAAAATCCCAAAAAGCGGTAAATTTTGCGAAAAAAAAGACAATCCCCCCTTAAATGAGTCGAAGACCGATGCATGTACCCGTGCAGAAATGTGACGGGAAATTCCCTACTTTGGGTCGGACCCTGACCAGGCTTGCGTTGTCTAATTTACCTGACCCAGCCCTCTTATGGAACAAACCGTGAAAATCGCAGAATTGTTTTCTACGTCTTACCTTCTATGTTTGGAAATTACAATCTTCTGGCTGGGATACATTGTGAGCAAGAAAATTTGACGTAATATCTACCCGGCCAGAATGTTGACATGTCCTGAAAAGTGGGACCTGTCTTTAAGAACTATGTCATTCTACATTACTTTTTACGCCATCAAAGATATTTATAATTGATTAGGATAAATCTAATCTTTTGTATTTCTATTCACCATTGAAAGCATTCAATTGCCGGGCAGATTATGATGATATGTATCCCATATGTTACTCCGGGCCATAGCCTACCTGCATGCAGTCTTTCATCCAGATCCATTGCATCGTTGGGGCGTTATTAAGCGATGAACAAACGCACATATGTTTTAGCATTGCTAATGCTTTTAAAACTGTATATGTTTGTGAGGTAGTTTGGGTGTAGGGGTCTGAATTAGCAGAATATCACACGAAACTAATGCTACCCCCACTCCACTGCCACTGTGTTGTAGCAGAGGGGGGGGGGGGGCTGCGACATGCTAAATGCCTCTGATTGGTTGCAAAATGCCGAATTACATTCAAAATGCCGAGGCAGAGTGAGAGCGAGAGGAAATTGGTGAGGAAGGTTCTCGCTCTTGGTGGTTCTCGTGTGTCAGTAAATGTGGGAAAATAGCGCCTCAAAATAGCTAGCGACCGTGAAACGAAAGGCACAAGCTTTTCCGCACAAGAACGAGAGAAGGAAAACTCCGCGCCATAGTGCCGCTTCGAGCGGTCGACTGCGAAATTGAGGAAGTGACTAATAGGCACTGCCCTCGAGCAACCCTACCCAAGTTTTTATTCTCGTTAAATCTCTGTGGGTAATTCTTACTCTTTGTTATCGAGGGGCCGGGGGGGGGGGACACTTCACCGAAGTTGACACCTATACGTACGCGTAAAATAAGACGTATTGTCACGTGGCAGAATGGAGGAGCCCCGAAGCCACTTTTAAGGCGACCCTCTCGCTCGGTTTTCATCCTCGTACGGGAGCACGAGCGCGCCGTTATCGTTTATTATTTATTCATCTTGTTGTCCCTTGATATCTTTAATCTTTTTATTGTAGAATTATATTCTTTTTATTCGTTCATTCGATATCAATTGGTACGATGGCGCGCGGGAAATGGCGGTCGTCTCGGAAACCTCGAGATCCTTCTCACAGCAGCGGCCTCGTGTCTTCCAGTCTGAGCGCGCCTGGTCGATCTTGCCCGCGCTCGAGAGTTCGGTTCGATTCAGCTCGGCCCACTGCCTCGAACGCTATTCCACTGCGATCGGCGGTATAAGGCGGACGTTTCGAACACGTAACGCCGTCATCACAGTAACAGCCTTCTTCGAAGACTCGCAGCGTCACGCAACCAAAGACGCCGGGAACGTATGGCGTATCATAAACGAACCTACGGCGGCCGGCTGGTCCTCAATCCCTCTCAGTTGGTAACGGCGCGTCCGCCGACCTTGGCACGTCGCATAAACGCCGTGGGCACGAATCGTTGCGACACTCGATGCGCTGGGTAGGATCGACGGGCTGAGACTGGATTTTCATCATCAGCATCCGTCAACGGTCATCGTACCCGCCATCGTTATCGTCATCGTCATCGTTATCGTTATCGTTATCGCCATCGTAATCGCCATCGTAATCGCCATCGTAATCGCCATCGTACCCATCATCGTCATCGTCACCGTCATTTTAATAAGTTTCTAATATTTAATTCTGGCGCGGTAACGGCCGACGCGAATGACGGAGTGGAGGGGTGAACGGCTCGGACGGAGATCTTGAGTCAACCGTCTCGCTCGCGGGAAGGGACTTGACCACGTAAAGCCGAGCGAGACGGTCGACGAGTAGAAGTAATTGTTGGGGACAATTAAGTCGGCCTGTGGAGTGTGGCCGCCCCCGGCGTAAAGGAAAATTCTGCCGTTAACTTAAAGATAATCTTTCCGTCATTCCCGGGTGCGTTGCTTCGGATCGCGGTGCAGAGAGGAACGTGGCAGGTCCCTCGCGTGTTTTATGTTGTTGGATGTGCTTGTTAGCCCGTTGGAAAAGTGAGAGAGAGAGAGAGAGAGAGAGAGAGAGAGAGAGAGAGAGAGAGAGAGAGAGAGAGAGAGAGAGAGAGAAGAGAGATAGGCCGACCGGCGGCTTTATATAATTTTCGTATCGAGTCATCTGCCGAGAAACAACTCGGAGTAAATAAAGTGAAACTCTCTTTCCAGAGGTGTCTGCAAGTGTTTATTTTTTTGTTGTTGTTGCATAAGTGTTTAGCCCCTGACCCCGCCACTCTACCTTAGGAAAAGCTGTGCCGGTCGGGCAAATCGGTCGTCTCGACTTACCGCTCGGCGAGCCGCTAACGCGGCTGGCGCCCCGGGAAAAATCGCCGGGCGGAGGCGCGACGCCCTTTGTGACGCGAAGGGTGGAATTTGAATTTTCCGTCACAGTATATATAGATGAGTTTGGCACATTCCGGAGTTCCACATCAGAACGTGCGAAAATTTGCGCAAAAAGTAATAACAAAATTTGTAGCTCGCAGCCTCCAGTTCGCTCTTTGTACACAAAGATTTGGCGCGCGGATAAAATCGAGAAGATATCTTCCCCGTAAATTGCCAAGATGTATATATATGTATAGCTACAACGACTGAAAGTTAGGGAGACAAAAGGGCCTCGGGCTTTTTCATTCTGCTTTCGATATTATTCGATTACAAATTCATCGTCGAATCGTATCATTCCTTCTCTTGATGCTCCCTCGATCTAGAGACTATGGGCGGATCGAGGCTAAGATTAAAAGTACGAGTAGATGTATTCACGATGATGGAAATCCACCGAGATGAAAAGTAATAAGAAAGAAACAACATACATGTATTGTCACGTCACAGCTTTCCGGGGTTCCCAGAAGCCCGTGAAAGCGTCCCTTCTGCTCGACGCTTACCCCGAACTCGGACCCATAGGAGGATTAGGGCGAACTTAATTATTGTTCATTTATTTTTATTTATCATTTACGAAACACCCACTCACACACACACACACACACACACACACACACATACACGTTAGGGATTCGGAGGAAGGCCGTAGCGAAGAGAAGATCGGCGATCTCCACGAGGATGCCAACGAGTCCCGCCATCGGGAGTTTGGGAGGTGCGGGAGCTTGAACGCAGATGCCATTTGCTTATCGCAACACCTGGACGTCTCGTCGATATGCTCGGGCGTGGGAGAGTCGCTTTGCACAATTGCCGGTTTCTGGAGCTGGACAAGGCTGGACGCGAGTCCCATGTAGGGTGATCGGAAGTGGCCAATGATTAGCCGGAGCTCGACGCCGAGCTTTCCAACATTGGCATGATAAGCGGATGATAAGTGTGGCTCGATATTCGCAATTAATATTGGCCCTAGAATGGCTTATGAGAATCGGCCGAGCATCGCGTATGAGCTCGTTCGAAAATCCGCCAACAATGAGTTCTTGTCAAGATTGCCATCATTGTCGGTCGAGATTGGCCCGATTATCGACCGAGCCTTGGCGGATAATTGTGACCCGATATACATAACCAAAATTGGCGCTACACTGCCGAAAAAAATACGTTTTTCGTATTGTGATTCGTCATTCCCTGGCTTTTTGAAATGATTTTTTCGAAGAAAACATTTCACGTATATGGGAATCAAATCAAGAACCTACCTACTCCTAGCGATGCACGCTTCCCCCATGCTACAAAGTGCTTGTAACATCTGAGAGGCAGATATGGCATAAGAGACCAAACGAATTCCTATAATTATTTGTTGTATCACATAAACTATATCAATTAGTTAATATCATTGTGATCATTAGAGAGTTTTATCGAATAACATGCTATAGATGTTTCAAACATCACCTATATATATATATATATAACGAATGTCTTCGACTGCGCGTTTAAACGAGTATATGGACGAAACCTACTATCAAGACAACGGACCATCGATGTGCTATTGATTTTGATTTTTGCTATGTGTAACAATTATTGCTATGTCTAAATCTATAAGGAGACCGAACACGTGCTGCGTAAGCATTTGGCTAGCGTGCATAAAAAGTTAGCGTACAACAATATTCTATATTAATATTATATCTACTTATCGAATTTTAATATCATATTGCAAGATTTGTATCCTAATAAATCGAAGATATAATATTTGAATTGACAAGGCAAACTTAGGCGAAAATGAACGGACCGATATTAGTCTACAGACGATCGGCGAGTCAATATCCGGCCGCACATTGGCCTCGTGTCGGCAAACCACTGATTGGCGAGTCTATACTTCACCAAACATCGGCCTCGTATCGACAAGCCAATGATTAGCGAGTCTATATTTGGCCGAACATTGGGCTCGCATCGGCAAACAATTACTTATTGGCGAACCGACAGAGATGGGCGCGCGGTCGGTATGCGGACTCGACGAGCACTGAGGTTAAGCAGCATTGGAGGCTGCCAATACTTGGAGCGGTGACCGCTTGCCCATGCACTGGTTTGCGCGTCAACCTCTGAGTGGGAGGCAGTTTGTCTGAGTTTCTGATGGTAATACAACTGAAACTCAGCCAAATATAGCCGCCTGTATCGGCCCAGCTTTTCCGCAGTTTCCCTGGGCCCTCGTGCAAATGCGATACAGTAGTGCATTAGGAAAAAGTGGCTGCGGTCAACACTTTGGGGGAGGGGGGGGGGACTCTGGAAGGAATGTAGGAAACTCTGGAAGGATTGTGAATGCCGGAAGGAATGGAAGGAATAAAGGAGGGGATGGTAAAAGGGGAAGGACCCCGTACCTCTGAGAAATACATATATACTTATTGGCGAGTCTATATTTCGCCAAACGTCGGCCTCGGATCAATAAGCCAATGATTAGCGAGTCTATATTTGGCCGAACATTGGCCTCGTATCGGCAAACCAATGACTGGCGAATCTATATTTCGACAAACTTTGGCCTCGTATCGCCAAGCCAATGATTGGCGAGTCTATATTTGGCCGAACATTGGCCTCGTATCGGCAAACTAATGATTGGCGAGTCTATACTTCGCCAAACATCGGCCTCGTATCGACAAGCCAATGATTAACAAGTCTATATTTGGCCGAACATTGGCCTCATGTCGGCAAACCAATGTTGGCAATCGATTATCGTCCCGCCAACATTGGTCCGAGTATTGGCCGTTACCATACGATCGGCGAAACCTACATAGGGTGGCGTCATCGAACCCAGTGCGGAAGCGCATACTCTCGTTTTCGTGGAGATGAAGAAGGGTGCCGATATGCTGGAGGAGTTTTTGGCGCACGTTGGATATTTGGTTACGAGTATTCATGGTGACAGAACCCAACGTGAGGGCGCATTGCGCTGATTCCGAGCGTACAAATCGTCGATCCTCATCGCTACCGCTGTGGCGGTCCCTGCTTCCTTTGCAGGTTTTCCTTTATTTTTCTTTGTTTTGTTAATCGTAAGTCGCGCGGTTCGGGGTCACGGGGGAGTGCGAGTCTTATCGTCGTTAAGACGGAATGACACCTCATCGCGGTCGGTATGGTAGAACAATTATAGATACCCAAAAATCTCTGTAACGGCTCTTCAGATCCCGTCAAAACTTTGCCAATTGACGTCCAATAGATAGACGAACAGCTGTCTCCTCCCCAAATTTTCTGAATTTAAGAAAAAAAAAACGTAGATTCGCTTATGATAACCCAATCTACATTTTTTTCTCAAATTCATAAAATTTGAGGGGCAGACAGCTGTTCGTCTATCTATTTGACCTCGTTTGGCAAACTTTCGACGGGATCTGAAGAGCCGTTTCAGAGATTTTTGGGTATCTATAATTGTTCTACCATACCGACCGCGATGAGGTGTCATTCCGTCTTAAGAACCGCGGAGAAAAATGAAAAGAATGCGAGAGTGAGTGAGTCGGTGTGGTTAAGTGGAAGTTTGTCGACGTTGGTGTGGATGCGAGCGATAGTGTGTATGCTAGTAGAGCCGGCGGCGAGACCGCCCTTTCCTCGCAAAACCAATTCAAATCGAAGGAAAAATTGTAAAAAGAGAGAGAGGAGAATATATTGTGACGTTTTGTTTATAATTTCAGTTTCGTTTCCTTAATCGTGTCGTGTGCCTAGATTACGGCCCCTAACCCTGCCCTTCTACCTCGCCCCGAGGCTTTAGCTGGCCGGCGAAAATCCTCCTCTTCTTTTCCCCAGCGAGCCGTCACGACGGCTGGCGCCTAAAAAATATAAATCGCCGGGGGAAAAGGGTTCGGGAGTTTTGTGACGTTATGGGGAATTGAATTTTCCGGCACAGTGTGTATGAATCAATTGAGTAAAAAAAATATAGAAGGGTACGCAGACAAAAAAGCGGGTATTAATAAATACACAAATGCATCCAGTCAACCACCACTTTTATACCATCCGACAGTTGTCGTTTAATCCCACTAACGCCTCGGGTTATACGCGATGGAGCAGCTTTTCATCCATTCGTTCTCATTTCTTATACCCACCCTTCCCAGCAGCTTATTTCTCATTTCGCTTGAACACACATACACGCATACTGTACACGATATTGGCTAGGAATGCGTTATTACAGTTAATCTATTTTTCTCCCCGTTGATCTTCGTTGGTATTTCGACAGGGTGATATTTTTGTATGAATTTTTCGACTTGTTTTTGTGGAACTTCTTACTGTTCTTTGTGGTAACGTGGTATTGTATCGACATTATAGTAATTTTAGTTATTTTTGGGGGAACCAAAGTCGGTAAAAAATACATCGTTTCCCAAAAAATGCCATTTTAACTTACTGAAATGTAAAGTACGGCTCCGTCGCAATTTTACAATGCTCCTCTATAGACATTTTACCATGGTGCAGTGCCGGAATTTGATTATAAAATGGACAATTGTAAAAATCACAAGCTCATACTTTTTTAGACTGACTCTTGTCACCGAGGCTATACCTGTGTGCAAAAATCTCGTGCTTGACGATTGTCTTTCAGTGAGATAAGGACATGTAACACCGGAACAGATAAACGGAGGAGCAACTTTATAAGCGGTTCATTGTGTCAGAAAAAGGTACAGCAATATTTCGCGGCAATGTGCCTCTCTCGATGAATGAGATGCGAAAGTCGAAAACATACTCTGGTACATTCAATGCACTATGACATGCTACTCATCGATCAAATTACATGCATCAGCACTTACGTCATTTTCAAAATCTTTTTGTCCGATAATTTTCATCTTCTTCAAGCTAACGACGTGTTTTGTTAGGGGAAATCCGTTTTATAACCAGCGATTTTTAAAGTAAATGAAAACTACATGGTCTCATTTAAAATAGTTAACGTTACAACGAGATTTCATAAGTGCGGCAAGCATTTTTCGTTGTTGAAATATTTTAATCGTAAGGTTAACCAATCAGTGAATGGACAGGGAGCAGTTAATCGACGAAAGCTGAATTATATTTAAAATTAGTGAAGAATATGAATTGTTGATAGAAACTTGAATCACTATAATGTAGCAAAAAAATCATAAGTGCCATTAACACAGATTTTTCAGTTTAGTATCGAATTTTTACGCCACACGAAATTTTTCTAGTTTGTGGTACTTGCACAACCGCGCAACTCAGTTACCGTACGGCTGTGCCCAGTAGGTGTTCTAAGGGCGAAAACAATAGTTTTTATAAGTTTTTAGAGTAAGTATTACTTTATTACTTGAGATAGACACAATCTTTGATTTTTGGTAAAATTTAAAAATAAATTTGTAAGAATCGGTCAGAATTAGACATGTTTATTTACTGGTGCTGTATTCTAACCTCTCTCCAGTGAATGGACATCTGGACTCTGTTCTAATCATACTCAAAGTAGAGTAAAACATTTTCCTCATCCACAGAAAATGGTAAAATTAATTACTGTTAGGAGATGACAATGTACATTTCATTACATATTCCCATAAAATCATTACATTCGTTCCTTTAATTTCGACATCATTTAATTTTTATTTCGTTGTCGAAACAAACTTTGGTAGTTTTTTGAGAACGTCGCCCTAATTCGCAAATATGCTGTGTGTATTTTTACGAAATCGTAATAACAAATATAATACTCATATGCGTAAGAATATTATAATTATTGTGCAACACCGTAGTCTCCATATCTAGCCTTTAATAGAAATAAATAATAAATCGTTATGCTTTACAGCGTTAATCTACATACACATCCATTTACGAGTCTCCATTTACTGGTCATTTCGTCCATTCACTGGCGATTTAGCCATTTCGATATTTACTTATCAATTTCTTCAATTTTATTTATTGCAATTACTTCAAATATTTTATTTCTACTATCAGAACAATATCGTTTGATAGCTGCAGCGATTGAAAAATTATTTCCATTTCACAGTCCATCTGAATCGTACAGTGTCGTTATTGGTCCGTCTATTGGTCGGTTTACCCTATATGCCCATCGAAACCGTAAATATTTTGTTAGAAATATTTTTCATTCGCCTTCATCCTTGCGATTCATTTACGGTAGGCAATTAAAATGTGATACTCTGTAGAAGTGGCAAAATATAAGCCATTGACAAGTTTGTTACGAAAGATTTCCTTCGTAACAAACTTTTTTGGGTCTACCAACTCTCCCAGTTGGAAAGAGTTCGTGGAAAGCTAAAAAAATATATTTATGTCGAAATCAAAATGAATTTAAGTTGCATTTTTTTCAAAATTCATCTTGTCGGAAGATGAATATTTAACAATTTAGAATCAATTTGTTAGTACGAAAAAACGCGCAAGTCGCGGCACTTAAGGATAGTCTCCCTTTTTTGGATTTTTTTAGGTTCTTTGTATTCTCATGAAATTCATAGGTCTCTCCAAATATTCTAAAAATAGTCACACAATTGTCGGAATTATTCAGGTATGGAGAAGTAGGTGTTTTAGGTAGAAATAACGATCGTCAGCAATCGTTTAACCACACAGAAATTCGGTTCCAACAAGCGAGAATTGCGTAACGATAGGCAAGCAGCAGCGAATACAAGTCCCACCTACAAGAAAAAAGTCCACAGTATGTTACCGAAATAGCTGATTAAATGTAAGTTATAGACATTTATGAGTATTCCTATCGAGACCGCATGAAAAATTAAACGCTTTTTTCCCAAAATTCCTTTTTGCATCCTCCCCTGCACAAATGTTACCAGGTATTCCATACTTCGTGTCAGGTCCTAAACAGAATTGCCTTGTTTGATTTACCTGACCAGGCCCTCCAATGGAACATACCGGGAAGATTGCTAAATTGTTTTTCACGGCTTACCCGCTATGTTTGGACATTACAATCATCTGACCGGGATACATTGCGAGCAAGTACATTTTCACGTAATGCATACCCGGCCAGAACATTGAAATGTCCTCAAACGTGGAGCCTGTCTTTAAGAACCTCCAAAGCAACTTTGCTTTCACCTCATCAAAGATATTTATAATTGATTAAGATGAAATTAATACATGTCTTGTAATTCTATTTACCATTAAAAGCATTCATTTCATTAATGATAATCGAGGAGGAGAAGAATGCTAATCATAAATACCGGGATTACAATAACTAATTATTTGAGCATAACGAATAGCCAAATGATTTAATGGGGCAAAAAAGTAAAGTCGGTGATTTGTGGTTTCTTGACGCCTTGCCGCCATGTTCGGGAATATCAATGTTTTGGCCGGGAAGACATTACCTGAATGTATTTCGCCAACAACCATCAGGTGGCTACAAGCGAAGCGCTTCGCGTAAGCAAGGTACCATCGTGTCAGGATAACAGTTCGTCCCGTGCGTTATACCACAAACAGAAGTGCGCTGCTTACAGCGTGCACTTACGCTTATGATTTTGCGATACTTGTGAAGTAACCTTTTGCACTCGAGGTCCTTTTCGCTCGGATCGTGAACGATGAGCGAGAGTCACCTGTCGAGTGCAAAGGGATATTTTAATGCGGCCGTAGTTCGGAGATTAGAGACCTTTCCTCCGGCTATAAATATCCATGGCTTTTTCCCATGATTAGAACGGTTGCAATCGTGGTCTCAGTCGTACAGAAGCAATCGCACAGCATAGCCCGTTCCACTTCAAGACGGTTGTAGCGGTCCAATGGAGTCAAATGACGGCTCATGAATTTTTTTTTCAATGAACATAAAGAAAATGCGTACAAGGTGCACTTCATTCATAACGGAGATGCTATTTTTCATAAAATATATAATTAAAGGGCAATATTTAATATAAATATATTATTATAAATAAAAATTTAATATAATTTAACGGAATTTTAATATAAATAAGAAAAACTTTTGCATTACTACCAGCTTGAAAAAATATAACATTATCAATTATTGCTATGAAAAAAACTGCGTCAGGGAATGTTTTATACAACTCTGAATGAAATTTTAAGTCATTTATAATTACGGCTGTTTATATATGTGTCACGAGACTATTTATTACTAGCATTTAAGAATATCAAGTAGTGCCTAAGTACGGCAACTTCGCAGACATTGAGGTTGGCAGCAATGCTCTTCATTCGCCAGCCATGATTCGTAATCTTTCATCAAACCTTGATGGTTCAATATTGAATGTATATGGTTTCCGATGGGCGAAACGATTTTTTTTTTTCTTAATGTTTACAAAGGTCAATTTTGCAGCCATCCGTTGGAAAAATGATTTATCTTGGTGCTAAATAGCGAAAAAATTACATCACCCGTAGTGTAAACGCCTTGCCCATCTAACCGCACGAAAAATGATGTATATTAAACTATTTTTTATGTCTGGTGTTTGGTAGTGAGAAAATTTCATAAAATTCGTAACGACTCAGTATAGTCTAGACAATAACATATGTTTTTAACGCTCCAACCCCCTTAAGGCTTAGATATTCTTAAATGCCTGCTTTATGTAATAATATTAGTATAAATATTCACTCAATTTTATTGAAACGAACCCAAAACTTTTCTCGACCAAAATCGTGCTACCTTCAATAGCATTGCCCAATGTGAATAGATGAAAGTGTTAGACGTACATTGAGATTCTTAGAGGGTAACCACTTTGGCATAGTTCTGTCTAATCAGGAAGATACGTAAAAAGTCCGTGCTCAATCAATAAAGACGCTTCTAGGCAATTGAAATGATGAATGCATATCACAACCCTTCTTCTTTTGACAGAACAACCGGATCATATAAAAGAGACAACTGTAACTTACTCGAGCTAAGGATTCCTTGCGAACTGGCATCACCAAGTTCATAGTTGTATGTAGAATCGTACTCTATGACTTTCTTCCGAAAACGATGAGTGGATTACGAAATGACACTTGGCCTCGTAATGGCACTTCTACCATGTTAATGGGTACCGTGACATTAGTCCGAACTAATCCAACTTAATAAAATGCGCCTAACTTTCGTCTCTGCGGTGTTAGAAGGACCATCTCGTTGGATTTGTTTCTCTACCGCTAGTAAAAAAACCTACATGTTCTCATTTAAGGACATCAAAGTTATTATAAGATTTCGAATGCGGGGCAATTGTAATAAATTTAATATCGCCATCGAACATTCCCTTCAAACTGTAAGTATTTTGCAGAGAACAAATTTCTGTACAGATTCGTTTTCTTCGCTTATTCGAAGTGTGCATTGAAAATGAAGATGGGTTCCTGGGGGAAAACGGCATCAACCTCAAGATTGACATATTCTGCTAATGTTCATTCATCTGCTTTACAACGAAAAATCGACCGTCAAGAATTGGGAGAGGAATAGGAAAACCATCGAAGCTTGATGGTTCGGATTTGTACGTGGAAAGTCTTGTTAATCTGTAAGCTAGTCAATTTTACTTTTTTCTTGTACATTTCTTGTTTCTTTTCGTCAGTTTTCTTGTTTCATGTGGTCGTACGGCTGCCTCCCCGTAAATCTGTTCTATAGAGATCGTGCAGCGCTATCAGGGAGGGTTGTGCATTTTCGAGTGGTCGTATCGAAGAGACACGAGCTTCAACAACGTTACATTCACTTTGCATCTCTTATGCTCTTCCTATCGTCATGTTCAACGAGGCGAGAGAATAAATTTCCCGACGGGTCGATGCACACCATGGGTGAAAAGCGAAACTCGAGATGGAAACTGAGAATGAAATTAGAGGGGAATATGAAAGAGAGCAAGGCCTGTATTTTCGTGCGTGTGTGTGCGCGCGCGCGTTTGTATGAATATGAGGAGGCGAAAAAAGCGCACATCGAGAAAAGTATGAAAAAATGAGAGAAATGGAGTATTCCTCGAACGTACCAACCTGAAAATATTTTGTTATTTATTTTTTCTGTGCTGGGAAAAAATCGTAGTATGGGAAATATTTTATAATAATAAAATAAAGTATATTTTAATACATAAAAAATGAACTTCTATAATTAAAAAATAGAATGCAATATTTTAATATTTGGACTTTCCTTTCCTGGCACGCTCTCACATCGTGGAAAATATTTTACTGATTATCGATCGCAACACATCTTGAACGGATACTCTACATGTTTGTGAAGAAATGGAAAGGCGTGAAAATATGTTTTTTTTCGTTCGACCTTTGACCTTTAACGGAATTGATCTACACATTTATACCTAGCAATCGATGAACTTTTGAAAATCGATACGTATACGTCTTGTTTTCCAAAAATTCACCACGCCGGAAAGTAAATGCGTAACGAGAGCACAACCAAATCTTCAGTATGGAAAAGACAGAAGTTATGACGCTTAAGGGTAGTTACCCGCTTTCGGATTTTTTGTGCTCGATTTGTATTATTTTCTTGAAGTTTATAGACTTCAATATAATTCTTTTAAATATTTCCAAAAAATTCCAACAGTTATCGTAGTTATTGGGTGATAAGTGTGAAGCTAAATCATTAGCGGGATCATAATGCCACATACTGCATTCATGAAGAGAATAAAATATCGGTTTTTTTTGCTATTTTGGAGATAATCAATGATTCAAGTACTCGCGGAAACTCGTACCAGCCTGTCTCCGTGGCAGCGTCAAATTGAACGAAGGCGTATGCGACAAGGAAAAAAGATGAGCTTAATCGGATTCAAGTCACGAACTGAATTGGTGCCCTTTTTATCCGCCTTTATTTCTCTCTCTCTCTCTTGCTCTCTCGTCCTTTGTACGCTTTTGCACTCATCCGTCATTTCATTCGAAGCCGTCTCTGAGCTATTGATATCGATATACATACACACGCACACTTACAAAGGAAATCTCGATCAGGAACAGCTCGAAAATTTTTGCTTCAAGGACCCTTTGTCGACATTTTAAATCTGCGATGGACCAAATGAATCAAATCGATTATCCGTCTAGCCCGGCAAGCGAATTTTCATCGATCTACTCGATTCGTGAAGAACGTATCACACCCATTCCTAGCTAGAAGTTTGTTGTGAAAAAAATGTCAGTGCATCGCGATTCGACAAAAATCAGAAAAAGTCAGATACCTTCGAGTTGTACATTGATTGTGAATCTCAACAATGCCAAAAGATATTAAGCATTTAAAAAAATGAATGTTTCATCTTTCTAAATGATTTCTACATAAAAGGAAATCGCTAAATAAAATGAGTCTTATTTAGCGAACAGAGGCCACAACCGAGACTGCTTTGCAGTTTGCTTGCGTAAATTGAGAAAGCGTAGTCCTGCGATCGTTGACTTGGCGCAGCCGACCTTGTGCTTAGCGACGCCGCGGTAGGTGCGACACTTCTCCAACCGGGCCCCTATCGTTTCGGGCTATTATAGACTCATGCGTGAATTCAGGTCCAAATGGGATTTTATAATTGAACCATACGAAGGGGGCACATCATTACACTTACCTAAACAATATTATACATAACAATACTACTTCAGGATTCGTTTGGGCTTATATCATGGCATTTGTTTTCTTCCGATGTTGGTCCTAAAAATACTTCTGTTCTGAATCGCTTTTCCTTGAGAAGAATATATTTTCTCGCAGTTTCATTTCACCGCACTGGCTTTTCCCCATCACCTTATTTTCTATGGTACAACGAATTCCATGCAGTAGATGGAATCAAGACGTGAAATGGAAAAGGAACGAGCGAAGGTACGCAGAGGCGAAACGGTGTACGGAACACTCGGTGTTCTCCAAGTGAATGTGAATTTCTGGCTCCGCGAAATGTCTCGGTAGCATTAATTGTAGTATGCAAAGTATAAACATACGTTGGTGTGATTGCACGCTGACAGAGAGGAATGGCACAGACTTGAATTTACCGAAGGCACAAAGACGATGTAAATAAGAATTTCGTGGAGCTTGTACAACCGGTAGATTTTGTTCCACGATGTTTGCGATGGTTAAAAATAGCTATTATTTATTTCTAACATGTTGACGAGTTGTGTTCATGTTTGTTACATAAAAAAATACTCACTGTGAATTTTGGATTTATTACAATTTTTCCAAAATGAAGTGGCAGTAAGTAAGTAATGCCTTGATTAATTTTCTTCACATTTTTATATTTTATAAAACGTTCGACATCAACAACGCATTTCTTGCAAAAAACAGATACAAATAATAGTCCGATCTGAAAAACTGTAAGAACAAAAACGTGATTAAAAACGATATTTGAATAGCAATTTATGTTTTCAAAATTAAATAAGAGTAAATAAGCGTTGTAATAAAAAGAAGAAGTCACGTGATTATTTAAATTCCTATCAAATTTCCCGATCATTTAAATACACTTTCGTATTTCATAAAATCTCAGTCATTATTATCACATCCTACGCTGAAACAAAAATAACTATCGTAAATAACTCGGAAAATCGTGATTGAAAATGATATTTGTATAACAGCGAAACGAGCATCATTGAACCTGGACGCGAGCATCTCGGATCTGAGTTATATTGCTACACGTGCGCTAAACAGTTTCGAAACGTTCCGTATTGCAACGGTATATCTGTATATACGTATGACTGCGTATGGAAATATCACGAAATTCGGTTCGCGATTAGTATATATACTGCCGGCCAAAAGTATGGATACACCTAGAAAAATTTCGCCCCGCACTAAAAGTTTGATATCTCTGTGAAAAAAAAATATATCCGGATTTCCAAGTCGACATTTTAAAAAGGACAAACGAAGCTTCACTTTGCGTTTTGGAAAAAAAATTTCGATCTTTTTTCGACCCGGGGCGCCATTTTGAAAATGGCCGTTTTTTGGCTTTTTTGGCTGTTTAAAATCGGCTGTACATTTTCAGGACATTTTTTGGGCATTTTTTTTTCAAAGAACCTTAAAAGATAGAGCAATAGCTATAGTTTCCTTTTTTAGAAAGTTTCGTACGATTTTTTTTCACCGAGTTATCGCATTTTTTTCTCAAAAAGACAATATCGAAAAGATGCTGCTGCAATGAGAAACTTTGAGGTTTAGAGAAAATTGCCAAAAGGAAAAAAACTTGCGTTACATCGTAATGAATCGAGCAGAATTTTTTCAAAATTTTTCGCTCCAACATTAAAAAAAAAAATTTAATTTTTTTTCTCAATTTTTAGCCGCACAAAACATCCACCTCTTACCTCATCTAAACGCCCTTTTCGTCGAAAAACCCACCTCTGGTTTTCAGCACTGCATCAACGATTCGTGGCATCCGATCGATTAATGAATCCAGCTGAGCTGAGCTGAGGGATCTCCACGCAGCTTGCAGTTTCTGCCACAGATCTTCGGCCGATGTAGGGCAGGTCATTCGTATCTTTCGATCGAGCTCTTCCCAGAGAAGTTCGATGGGGTTTAGGTCGGGTGATTGTGGCGGCCACACCATAT
The DNA here is from genome assembly GCA_944452715.1 of Ophion slaviceki. Lineage (NCBI taxonomy): Eukaryota > Metazoa > Arthropoda > Insecta > Hymenoptera > Ichneumonidae > Ophion > Ophion slaviceki. Next base: position 47,954,221 of record OX101786.1, read on the forward strand.
TAACGATTTTTTTTCTTTGCCTCGTTCTCCAAATGTTCTCGACAGAGACGGAAACAGTGTTTCGGACCATTGTCTTGTTGCATGGTAAAACCACGCCCGATCGTTCTTAGCCCCGATGGAATCGCATGATTAATGAGAATTTCTTTATATTCTTCTTATTTCATTATGCCGTCAATTTCCACAAAGTCTCCGATACCATGACCGGAGAAGCAACCCCACACCATAACGGAGCCACCGCCATGCTGGACAGTTGGTATCAAACACTGTGGTGCCATTTTTTCCGAAGGATTTCTTCGAACAAAAATGCGTCGACAACTACCGAAGATAAAAAATGTTGACTCGCCCGTCCAGAGTACATTTCTCCACTGATTAATCGTCCACTTTTTGTGGTCCAGGGCCCGTGAGTATCGTTTTTTTTTTGTTCGCCGGACGCAACAAAGGTTTTCTCACGGCGACACAGCCTCTTAGGCAAGCACTGTTAAGACGACGTTTCACTGTCGTCAGTGATATCAAGGTTTCCCTTTGTTCGTTAAATTTAGCACAGATTTCCGTTGCTGTTAATCAACGATTTTTTTGCTGGTAACGACGATATTTTTATCGTCTGAGGACGTTGTCACTTTGGGTCGACCCGGACGATTGCGATTGAAATACGTCTCGGACTTCTTAAATCTCCCAATGGTCGTCTGCACTCCTTTCAAAGACACGCGAGTTTGTCTGGCAATTTCTCTGTACGACAATCCCTTATCGCGCAACGCGACAATAGCCCCTCTTTTATAGAGTGGAATTTCTTTTTTCCGTGCCGTTTGATCCGCTTAGAAAAAAAAATTGCGTAAAAACTTGTCGTTTGTAGACCACACGTGTTCGCGTTCAATGTTTTCGGACAACTAAGTGACTTTGTCAGCGCGACACTCGTCACATTATTCCAAAGAATAAAAAAATGTAAACAAAAACGACGAGCGAAAAAGAGAGCGAGAAAAAGAACACGAGAGAAATAGAATATCAACTCGCGAGAAATAGAATCTTTTTTACGCTCCACAAAGGTAAAATGTAAACAAAGACAAGAAGCTTTATTTCCGCTCCTTGTGTTCAAATGAGGTAAGAGGTAAGAGGTGGATGTTGTGTGCGTCTAAAAATTGAGAAAAAAAATTGATTTTTTTTTAATTCAATGTTGGAGCAAAAAATTTTGAAAAAATTCTGCTCGATTCAATACGATGTAACGCAACTTTTTTTCCTTTTGGCAATTTTCTCTAAACCTCAAAGCTTCTCATTTCAGCAGCATCTTTGCAAAGTTGTCTTTTTGAGAAAAAAATGCGATAACTCGGTGAAAAAAATCGTTCGAAACTTTCTAAAAAAGGAAACTATAGCTATTGCTCTATTTTTTAAGGTTCTTTGCAAAAAAATGCCAAAAAAATGTCCTGAAGACGTGCAACCGATTTTAAACAGCCAAAATAGCCAAAAAACGGTCATTTTCAAAATGGCGCCCCGGGTCTAAAAAAATCGAAATTTTTTTTTCCAAAACGCAAAGTGAAGCTTCAATTGTCCCTTTTAAAATGCCGCCTTGGAAATCCGGATATCTTTTTTTTCACAGAGATATCAAACTTTTAGTGCGGCGCAAAATTTTTCTAGGTGTATCTATACTTTTGGCCGGCAGTGTACGTACATTTTCCGTCATATTGCCAGAGTTATCGAAAGTGATACGCGTGTTACTTGAAGCATTATGAATTGTGGGTGCATGCGTATATCGCTCGATGGCTTATGAAGGTGGCCAATTTCCCGGAGGAGCTGTAATTATCGCTGCTGATCCGTCAGGCGTAAAGGAATTAAACGCTCGAACGAAATATTTAATCGATTCAAGCTCAATCGCACGACGAACAAGGTACACTGATTAGACGTAAACCATTAACATGGCGGTTAAAGCGTTTCGATCCGTAATTGAGTAATCGCCGAATAATTATTCAAAAAAAGCATATACCCTACCCGAATTACTGCCTTTCGAACCTAGCACAAAATTATTCAAGAATGGCTCATTTTTTTTCTCTCGCAAGAAACATCCCACTTCACCAACTGTCTCGTCCCTAAATAATTACACCAATATTGGAGTACAGTCATCGACATTTGACTAGTAAATTGCACTCCTTGGAATGGGTGAAAATGTTTGCATGAACAAGATGAAAAAAAGAATTCAACTCGTTGATTACTCATAAATCGTATTCACGATTTCGCAATTTCTCAGTCGATATTAACTCGGCTGCGGGTGAAAACTTTACGTAATAAATTTATGCCGTCGTGCCACGAGCCCTGTTCCAACGGATGAAGAAAATACATGACTGCAACACGAGCATGTAGACGTCGCAGAGTCTCGCTACGCTAAATGTGCGCCACGTGCCCGAGATGTGATACAGAATACATTTTTTTCCTCGGCTTTACTCGCCAGGAAAAAAGTCCAACTGTGTTACGTCGTTACATCGGTTATTTCGCATCCACCATGCTCGTGTTTTTGTTTCTTTTTTGCCGTTACTTTATATAGTGCTTCTTTTATAATTTCCCCATAACGGGGGTGAAGTGTCGCGTTATGGCGATGCCCCATTCTTCGACAAAAAGTGGAGAATTGAAAGAGAACATATATTGTTCTGTCGCACCCTGGCAGAGGGCGAAAAAAATATGCCCATGCTCGTAATATATTATGTACCAATATGGTGATGTATGTACAATGATTAGCACGTCTATATGGCCGATTCTCCCGAGATAATCACTTTGAAGGGCAACGAAATTTATAAACAAGAATATTCGATTTTTTCATTTCAAAATTGCAATTGACTTCAGTTGTAATCGATATAATTCCCTAAGGACCACACTGATTTTTCAGTTTTGAGAGATTTTTAACGATTAAAATAAAGAGTGGATCCAGATGAATGATGAACAGAGGAAGGGTGCAAACCTTTTCCTATCAAGTTTTTATTGGTTTATTGATATCTTATTCTCCTTTTTCTTTGAATATTGATCTTGCTCTTTTGTTTCAACTTCTCTCTTCCTACAGAATCCGGTTTAACCCTTTGCGGCATAGTGTAACACTGGTGTTACACCTAATTCAATTCAGACTTTGACGATTCAAAAACGTTTTTTAATTAAATATGGCGGTTGTAAATGCGTTTCAAGGTTCCTAGGACTTCAATAACTACTAAAACATACCTATTAAGATTTTATTCTTCACGTAGCAGGTGTCATCAATAACGAAAGTGCAAAAAAGAACGTGCACGTAACGAAAAATGTATGCTTCACAGGTTAAGCCTTTCGTATCTCCGTTTTCAGCTTCTGGTTTTCTACGGAGCTTTTCTTCTTTCGATCGCAGCATGGCAATAATCTAAGGGAATCATTTTTATGTAACCTCATGCATATCCACAGATGCGGAACCAAAATAGTTTCATTCCTCCTTGAATGACGATTCAAACGGATTTTCATGCACAGTGCGGCATGCTACGTTTTTTTTAACCTCAAAATCTGACGGTGAGTGGGTGTCTAAAGGTTCCACTTGAACAGGAAAAGAGTGACTTATTTAATTGAAAGATGATACAGTTAAGAATGACCAGTGGAATGACTTCCTCGCCTGTGACGCCACCTCATAACGCACAAGGTTTGTAGAAAAAAAGTGTAAACTACAAAAATGGTACGACACAATCAGTTTCCTCTGAAAGTTAGATATAGAAGGCACAGCTCTGGCAAGCATAATCACCTAGCGCCACCCGTTATACAATATATGTGAACTGATTTACAGCTCTCCAGAGGAATGATTGAGAAAAACGGTTACATAATTCCATTATTCCCTGTGAGATACGTGTGCTTACTATTTTTTTTCGGGAGGAATCAAATAAATATCCAATGGTTTCCAGGAATGTTTTTTTCTGATGCTGTGAATGTTTAGTACCTCTTCAGCTTGCTAGTGTCTATGAAGTCTGGATAGTTAGATTTCAGAGGAATGATTATCATAGTCGAAATACAGAAAAAGAAAGGATAAGGACGATTTTTCTGCCACATCTGTTTTGTAGGAAGATTTCGAATTATTTCAAACTGGTATATTAAGAAAAACCTACATAATAGTCGAATAAGCATCTATTGAAAAAGACAGATTACATACAAAATTATCTCTTCAGGAGACTTACCGCTATAGCACGTATGAAAAATTCGCCGTATAGTTTCATCCGACATCTGGCTGCTCGCCGGCATGAGTGGGAGAAACTATTCCCCACTCATGAAGATTATAATATAATATAATACAGGGTGAGGCACATAAAGTGTTACAGAGCAATATCACTCAAACTATTGATCATATCCAAAAATGTTGGAAAAAAATGTACTATTCCATTTAAAAAAGACGAGTTGACCTTGACGTAGCTTCAGCGCCTCCACCGATAAAAGAATAGGGTGGTCCAGTATGAAGGCCTTCTCGCACACTGACACTTTTGTCTGAAACATTTTTGGATATGATCAATAGTTTGAGTGCTATTGCTCTGCCTCACCCTGTATATGACCGGATAAGTTGGCTCTGTGGACAAGTAATTTATTCGACTTTCCTTGCACTGGATGAAATTTAAAGTTTCCGTGTGATTGCGCAATTAGCAGTGCCAGTTCAAAGTTTTAACATCACGATCGATGTTTTAGACATCTTTATACTAAACTTTTCCGATAAACACGAAAATCTGAAAATGACGTTTGAAAATGATTCGTTATACAAATAATGATAATATCGATACTTTGGATAATTACAACAACAAAAGTACTAATAACAAGAGTAATAATAATAAAATTGTTTATGTCCGACGTCAAAAAATTATGGCATTCCTAAGCCTTATGGTTGGTATTTAATAATAATAATAATAGGGGACAAGTGTCATACCAAAAGAATATGAAAGCTAGCTCCCGACTGTGTTGATACACGCGAAGAATACAATTTTCCATACAAACTGTTACACCCTATTTCACCCCCGTAAGAGTTGATTTTCGAAAAATTCTTTCTTAGTGCATCTCTACCCCTTCTAAGGAACGTATCTTCCAAATTTCATGTTTCTATCTTCAGCGGTTGGCTATATGTCAGTCAGTCAGTCAGTCACGGAACTGTTTTGTATTATGAAGATAAGTATTTTCTTACATTTTTGGTAGAAAGTTCCTATGTTTACAATAATCCATACTCGTGAAAAGTGTAGATCAAAAGAATAGAATAAAATTGGAGAGAACACGTATTACTAGATGCATGTCCGACAATAAACAGTAACGTCAATGTTAGGCGAGCTTTCGCGTTCGAAAAGTTTGTGCGACACGTAGTGGTTTGGTCGTTGCTGGAGCAGAGTTAATGTATATATAGGACACGTGGACGACCAGAACTTCCATGGATGGAAAATGGTTTTCGCGGTGACGAAAGTTTCTCAAAGCGCATGGACGGGAGTGCGTGCCTTCAGGGGTCGTAAACTTTGTCATCCGTGTGTGTCAAGAATTCTCTCATAAAGACGAGCTATGTACAAGTCGTGTACTTTGAAAACTTCCGTTGAATAATCCCCGAAGAATCCAGCCTAGAGAGATGCTTACCCGTCATTTTGTCCTTGGACTGACAGTTTTTGATTACACGTTAAGACCGTTTGATACATGAATTTTCTTGAAAGGCGTTGTGAATTTGACTTATAAAAGTAAAAAAAAAATATATTTTTTAGTAGTACAAAGAATATTCAAAATCTAGGCACTTTAGTATTAAATCGTAAACTTCGCCGCCGTTATCTCTCGCAGATCAAGAGACGCGACGGCGTCTTGACGCCAAGTAATAAAAAAGAAAACGTTTACCCCCCTGATTTAGACCCCACTGAGGAATACCCCTCTGACGAACACGCCACCCCCATGGAAATTTATATACGCAAAAATATACTGCAAATTTATTTTATTAATAATTGTAATATATGTGAAATGTATGCCATATATTGAAAATATATGTTGCATGTATGTGCCAAATTCTAATTTTCGTAACGTTTTTATATATGAGATGTATATGCGTGGTATTACTGTATATCAATGTATCATATATCAATGATATATGTAGCATTAACCCTGCATATATACCACATATATTTAGCATATATGTTGCATACACACTGAATACATACCACATTTATACTGCATAAATGGTACATATATGCCACAGATATACAGATATGCTACGCATATCTGTATATAGTGTTTATATGTAATAGTGTACTTTAACTGTAAGTTAAGTTTTTTTAAGTTTAAGTGTTAAGTTTTATTAAGTTTAACTGTAATAATGTTTATACACAGCATATATTTCTTGTCAGGAATATGTATCAAAAATGTATGCGTCATATATGACGCATAAATGACACATATATGAGTCATATATGTCGCATATATGTGTCATATATGACTCATTGACTCATGACGCATTGATATATTTTTCTGACAAAAAAATAGATTGAAAATATATCGAAAATATATGCGTCGTATATGCCTCATATATGCATCATATATGCATCATATATGCATCATATATAGTGTTTATACGTAGCATATATTTTTTTGGTCAGAAAAATTTATCGAAAATATATGGGTCATATATGCGTCATATATTTGGTGCATATATACTGAATATATACGTATTATTCTATTTTTCGTCACTATATATGCGACCGATATATATATATTTAGCATACATTTTCTGCATATATTTTACATACATAAATTTCCATGGGGGCACGTACTCTTTATACACTGAGGTGCATTTTTTTCTGTCATTTTTTAAACTTTAAATTGACGCCACGCGAAAACGCTTCGCCGTATCGAAAATCTGACGACGTTTGGCGAGTTTAATGATTTTCCCCTGTCGTTAGGTGCAGGTTTTTTTTTGATTCGTCCACTCAATCTCGAGATCTCATGATTTTCGGGGGAATTTCCGAGCGATTTTTCCCCCAAAAAGTGGGTCCACAATCGCGGTTTATCGCAATCGAATAAAGTAAATCTGTCATGTCGTAAACATAGTACATACGCCCTTTTGAGGGTTGATTAACGAATCGTTTAGCTGCGCGAAGAGTGCCGCGTTTAAAGGCACGAATGAGTCGCCGTTAAAGTTGCGTATCGACTTCGCGCGGCTGCCGCGCGCGTCATAGTCGTCGGCGGAAAATCGGTTAATTTGCAGCGCAAGCCATTTTCGGAACGACTTTTGACAGAGTGCGGCAGCTGCGCGCGACCGGCGATCGAACTGCCACGCGCGGCCACCGATCCAACTGACGCAATCAGTTCTCGCTTAGCAACATGGTCGTTTCACGTGCACGAACAGCTGCCGCTTTCATTATAATGCATCACATCATCCACAAAAAACCGAAACGAAAAGTGCGTTGGTGGATGAATAAATTGTCCAGTAATAGAATGCAGTACGGTGTGATACTGATGGAAGACATTAGATATGAAGCCATTGACCGTACAAAACATTTTTTACTAGAATGACAACATTTTAGAGGAGCTCGATTTTAAGATTCGAGCTCTTAAAATCATTAATTGAACCAAGTGTGATGGAAATTAACACTCAATGTTGAGTGTTTCCTACTCCACAAATAATCTTTGACACCGTACATTTGGATTAAAAGTGACACTTCGTTATTCGTAGTACGTCGCGTCGTTTGAATATTTTCTTCAGTAACCTTGTCTCTCGCGCCAGCGAACACATATCAGGCAACAGCAGAGACACACGTCTCAACTGCGCGCGCAAAGTATAATCCGCCTTTCTTGCGTCCCTAAAAACCGACCGAGATTGGCTCGCTCCGCGGCATGTTCGAACTGGCTCGCACGGCAACATCGTATCCACTCTTTTGCATGTTTTTGAGGGGATTTTTTTATTACTTGGCGTTCATTTTTAACTTTGTACATTATTCAAATACATGAATGCCAGTGCAAATTACAGGTTTTCATAATGAACTGTCCTAATTACTTAAATTATTCATTTTTTTTCTCAAAAACGATGTAGCGGTACTTATTGAAACTCCAAAATTGAAGTATCATTCGCGCTGTCGGCGTCACAAAAACAGTGCCTTTAACATTCATCGGCGAAACGCACAACCTCTTTCTGAGTTTGTGATGACTTCGAGGGAAAAAAGTGAATAATGTTATGATACATTTTTTAAACTCGTTATTGTTTTGTTAATGGGCCACAACAATACGCTTTTAAACGTTGTCAGGATAAGGTCTATTTAGTAATTTTTTTATAAAATAGGTTTTCGTTTGAAAAATATCTGTTTTAAAACACTTATGGTCGACATGTCGGGAATTCTGTAGAATTTTACTAGTTCAAGATTGGCAAACAATAATGATAAAGATTTATCACGACCAGATTGTTGCCTTCTTCGTAAAAGCGTATTCTCCTAACTCGTTAAATATTCAGTACTGCGATTGGACTGAAATTTTCCACACGGGAAAAGATATTGAAAACTGTTTACACAAGAATAGCTTTTCAACGTTTATCGACGTTCTAAACAGTTCGGCATTGAATCGCTGATAATTAGCCGAAAAAAATAATAAAAAAAACATGGCGATATAAAGAAAGGAGAATCACGCTCACTGTCAGTATTATTCGAAGCACCATTATCGCCTTTTTCACGAGCTCTCGCTGTCGTGCAAATCAGACATTTTTTCAAATTATGCTAGGAGGGTTTTTTAATTAGCCAGAAAAAACCGTAAAAAATACAATTCTTATTATTTGCGCTCTTATGTCCACTCGCCCATAGCGGAAGTGTAATCAATGCGATCGTGCAAAAAAAAATTCGAATCAGAAAAAAATTCGTTTTATTATTGCAAGGTATTATTTATGATGCTATCGATGTATTGGTGGAAAGTAGAATAGGCTTATTCGAGTTATTGAGACTCGAAGAGTCACGAGAATATTTTTGGAAATTCTTAGTGCCTCATTTTACGAAACTTGAAAGGAAAAAAAAACATCGGCGCGCCAATCCCATGTAGGGTGATCGGTAGTGGCCAACGATTGACCGATGCTCGGCGCCGAGCTTGCCAACATTGGCACTCGAGCTTGGCCCGATCATTGACCGAGCCTCGGATGATAAGAGCAGCCCGATATTCGCAATCAATATTCGCCCTAGAATGGCTTATGAGAATCGGCCGAGCATCGCGTAGGAGTTCATTCGAGAATCGGCCAACAATAAGTCCCCGTCAAGATTGCCATCATGGGCACTCGAGCTTGGCCCGATTATCGACCGAGTCTTGGCGGATAATTGTGACCCGATATAGATCACCAAAACTGGTCCTGCACTGCCAAAAAAATCAATTATTTTTGTATTGTAATTCGTCATTACCTGGCCTTTCGAAACGATTAGTTCGAAGAAAATATTTCATCTATATGGGACTCGAACCTTGAACCTACCTACTCATAGCCAAGCACGCTGCCCCTATGCTACCGAGTGCTCGTCACATCTGAATCGCAGATATGCCATAAGAGACCAAATGGATTCTCATCATTATTTGTATCACATAAACTATATCAATTAGTTAATATCATTGTGATAATTAGAGAGTGTTATCGAATGACATGTTATAGAATTCCCAAACCTAACCTATATATATATATATATATATATATATATATATATATATATATATATATATATAATTCCTCTCTCTCTCCATCCGACCCCCACAGCCCTTTAATACGTGTGTTGCAATAAAGACAAACCATTAGTTCATTAGTTCAAGTTTAATTTGAATAAATCAATATACTTAAAACGAATAATTCCAATAATGGAATGCAATAGGAAAAATTTGATTTCACGAAAAATCTAGTTAATTCAAATAAAAAATAAATAAATAGACGCGGTTAGTTAATATTAATTAACATATAAATTGAAAAAAAAATATTATTTAATTTAATTATTAATTTAATAAAATTAGTTAACATATAAATGGTTCATAAAAATCGGCAGAGTATTGCGTATGAGCTCGTTCGAGAATCGGCCAATAATGAGTGCATTGATTTGGTAGTATATTTGTTAAGAATAATGTCCAATGGACTCGTAAAAAGTATTTATCTCGTCTTTCAATGACTTCGACGCGAAACAATGAATCGTCAATATACGAATTGCGGTTCGATCATGCGTTACTCGGCCGAACATTGGCCTCGTATCGGCAAAAACATGATTGGCGAGTCTAAACTTCGCCAAACATCGACCTCGTATCGATAAGCCAATGATTAGAGAGCCTATATTTGGCCGAACATTGGCCTTGTATCGGCAAACCAATGATTGGCGAGTCTATACTTCGTCAAACATCGGCCTCATATCGATAAACCAATAATAAACGAGTCTATACTTGGCCGAACATTGGCCTCGCATTGGCAAACCAATGATTGGCCAGTCTATACTTCGCCAAACATCGGCCTCGTATCGATAAGCCAATGATTAGCGAGTCTATGTTTGGCCGAACATTGGCCGCGTATCAGCAAACCAATGATTGGCGAGTCTATACTTCGCCAAACATCGGTCTCGTATCGACAAGCCAATGATTAGCGAGTCTATATTTGGCCGAACATTGGCCTCGTATCGGCAAACCAAGGTTGGCTAGTCAATACTCAGCCGAGCATTGGCGTACAATTGGGTAATCGATCATCGCCCCGCCAACATTGGTCCAAGCATTAGCCGTTACGGTTCGATTGGCGAAACCTACATGGGATAGAAGATGAGAGTGATTTTTTAAATTGTAAACATAAAGAATTTATCGACTTTTCTCTAACTAGTCGCGGAAACGCATCGCAAACTAAATTAAATATTAATTCTTTTTTTTTTATTCTGAAATTAAAAATATATGAAAGTGCCAAAATTCGATAGCTCATGGAGAGGACTGACGGCGTCGCCCCACCTTTTGACACGATATGCACTTCCGTGCTTTGCGTTATTAAGCAAAGGGCTCTCTATGTCCATCATGACTTGACTTACATAATTATGCGACGTTGGCAAACTTGATGAGAAGTTTTCTTACGCGAGAGCATACTTCACATATGTAGAGGCGTATATGTATATATGCTCCAGAACATGTGCAACCGTTCACATGGATGTGAGGGGAAAGCTATTAAATTATTCATTATCATAGCATAAGGGAAAGGTAGTGCGTCGTCGACGATGGTCAGAGAAGAGGGAGGGTTGAAAAGTCTAGTGGCAAGGGAGACAGGTGAAAGTATTGGAGTGCCTCGAGTATGCGGGAGCAAAACCTAAGCACATACTAAAATATTTATCTTACATCTTAGCCAAAAGCTCAGAGCATGAACCATAAAAGCGCCTCCTGCAAACGTTTTCGATAAGCGTGCGAAAACTCTCATGAAGCTGAAAGGGAGCATAAAACAATTGTATTCGTTGAAATTTGTTTGCTTTTCATATTTTCTCGGTTTCATCATAGTTATAAGATGAGGCGATAAAACACCAACTTCCTCTATTTAAGATTTTTGCAAAGTCGACAAGTTAAGAGATTCCCATGCGGAAATTGAGTTGAGGCTGTGATCGGGCCCCAATAATATTCCCCTAACTTTATTCGGGCCCTAATCTGGAAGCCACATGAGGGCCGTTAGCGGCCGGTCACACTTTATCAACAAGGGCCATTAAAGGTGCAACGACCGGGGCCTTATAAGTTGCCTCAATGGCGCCTCATCAAAACTATTTTAGCGCCCTGAAAATGCCTCAACGGCGCCTCATCATAACCATGTCAGCGCCATAAAATATCCGTATCAGTGGATGTACGTGTATGTTAAATGCGTCAGGGTATATCTGTATTTGTTTTTATGTAATTGGTCATGTGCATAGGTGTGGGCGTGAGTACATGTGTATGTATGTGTGCGCGCGTAGAAATGTGATTGCGTATTTGCATGTGAGCCTTTATGATAAACTGCCATGACAAAATTAATACAAAAAATAATCCATTCTAAGGAATGGATGTGTAGTAAAAATAAAAAAAATATATGGGTCCACTGAATCACTAGAATGTATTTCCATTGAGGGAAAGATCTGGAAAACAAAGACCAATTAATTTACTTATCCTACACAGTCAGTTAAAGTTTATGAATGGGAAATAGCAGCGGTCTTCAGAAGAAATAATTTTCCCTATGATGAGTATTGAGCGGAAATTAGTTGCTATAAAAATGTCGAGAAAACCGGTTGGGACTGTTCACACTTATGCGCTAGCATTACTCCATGTATGAGTGAAACCATGAGTAATTGTTTGTTTCTATGTAAAAGGTTTCTTTAATTTGATAAATAAATACTGTCTGATGTTTGTCTGCATATTTGTGTTCATCGTTGATTTTTTATTTGCTAATGCCCTTACGCTTTTTCCCAATTGCGTTCGATAATATTATTCGATCGATGTATATAATCGATTTGAATAATTGAAATACCATCAACCATGTAGCCTAAGCTATTTATACTGGTTTATCGCTATAATAGTTAGATCTGGGCCTATTGTGGACACCCGTGCGGAAATTGAGTTGGGGCTGTGATCGGGCCCCAATAATATTCCCCTACATTTATTCGGGCCCTAATCTGGAAGCCACATGAGGACCGTTAGCGGCCGGTCACACTTTGTCAACAAGGGCCCTTAAAGGCGCAACGACCGGGGCCTTATAAGTTGCCTCAATGGCGCCTCATTAAAACCATTTTAGCGCCCTGAAAATGCCTCAACAGCGCCTCATCATAACTATTTCAGCGCCATAAAATATCCGTATCAGTGGATATACGTGTATGTTAAATGTGTCAGGGTATATCTGTATTTGTTTTTATGTAATTGTTCATGTGCATAGGTGTGGGCGTGAGTACATGTGTATGTATGTGTGCGCGCGTAGAAATGTGATTGCGTATTTGCATGTGAGCCTTTATGACAAACTGCCATGACAAAATTAATACAAAAAATAATCCATTCTAAGAAATGGATGTGTAGTAGAAATAAAAAAAATATATATGGGTCTACTGAATCACTAGAATCTATTTCTATTGAGGGAAAGATCTGGAAAACAAAGACCAATTTATTTCTTCATCCTACACAGTCAGATAAAGTTTATGAATGGGAAATATCAGCGAAGTCTTTAGAAGAAATAATTTTCCCTATGATGAGTATTGAGCGGAAATTAGTTGCTATAAAAATGTCGAGAAAACCGGTTGGGACTGTTCACACTTATGCGCTAGCATTACTCCATGTATGAGTGAAACCATGAGTAATTGTTTGTATCTATGTAAAAGGTTTCTTTAATTTGATAAATAGATAGTCTGATGTTTGTCTGCATATTTGTGTTCATCGTTGATTTTTTATTTACTAATGCCCTTACGCTTTTTCCCAATTTGCGTTCGATAATATTATTCGATCGATGTATATAATCCATTTGAATAATTGAAATACCATCAACCATGTAGCCTAAGCTATTTATACTGGTTTATCGCTATAATAGTCAGATCTGGTCCTATTGTGGAGATCCCTACTTGTTTATCCCTATACTGGCCAAGTCTGGGCCTATTGTGGAAATCCCTACAGGTTTATCCCTATAATGGCCAAGTCGGGTCCTTTTGTGGAAATCCCTACAGGTTTATCCCCATAATGGCCAAGTCGGGGCCTATTGTGGAAATCCCTACAAGTTTATCCCGATAATGACCAAGTCTGGGCCCATTGTGGAAATCCCTACTAGGGAAAGCACTAGGAAAGCCCTGAAAGGCCCTTATTTTTATTAGGGATGCCCTATCAGTTTTCCCCACGGGTTTGTTCTTTTAAAGAAAAGTGGATTTGAGATTAAAAAATGGTTTTTTTGCAAATCACAAACATTAAGTTCGTGTAATTCGTAAGTGCAAGTGAGGATGGCTATTTTTCACTACGCACGTATGTCTCCGTACCTTGATTTATCCGTGAAGAATCACGTTTTCTTCCGCGCTGAAAAGCTTTCCCATTTCGTATCCTCTCAACGAATGGAGAGGTTAGACATATCCCTTTTTATTCCCGCACGGCTAATACGCATGTATAAGTATAAGAAAATAACAATAAAAAAAGCTTTCGTTGCGACACAAATAAAGCAACTTTACGGTTACTTTATTTCAAGCACATAACAGTAACTATGAGAACAAAAATAAAAATGGAGCTAATTAAATACTAAAGAGTGCATGTTCGATGACATGTTCAATAATTGGAATGTATAATACCACTCCACTAGCCAGTAAATATCATTCTACAGCGAGAATCGCAAACTTAAAAGTTATATGTGTCTCTCAAATAGGTATGGCGAGGAACGCGTATTGGATATTGCTAGGGTAGGTGAGGACATAAGTTTAAGTGGTAAGAAGTGCCAGAAATAAACAAACGTTAGATAGAAAGAGGTGCGATACGCCTCGTCCGGTGATTAGGGACGCGGAACACGCAACTGCTGTTATATATTGGTTTATTAACATACATTAAGGGTTTTCAATTTCGGCAGTGCTTTACAAGTGGAAAATTATCTCTTGCTCTCTTCCCTGCAGGGGGCGAAAGATAACACCCGGGGATACACCTGGTTACGTATTTCCAAGGCTAGGTGTAGCAATGCATAAGACACCGAAGATCGAGTAAATTAATGCAAAGAAACGCGCACAAAATTGGACATCCAAGAAGCGTCAAAGGATAATTCATATTTAACGACGCGAATTATTCCAAGCACGAAGAGTTGAAAAGTGAGCATGAATTATTGTGAAGGACAAATTAAGAACTGAAACTATGGCAATAACTATTACGAGAGAGGAGACGGGAATAAAATGATGGTGCAAAACTGAATCTTAACAATACATAGAGCATGTGGCAATCAAAATTGAAAAAGGTCAAGTATAGAATTCAATGCGGCTCGTGGTCCTAACTGTTGGCAGTCAATTTTCTAATTTTAGCAATCTGGTTTATTTTTATTTTTCAATCCAGCTAGAGTTTAGTATCAACTCAATATATATACAGCCTTGGCCAGAAGTATTAGGATGCCTGCCTTCCAAAGCGTAGCGAAGCTAACAAAATCAACAAATCAACTGCTCAATACATGTCCACCGAAGCTGAGCCCGGGGGGGGATTCAATTGGTTGTTTTTTTCCTAGCCTCGCTCCTCGCTGCTTTGGTGGTAAGGCACCTATATTTGTTCACATTAGCGATAAATTTTCTTCCTCGAAATACTTTGCTTTTAACCTCGAATGTCTTAAAACAAAATTGTGAACACCGAGCATTACTCGAGAAGGAACACAGAAACAATGTAGGCTTTTCTTTTGCACGGTCAGTCTGCAATCATCGCTCAAGATGTGAGCTGAGGCTGCCCACAACGTCTGTAAATTTAAATTTCGTTCGGGCAAGGGAAGACGCAAACGCAAATAGCGAAGGATGAAATGTTCACGTTGCACTATGCAATACGGCGTAAATTTCATCAAAATTATTTGTCGTCATTTCCATCTCAGGAAATAGGATTACCGTACCGAGCAGACGGAGAAAAACATTTCTCAAACGGTGAGAGAAGGAAGCTGCCTTAGAAGACGTAAGGCCCGAAGTAAGCTGTCGCGGTTAAAAAAAAAAAAAAAACAAAGCGCCCTTCCAATGGGCCAAAAAAACACGGACATTTTTCCGAGGAAGGTTGGTGGAAGGATGACTTGTGTGTTGTTGTTTATTTAATAACCAAAATACCTTATTGCAAACCATATTTAGCAAACGTTTGGGACTTATTTTGAAATACCATTTTTTTCTGATGTTTACAGTTTTTTGGCACTGCTACTGCAACCTTCATGAGATGAAGAGTTGGTGACTAGTACTGCCCCTAGTCATGCCCCAACCATAAACCCGAAGAGGTTGTGTCACGGCATGAAAGTGCATGGTGGCAAGTGCTGTTGGTGAAATGTTCGTCTGTTAAAGACGCATGCATTTAAAACCGTACACAAATGTACTCAAAAACAGACTGATACTGTCTGTTCCGAAGATTTTCGGAGATGGTACCCCGGAATGTATCAAATTCCAAGAAGACGACGCACCCTGCTAGAAATTTGTTTACCTATGTAATTTGTCCCGGGAACAACGACAGTCGAAACTATATTTTGCCACTTCGGCATTCCAACCCTTTGAAAACAGATATCATCGGATTTATTCGACCATGTATACACTTGAATATGTGGTACAGACCCTAGGAAAGTCATCCTCATCTTTCACAGGTAGGTGCCCAAGTCATAATATCAATGCGTTTTACACATCCAACACCTCTTCTGTTCTATTTGGTACAGGAGG
The DNA here is from genome assembly GCA_944452715.1 of Ophion slaviceki. Lineage (NCBI taxonomy): Eukaryota > Metazoa > Arthropoda > Insecta > Hymenoptera > Ichneumonidae > Ophion > Ophion slaviceki. The sequence goes on from OX101786.1 coordinate 47,970,507, forward strand.
TCGTTGGGACGCGGGTTGCGGCCGACTCGGTGGTGCTGATCTTGGTAAATGATAACAAAGGGTCATATAGCCTTGCGACCTCGGCTGCATTTATCCGATTCATTGGTTGAGAGCACTCTTGAACAATATGATCCACATCATGTTGCTCTACCAACCGTAATACAATGCGCATCACATATAAAGGGTGTCTTAAAATGACCTGACATTTTAATTCATTAATAAAACGTATTATTTTTTGGAGAAGTACGAATATTTTAATTTGAATATAAGGGACAAACATGGAGGTTATGTGTGGTACACAATATCCGATAAATGGTATAAACGACATGGGCTTGGAAGACATATTCTTTCAACAAGATGGCGCAACCTGCTACTCTGCGGGCGAAACAATGCAGTTATTGCAGACGATGTTTCATGGTCGTGAACGCTGCGGCGATGTGAATGAGCCACCAAAGTCGTGCGATTTAACGACATTGGACTTCTTTCTTTGGGGTTTTTTTTTAAGGAAACGTGTATGCCAGTGATCCACAGACCATTCCAGAGCTCAAGGAAGTAATTCGATGCATCATTAATGACATTAGTCGGAAATTATGCTAAAATGTTATTGAAAATTTTAACAAAGAAGTGAACGTTTGCAAACAGGGACGAGGCGGCCATTTACTAGATATTGCGTTCCACACATAAGCTCCATATTTGTACCTTGTATTAATATAAAAATATTCGTACTTTTCAAATAAATAGTACGTTTTATAAATAAATACAAATTCCAGGTCATTTTGAGACACCCTATACCAGGTGTGTAAGTATGAAACCGGAATTTGCCCATAGGTGGCGCTAGATGTCGATGCAGTTACCGACACATCACGTCAGCGGTGTCTTGTTATTGTATTGATATCCGACAAAGATTTCTAACTCACAATAACACGAGTTTCATTCAGTAGCATTAGTTTATTAGAGATAAATATGTCGAGTTTTGTGCCAACAAATTACGATTTGCCGACAGCACTACTTTTCTGTTTTCATCTGAAGAAAACCGCAGCCGAATCGCATCGAATGCTTGTGGAGGCGTTTGGTGAGCATGCTCTCGGTAAAACACAGTGTTTCGAGTGGTTCAAACGGTTCAAAAGTGGCGATTTTGACGTGAGGAACGAAGAACGTGGAAGACCACCGAAAAAGTTTAAAGACGCTGACCTGCAAGCCTTGTTGGACGAAGACGACGCTCAAACACAACAACAACTGGCGGATCAGTTAAAGGTGACCCGAGAAGCCATCTCCAGTTATTTGTATCATATCATTACAATAAACGTGTTTTTTCTGTACAAAAATTCCGGTTTCATACTTACACACCTGGTATATACACACAGCTGTTCTACATATACAGACAATGGACGCAAATGGAGGTTTTCTCCGACAGCTAAGAGCTTCTTTAGGACATCGAAAATAAATGGTTATTGTAAATTGTTCAAATAATTTATGTTAGCTTAATAAAATTCCACTTGAATTAACACAATTCTTGACGGAAGTGCCAACCACATGCTTATTCAAACAACTTGTAATTTTTTTCCGTGGGACAAATCCACATGATGCACACAGCCGTGTCTTTTCTGCTTGTAAATGTACTGATTGCGGCTTTTCGTCAATAAAACGGCTCAAATAGTTATTTTCACGAAATAATGATTCAAGACATACGTGAATTGAATAGGACTGGTTCAATGTTAGCATTAGGCGATCGCGATTCTTTCTCGCAGATGGGGAAGATAACTTTTTTTCATAACAAAACTGCTGCGATCAGTCAAGTTACGGCTTTCGAGTTTTGTGCATGCGCATGTGTTCGTCATGCACGTTCAACGGCATTTCCGGACAGTTTATTCATCAGAGTGGAAGGACATTACGACCGAGAATTACATGCTTGCGGTTGGTCGACCACATACATATGTCTCCGCAATATAAAAGCTTAGAAAATAATTGTCCTTAGGAGATTAAAGCGTCTGGTTCATTTGTGGCCTCTTATTTACATTTCGCGGCTTGAGACGTACGTCAAAGACAATTTTCTTCGCTATGCAAATTTTGTGTTCTACTGCAAAACAAATTATTTTTATATTACTTTCGATTCCATTCATTCGTACCATATTTTCACAATATAATTCCGAATTTGTTTGATTGATTTAAACATATTTTAAATGAATGTTTAACATATAATCTAAAAACTATATTTTGAGGTCTTGAAATGTGACGCACGAAAATTCTATACATTCTTTTCAAATTGGATGACTTCTTTTTCGATGAAAAACCCGCGTAGGCATTCTACAGAAATGAAGGGTAAATGGATTATAATGCATATATACACTGAGAAAACAGTTTATTTATAGTAAAGAAAGACATTTAGTTGTCACTTTTATTCGAATATTCATTAACTGTTACAAAAAATTGTTAGTCGTTAAGAAATATTCGTGTTCTCATGACAACATTTTATAGCTATAGTATTTCTTTGAAAAGAATGATTTATTAGATCACTTTGATTTCTCTTAACTCAGTAGATGTTTATGATCATCGAATAACGAGTTGAAATTGTGATATGATAATACAGTTCAAAGGAGTAGAGATTTGTTTATAATTAATATATTTAGATGTGGGGCCGTTAACGTAGTTGCCGCGACTATCCCGGGTTCAATGCAAATGAACATATCACAACAACGAACTGATCTTCATTGAAAACGACTATCTCGGCCGCATTTGAGCCAAGAGTCACACAGTTGACGCGACAACTTCTCTATTTAACGCAAATAAGGATTTATTAACCATCAATAAATCTGTATTTAAAATCTTGGCCCAGTAGTTCATTGAGATAAAAGTCGTACACTTATTACAAATATAGCCGTGTCAATAGTTAGCAAATAACTTAAAAAATCGACGTCTCGTCTCAAATAATGATTTGTTAATAGTTAACAAATCTGTACTTGAGATATGTATCGTACATTTGGTAAGACCGTTTACTTTGTACGCTACCATGGCCCTTTGTCGCACAAGCTCGTTCGTGCGCAGGCCGCAGACGCGACGTAGATACGATCGAGGTACACTGGAGACTCTGCGTGACCCCATGTCCACGTACGTAGAGAATATCAGTTTGTGACCGTGAAAATGTAAATTTATTTTCTGCGCCGATGGCATCAATTAACGATTTGCTCATTTTATGCGACCTGCCAAATTTTTAGGAAACTTGCGAAAGTATATACAGTAAATATTAAATTATGCATTAGAGCAGGGGTAGCTAAGACGTCGACCGCGGGACCGGTCGACCGCCTATTTTCTATGAGAGTTTTTTCTTGCTCCACGACGTATTGATGCTACCATCTTTGTTGTCCTCCGATTAACGGACTTGCTGTAGAGGACAAATCGTTGTCCAACGATTTGTCCTCTACAAGTAGCAAGGAACAACTGTCATTTTCTATGAGAGTTGTTCCTTGTACACTTGCCCACTAGCACTATAGTGCTACATTGATTCAACTGCACATTCATCTGCCGACAATCAAAGAATGTCTTTGTCCGAATGTTCATTTGGTAACTATACACGAATCTTGATTTTTTCGAATATAAAATATCGTTCACTCAACTATCCTTTACATCTGGGACAACATTTCCACTGATCTCATTGAATAAACGCCTCAGTTATAGGAAACAAGTATTTATAGTAAATTAATACAAAGCATTGGGTTACACCAACTGTATATCTATTGGCTGTTAAGAGCGGGTATGTTCCATTAAAGTACCCATTTCTTAACTATTCCCAAATCTTTATTTGTGACAATTGAGAGGCTCAAATGAATGATTCATTAACTGCAAGAAGATATTTATTTCGCCATATCCAACTTTACCATTTGTTAATAGTTAACAAATCCTAGTACATATAAATATATTGTTTTCTCAGTGTACTATTTTATTTGTACAAAATGTACGGAAGTTAAGCCTAAGTGAGAAGGAGGGGAGTATAAAACGAGAGAGCGAAGTGAAGACAACCATGATGCTTTCGTACTCTCTATTGAAGAGCTTTTCACGAAAACAACGTGAAAATCGTAATCGTGAAAAAGCTATTTTTAAGAGTTTGCGAATATTTTTTTCTTTTACTGCTCTGTACAAGTTATGTTATTGCATAACGCATGACTGAACTGCTTCTGCACCCAACGGGGATAGATCTGACGAGTACAACGGCGGAAATTATATTTGGAACTTTCAAGTATAACGGCCATACAGCCGAAATGTCTATACAACCATGACGACAATCGTCTTACAAAGCCATTTTCCAGGCAAAAAAGAAAACTGCGATGATCCTGAACGAGACACTCGAGATTTTGAGCCACCCCCGTTACGTAGACGAGTTTCGGCCACAGGGGTAATTTCCTTGGGCAAAACTTGCTCATGTGTATCGCGGACGATCACTATTTATGTGTACCATCCCTCCTCGTTTTCTTCTGTCCCCCATATTATTTATTTCCTAACGAGATTAAGGGGGTCAACGCCGCTAGTACTATAGTGTCAGTACTCTGGTCTTTGGAGTACGAGGAAGAACGTTCCGAAGTGTACTGATACGATGAATATTTAATGAGCTCCATATAACACGATCGAAGCAGTGGGCTTGGACTATCGACCGTTGGGGTAACTGCGACGATGCCATTTCTCCAGGGAATTGTTTACAAATCTGTATCAACCAACATCGCGTTGCCAAATTATTCTGCTTTTATATGAATAAAAGTATATCACCGTTCCTAGAAGATTTTTATTCTTATATCGCAGTTTCCCTTCCTTCAAGATCTGCAAAAAGCTCTCTATACATACTTTTTGCACGATTTCTACGATAATGGTCGTTAATGTTTGTCTGCTAAAAAATATTCCGTGCTCAAAAATAATTTTAACCAATTTATCGCAAGTTCACGGTTTACATTTTTTATCGTAAAAGGCAGCTCTGGAACCTTGCGAGGTATTGAAGAAATCCGATACTTATTCATAATAAGACGAAGATTGAATGCCATAAAAGTTTAGTTTGCAATACTATTTTTTCCTCTGACTGCGATACTAAATGGAAAAGTTTTAATCACGTCGCGCGAGGTTGATAACTGTTACGAAAGTCCTGTACTAGCTCCAACAAGTAAAGTGATATACGTGTGAGTGTGAGTCTCTGCGAGGAAAAATATTTGAAGCATTAAGTGGTATCGTATTTGGTTACGCTCAGAACCATTGTGAGCTCTTAATAACGGGAACATAAATGTTATCATCGTATAAGATGTTCATAATTTGCGCCTATCCATGCATTATTTTGGAGCTGCGCTTATGTAGTTAGATTTTAGTGCGCTTCACCGAGTGTTCGCAAAACGACCGATAATTGAAGCAACCACCTGTGGAGTTCAAGCAACCGCGTGATAACCTTTTTGCCCTTATTATTGGTGCAAAGGTAGGAAGGACCTGCAAGATGCAATATAACAATTTTAGCGTTCTATACATGTGTTTGTCTATACGTTCGTGCTTTACGTTTGCCGGATACAAACCGAGATCATTATACATCGAGATCAGTCATACAATTATTAAACCTGAACGCTATGCACATAAATATCATAGAAAGTATGTTCTAAACGAATTCGGGGAAAAACGATAAACCGCTTACCATTTCCAGGCCGTGTTAATTTTTAGAATTTTTCTCACCATGATCTTTACAATTTCTCAGATACTTGGTTAAACTTTTATAGGCACTCGATTATCATATATATTGTTTTTGGATATAAGTTTGGAAACAATCGATGAAAGGGTTTAAATTTTAAGTTCGAATTTTCAGAAATATGTTTGTCATGTTGCACCTGGGAAAAAGTTATGATATCAGGATAAACTTTTCAACAGGTATACTATGATATTGTAGAGAATAAACTACATATTGAATTTTAAAGGTTTTTAATTTTAATTCAGGAGAATTACAGGTCTCTAAAACATTTATCGAAGTAGTGTATGATACAATATACGTCAGGATCCAATTTTGATAAAACCGTTGAGAGGATTTGGTTTTAAGAAACTTTGAATATTCCAAAAACTGTTGTTTTTATGGTTTATTTTTCTTCAGATTTGAGATATTTGGAGAAGTTGATGTACACACAAAGTTATACTACAAGGTGTATATTTGGCTTAGCGATGGTAAACAGCATTCAACATCGCATCATTAAAGTACAGTTTTCTTTCTAAACCGCACATCAATGCGCGGATTGAAAACCTGCACAGCGCTTTCTGGTGATGTTATTTCTCTTATAAAGCTTTCTCCATGAGCACATCGGCTTTCGAAATTGGCTTCTTTATTAACCCTGCGTGTGTACACTGGGTCTTTGAAGAAACAGTCGAAATTTTAAACTCAAATTTTCCTATCATGAATAGAGGGCGGGCTTTGGCTACCCCCCCCCCCCGCCGAAAAATTTAAGTAGCAGTGGGGACTAAAGGCCCAAGGGACGCCCGAGTCTGGCAGTTTATTTCCAAACGCCAACCAGTCCAAGGCATGTCCGTTCCCTAAAAGGATCAGTGTACACACGGCGTCAGCATTTTCGAAGGTAAGTGAATGCAGTTTTTTGCTAGTCTCGTAGTTTTTCAGTTTTTTCATGGCTAAAATAAATGTTTTATGTAATTTGATGCCGTTTCGGCTATTGTTTATGGAGTTTTATCCCACAAACAAAACTGTTTTGTCGTTTTGGCTTACAAGGCCGTTATTTTTTCATATTTTTTATAGAAAATAAAGGTTTGCAATATGATTTCTTGCTTTCTTTACTTTCTTGCTTTCTGGGTTTTTTAGTCCATGCTTTTTACTGAAATAAGTTTTTTTGTTCTAACAGTTTTTGAAGATGGGCGAAAGAAGTGCATCTCAGATTATGCACCATTTACGCGACCGTCGCCCTGACGTGTTTTACGATGAAGAAAGTTTAAATGTAGCCGATGGAGAAAAAGTTCATGAAGAAAACAAAAAAACAATGTATTCTTGTGCATCGTGCAAAACGACGGTGATCATCGAACGCATTTTTGTCACAATTGCGCACTGTAAATTCATTTTTTGTCGCTAATTATTATTAATATTTTATAATTTTTGTAGTTGCAACAAAAAGAACTCATTTTGTGCCAAATAATTACCGTTCCGTTTATTATGCCATGCCTGAATCCGTAAAATATTCCCCACCTTCAAGTGCTTAAATAATTCAACTTTTTGGAGCTCACGCCAAAGACACTATATTCTTTTGAAAGCTCATAGTCTAAGCTACAAAAGCCTATAACCGTTTTTAAAAATATTTGTTTATTGTAGAGTAACGAATTTTTTAACAAAATTCCGCTTTTTCCGCTATTCTTCAATTTTTATTAACAACGGTTTTGACCTTTTGACTTTGGCAACTTCTGGGCGATGTAGTAGACACTTCAAAAAGTAACCCAGAATTTTTGAGATTTTTATGAAAGCCTAGACAAATTTGAAAACCCGACTGTTCCGTAAAAGACCCAGTTTACACACCGTGTCTCGAAAAATATAGTGTACACACGCATGGTTAAGGTAATCCTCTCGACAGGCTTCAATCTATAGGATTTTCATTTTTTGTTCGAGTTTCACTAAATATATTAATAGTCGTCTCTGTACAATTTTAGGGTCGGTTATTGATCTAATTACAGAGAAAAAAAATTAAAATTGCGTACTTTTGTGGAGGAATTCCGATACGACATGCAAAAATCCAATTTCCGGTCGCTACAAAAGTCTATATGATAGTGGGAATCCATCAGATTCTTAAAAATAAACAGATTTACATATAACACTTGTAGTAATCCAATGCTCTCAGAAGAAAATACGCTTATTGACCGAATTTTTATGTAATATCAAGTTTAATTTGAACTTCCAGTATTGGATTAATTACCGCTCGCTACGATAAAGTGACGTGACAGCAAGGCTACAGCTGACTGTAGTCCTAACCTCATCTCATTCATTCGAATTTCCACATATATTTCATTTTTAACCCTACTTTTGAACTGTCTAGTGGCTGTATTCTATTGATAGTTTTGTATCTATTATTAGTATTAAATGAAAATGAAGTGAGTGAGTTAAGTCCACTTTGAAAATTAAAAAAAATCGATTTTTTTTACTGTTTTCGAAAGTACATACATTCAGAAATATGGTGTCAAAATTTTATGAAAATCCGAGCTCTTTAAGTATTTTTTCTTACCTGAACGTCAGAACCTCATTTCGTCTACTCAGGTCTTCACCAGCGGCCGAGCGCGTTATACGCTCAGGCGTATAGCGCGCTCGGCCGATCATAGTATAAACTTCAAACGCGTTTTTCTCGAAACAACGTTTTCAAAATCTAGGTCCATCGTATCTCTAAAACTAATAAACCGATTCTCTTGAAATTTGAACCACATATTGTAAACATGATTCGCAACAAAATGACCCTCGATGGTTTTAAAATTTTGATTCTTACTCTTTTTTTGCGAAAAACGTGTTTGAAAAAAATCGTTTTTCATCTGCTATTTTTTTATTTTTTGATAAAACTTGATATCCGCGGGTCATTTTCTAGCTAGTGGCATACTCAATCTAATGGATTTTGACTTTTTTGTTTCAGACAATGCGTTGCCGAGTTGTGATGGAGCTACCTAGCCCATCTATTTTTGAGATGTTACGTTAAACTATAGTTTTTGTACTTAAAAATGAATAAAAATGAATTAAAAATTCTTTAAAAAAGTATTTCAAAACTTTATTTGTCAAGCCCAACGATTTTTATATTCATATCTTTTATAAAATCCTTTTAAAAAATCGCGAAAATAGCCTTTTTCGTGGCTCCAAAGTGGACTGGCCCCTTAAACATTCATTTAATTCTTTAAACGTCAAGGAATACGTCAGCCTGAATTTGGTCGACAAAAATTCGCGAAATCAGACTAAGTTTTCCTCGTTTAAAACTCGATAACGCCAACGATAAGGCGGCATCGATGTTCTTTTTCCCGATATCAAAATGACAACGAGATTTCGCAACCCGAACATCATAATTCCTGATCCAGTGTCTCGATATCCACGATGCGTCGTGTACCACTTTTTGAGCCGCATTCTTCTATCATCTCGTATTTTCGGCGATTATTTTCTACAACTAGTGCATCACTTTTCTTTTTTCTTTTTGCCCACACAAATTTTCCACGCTTTTTGATCGTCGTGTCCTGAATACAATGCTTTATATTTCCCGCACCTCACATTGTTTTGACAGATCGACGTTGAAAAGCATGGAGGTTAAACTCGCCTGGTTCAGTAAAAAGAGACGGAGATAAAACCAATGTTGCGAAATATGAAACCTAGAAATACTGCGCGAATCGTTGGAATAACTATTTCATCATTTTTCTAATTAAATGTGAACAGTCATTAAACAGTTTACACATGGAAAATTTTAGTTATTACCAATTATTTTTCTTGCATATGTTAAAAATATAAATTGTACAAGTCTTAAGTATGATCAGTGGTGTGACTAGTGTGAAGCGATAGGATTACTTTAAACAAACTCTGTGGCCGACATACCCATGTAGGAAAGGACAAAAGGCTCATTATTGGGTGAGCATTGGCGGCCATGAACCCAGTAATGGCTCGTTAACCGCAGCCACGACTGGCCCGGCCACGGACAAACGTCGAACGATAACTTGGGCCCAGCACTGGTTGCCAGTGTTGGCCCATTGCTGCAGTATATTATTGGCCTATTAATAATTGTAAAACTGACCCATTAATCAATGCAAGATTGGCCCATTAATAACTGCAAGACTGGCCCACTAATCAATGCTATAGTGGCCCATATAAAAATGGTATAGGTACGAAAACCCTTCTTCCCTTCATCTGTCAATGCCAAATTCACCCTTTAGCTAGATGAATAATTTCAAAATGGACAGGTTACCTTGTATGCAGTTTATCGATCAGTTTTATGGTGACAATAAATTATTATGTTAGTTAAATTATTATTATATTAAAATTTCAGTGAAATCTAAATCATCGTGAATTAACTTGAATAAACTCGAATAAACTTAAGTAAACATCTTGAATAAACTGGAAGTCACTTGAAATAAAAAACTAAACATAAATTCTTTGCTTGCGCGAAGTGAATAAGAAACAAAAAAAAAGAATGTCACAAGACAACTATTCGCCCGGAGTGCACTTTTCGATGGCAGCATTACTGGTGTTCGCGGCATTTCCATTGTCAGCATCGTTTTTGTAGTGGTTGGCTCGATCGCCATTTTGATCGCCAGCCCCGGATAACTATCGGCCCATTATTTCCTTAAAGTTTTTGACATCATGTCCCCAAATTTTCCTACAAGCGTATCTGCAACAAAAATAAGAAGGTTTACAGAAATTTAATCGCATGAGCAAATCATTTTGAAGATTGGAAATGAAAACGGCTGATGCTGCTTAGATTTTTATTTCTAAAGTATCAAATCAAAATTTGTTTTGACCATTTTTGTTTCTCCAGTTCGGCCTCTTGAAGTATAAAAAAACGTACAGGGACCTGAGTGGCTAAATAACAGGTAATTTGTCAATTTCATTGGGATTCTAAAATGGTATAACACATGGTATTCTTTCTTTTGGATTGAAATAAATATTTCTAATCGATACTAGAAATATTTTGATTTATTTATTTATCATTATTTTCGATGAAATATTTTTTCTTTATTTACCATTTTTATAATGAATATTTTTAATTATAGATGTATAAATAATTAGTTTATAAATAAATAAAAATATTCTTACTATTTTTTTTTATTAGTTTTTTCCTTAGGTACACGCTTTTCGCGTTTGTTACCTATTCTTTTCCCATCATTAGCCGTTCTTTCCTCTACTGTTTACTCCTTTTTTCTCCATCTTTCTCCCTGTCCCCCCCTCTTGCGGCCGCAGCCGACTTCCCCCTCTGTATTATAATCATCATGACATTTCTGTCATGGGTATAGGGAAACTGCGGAAAACCTATACCAATACAGCCGGTCATCGAGTTCGCCCCCCAGTAGTGGAACTAGTCTTATTTCGCCGCGAAATGCCGAAGAAAAACATTTCACGACGAAATGTACGCGACTGGGATTCGAACCCGGGACCTCCCGGTCCGTTGGTTTAGTGGCGAGCACGCTAACCACTAGACCATCGTACCGGTAAAATATTTTTACTATTAATTAGGAATATTCTTTTAATCCAAAAGAAAGAATACCATGTGTTAAACCATTTTAGAATCCCAATTAAATTGGCAAATTATCTGTTAGTTGGTCAGTCAGATCCCCTTACGTTTTTTTAATACCCCAACGGACTTAACTTAAGGGATAAATACAGTCAAAACACAGAATTGGACGTGGTTCTTAAGAAAAAAAATAGGCAACAGCATAAACATGGCATGGCACATTTGATCGTACAACTATTCAAGAATAATATTACAAAAAAAAGATTCAGAAAATTCTTTGGTTTGTGACCATGACGTCAAAAAAGGCACGACAGGTTTAATTTTTTTATTTTTGAAAATGGCCGATAACTCGAGACTCTGGGACTTTTACTAAACATACATTTTTATTCTTTCTTGTGATTTTTGTGATTATATTGTGATTATATTCTTGTGATTTTACCTATCCGCAAGTTATCCATTAATTACGCGACCCCCTGTATGGTAGAAAATATTTAACTTACCACGTGAAGCGGTATGCTCGTTTGAGTGTTGGCACGTAATTTGGTTCGAGGCAGACGAATCGTCGGAATTATTATTTTCCTCGGTAACGTCACCATTTCCAAAAAGTGCCTCCCTGGACAGTAGAATGTACGGCTGACCTCGAAAGAAACGGCGATGGCACATCTCTCAGCATTTTTTTATTGACTTTTCTGAGGACAACTGGCGTCTTTTGCGCAAAACTTTCCCCATCGATGCTTTCAACGTCTCTTATTATCTGAATCTGATGATCAGATAAAATGTAGTGAAATACATACTCCCTCTATTGTAATTTAAAATATTTTATTGGACGAGATTGAAGTTTGCAACGTTGGAACGCAACAAAAATTATTACAGTTCAATTTATGATTTGTTTCATAAAAAAACCTTACGAAAACCCCGTAATAATTTATTGAGTCTCATCTAGACTTTAGATGAGAAAAATCTAGAATTCGAATCTGGAAAAATATGTTTTCGTAAAATACTAAATTTGAAGAGATAAAGATATAAGAAAAGAAGTTGCGTTGCAACGATGCAAATTTGAAACCCATTTTATTGAACGGATCCCACACGAGAAATAGATTTTTCGTGCAATAAAAAGTGCGTAAAACTGATAATACGCGAGATAAAAGTGTTGAAAAGATTATACTCTTTCGTGAAAATACTTCCGCGGTGAACGATTTTCAATGTGGCTCAGGGTCGGCGCCCGATGTTAACCACGCATCCATATACTTGTAATATTTTTTCGGTAATATAGTAACAAAAGTCTTGTCCTTCTGCGCTGTACACCCATGAGTACGGCACAAGTTCAGTCGTTTTTTCTGTTTCAAACCACACAACTGCGTACCGGTCTTTTTTATTGGTTGTGGATTGGGGCTCGGAATCGGACATTTTCGATGGTTCGATCACACAACATAAAGCGTCACGCGGGCGAAAAAACTTAAAATGTTACACGATACAATTGTTTCCAAGAGGACGCGGCAGCGTCTCGACGCAAAATGTATTTGATACCGCGTATTTTTTTCCGGCCTAAACGCCGTAGCAATCCAATATTCACCACGTGGTAACACGCACTGGCGGGACAAAGAAAACGATGCGAAAGAAGAAAGCCGGTGGTTGAGTCGTAGCGTCCAACACACAACGTCTCGAATTGTGCTTGAAGTCGTATTGCCTGAACTGTAACGGCGTAGCGGCCAGAAGTGGGGGAGGGGACACGTTCGAACACGCTGACAACTTCGCACACAATGTTTGCCCAAAAAACATCAACAAAGCGAAATTGCCTGTTCTTACCGCTTTATAGCGCGCCTAGAAGATGAACAAATAAAATACGAATGACTTTGGAGACACATGTGTGATTCAAGCCTGATACACTGTTCGATATACGTTCAATGATTTTTTTTTAATTCCCCCTATATGCATTATCTTTTTTTCACGAGTTTATACATTCTCTTACCACTCACATATGTTGTAAGGCAATGGCGTAACACTGGTGTTTGTCGCGAAGAAATACACATTTTTGTTTTATCCGGGTTGCAGAAATAAATTTTTCCGAAGGAGAAAAATTATGAATTGTAACAATGCCGAGATTTGATGATGCAGTTGGGTAAGGAAGAACATTGACCGACTGTTCCGCTTCGTAACTCAGCAAATACAAATCGTTCAATTCGACATTTTTTTTCTCCTCATCTACATGTCGCAAATATTTTCGCGATTTCGAAAATTGTCCATCGTTTAATTGCGCAGTATTATTTGGATTTTTTTTAGAATACTCACACTCACTGGAATACACTCACATAAGTACAATCTCACTTCCTTCCGAAACCACTTCATCAACGACTGACCTGCCATCATTATTATCACGTTTTTCTTGCAGAATTAACTGCTCTTTTTTCAATTCTCAATGCCTTTTAAGGCAATAATATTTATTTTTTTCTGGGCTTTATAAACTTTAACGAACGTAGACGACACAAAACACCACAAAAAAATCGGCGAGAATAAAATGTAGGAACGCGACACTGGCGAAAGTATCGTTCTCTTACCGTTCGGCTTATATTAGAGGGAACACAAAAATTACCCGCCTGTGGTCATCGGATCAAGTTTGAATGCTGTCTCTCTCGCTCGCCTAGGAAACGGCAGTATAGTGGGAAAAAGAAAATTCGCTGATAGAAGACGATTCTTCAATTTCCGTTCAACAGAGAAAATTGACTAACAACGGTAAGGAATGGGCACTCGTCGGTGGCCCAAAGTGTGAGACGTTACGGGGCCAATGATTGCCAATCTTACATTGGCCATATGTTGGCAAACATAGAAACATAATAATGGCGGTAAATCATTGGTAACCAATCACGGCCCAGAATTGTAGGCCGTTACTGGGCCAATGATTGGCAATCCTACTTTGGGCATACGTTGGATGAACAATGGCAAATAGTACAAAATAAATAATGATGGCAAATAATTGGCAGCCAATGATGGCCAATAGCTGGTAGTCTATATTTGGCCAATCGTTAGCAGCAGTACATCGGCCGAATGTTGGCTGGATAACGGCAGATAATTAAAAATCAGTAACGATGGCGTCCAATACTAACCCAATGACGGCCCAGATATAGGCTAGGTACGCTCGGCCAATTATCAATAAATATATATTGACCAAGCCTTGGGCCTGTTGTCAGTGTTGGCAATTCCTACATGGGTAACATGAGAATGTTTCTAATGTGCACAATTTTTTTTCAAACGTCCCTAACCGTTTCTATGCCAAACATAACCCTCGCGTCACAACTTGGTGTATTAAGAAATTTGTCTAGACATGTTAAATTTTGAGAATAACATACTTATTTTATCATTTTTGAAAAAGTTATGTGACCACGTTACGGCTACAATTACTGAGTGAGACGAATAATTTTATATTGATGATCGACGGTGCATAAATGTTTTCTGCCATTTTCAGTTTGGCTTACATAAAGAAGTATCAGTGTTATTTTTTTCTTTCAAATCCATGCTACAAACAAACCCTTCAGTAATTCTGCTCTGTCCTTCAGCCCTTTTACTCTATCCTTTTCCGGTTCTGCTTAGTTCGTTCTTACCTGAAACAAAAGAAACAAAAATTACGTCAACATTTGTATGTACACTGAAAGATGACTTAAAGAGGGCGCAAAAATTGAAGGTTACGAAAAAATCTGAAAATATTTAGGTGATTTTCAGAAGGCCTTGCGAAGAATGGTCGTAGAGCAATAAGAAAAAAATAATAATTCAAGCTTGTAGTCTCTAGTTTTGAGATCCGGAGGTCAAATATTCTTATCATCGACCGTTTCTGAGCAAGCTTAAAGAGATCAACGGAAAAAAAATCAAAATTTTTTACTGCCTTTCAAGAGGTCCACGGGTTTGATCAAATTTTCTTCAGCAATGTCACTTTGAAGCTTGTTCAGCTTGATTCTTCCTCGTCAATCGTGAGCTTTGTACGATGATTTTTCGCAGAGTTATCGTCGTTCAAGGCAAAAAATACTTTTTTTTGCTTTGATAATTCATTACTCGCGAACTAATGATAGTACTGAACATAAAAGGAGGGTTTTGAAAACTTTAAAGTATTTTCGATAAGGTGCAATTATTGTTTTTTGATAAACAATTTTTTTTCGATGCAAGAACCTTGATTAACGAAAGATAAAAAATTTCGTTTTCATGGATTTTTATTAAACTTGAGATAAAACAACATATAACGGATAGACAAAACGAAAGGATTGTTTCGTTTCTTTCTGAGCGCAAAGTATCTCACAGAACCCCTCGAGAATTCAAACCGCTGCGATTTTTCTTTCATTGTCATCTAAACGATTAAAATTGTCACTTTTGCTAGAAGTCAATTAAAGGATACATTTTGCATCTTTTACTCATTTCTTTAAATCGAAAATGTTTTTTTCGCATAAATCGATTTTTTTTCATAAAAATGTTAGACATTGAAAAAAATGAAAGAAAAAAATGTTTTTTTTTAAGTTGTAAAAGTTTGTTTTTACATTATACACAACGCTACACAATCGTCGGAACATCTTCAATTTTCTTGTTGGTTGTTTCTACCTTAATTTTAATTCTGAGTTGAAAAATTAATTGCAAAAAGTTGTATACCCTCAATCACACGTACGCTCTTTCTCGCGTGAAACCACAATCGCGCGTAATAGAGTGCGGGTGTCATGAAATCCTGTAGGTGCCAAAGCACTCGTGAAAGTACATACATGTAAAGGACGCTATTCACTGCATTTTCTTCAGAAAATCTTGAATGATTACCGACATGAGTTGCCTAACGCACAAATCGTCTCTGCGAACTTTATTTTTAAAAAAGAGTTCTTCTTTAACATATTCCAAAATCTTTTCCGGATATTAAAGAAATATTTTTTGTCATGCCGCGACGACATTTGTCCGAAACTGATGTTGCTCGGCTGGTAATACTTATTCAAAAGGGCTACATTCACGGTCATGTTGCGGGTGCGATGGAAGAGAGCCAATCCGTTATTAGTTATCAGACTAATGGTTCAAGAGGCTCAATGAGAACCTACCTTGCATGCCCATACCTTACCTCATCAATTTCGAAATCGTCGACAACAATTCCCTCGGCGACGGTTCGAAACCGTTTTCAAGAGCAAAGGCTACATGCTCGCCTCCTAAACCGCGTGCCTATGCTAACACCCAGGCATCGTAGAAATCGATTAGCATACGCGCACTATCATTACCATTGGGCTCATAGACAGTGGGCTAGTATATTATTCACTGACGAATCCCGATTCACTCTTCATGGCAGTGACAGACGTTGTCACTTTTGGCACCGTCGTGGGGAACGTGATCGCGACAGTTTGATCCAGCTAATCGTGACCTTTAATGGTGGTTCGTTTAGGGCAGGGCATAAATACTAAAACTCCTTTGGTATTCATTTCAGGAACATTGACTGCCGAAAGGTACGTCAATGAAATCCTAGAACCACACGTTCTGCCCATGCGTAGACTTTTGGATTTTAGGACTTTTTGCGAATTTGGAATTTGACCTTATGTTGGATACACGGATCTACATCATACGCGTGTTCATACAACTTTTTCACACCTCATGCACACGATTAATTATACAACGTGGAGAGAAAGTCGAAAGAATTTTTCTTAAGCCATAAATCGCAAACACCGAAGCGAGCAGATCTCAAACACCTTTTCCTTTTTTTTAATTGTCCCGCCCCACTCTAAACATCATGCGTACGATTTAAACGATATTGTCTTTAAGTATTATTATCAGTCATGCCAAATTAAGAAGATGCGTAATTTACATAAATTCATATTGCGTTATACTAGCACCGAGTATAAATACAATTATTCCACTCGAAGTTATTTTGCAAATCTTCGCACTGGGTGCTATTAAAAGTTTTGAAAGCGAATGCGCGAGCGATGGGGCCGGTAGCACAAGACAAGAGCACCACACGGCATGATATGAGCCAAGTCTGTATCCTCCTGGCGCTCATCGTCTTCCGCAGCTTTTCGAATTCTTATCTTTACTTAATAAGATATATTTCCTGGACTTTCGTATATTCATCCCCTCGGCGGCTATTTGCTTGCATAACGATATAATAATAATGACAATACTAATAACAGACAGGACGGAGGAGGTTTTTAGTCGGTAGGCCATTAGGAGTGTCTGACACACGGCGGAGAACGTGTGTCTCTCCTATGGTGCCGAAAGCCTTTTCCCACTCGTAAAAAAAATAATAATGCCGTGAAGAAGCTAACAAGAAGCGTAGGTCTCGGATTCTCTAGAATTAAAATCAGAGGCAAAATCATGTGTCACGTGCCTCCCCTGGTCTTGTATATACGCGCACACACACACGCGCGCACGCACGCAACCACACACACACACACACGCACACGCACACGCACACGCACACGCTCACGCACACACACGCACGCACGCACGCATGCACACAAACAACCCAAACAAACACACACATTTGTAAAGGGAGAAAGACAGACGCAAATGATACGGAAAATGTTCACCCTTGGAAATGGGAAATTTTCACCCTCCGAAGTGGAAAACTGCCTGTGCAATTGTGGGCGCCGATTCAGAAGTGGATATCGGTGTTCAAATTTCGAAAGATTTTCTCAACCGTAGGCATGATGCGCCCCTCTGGCTTCCGGTCATTGGGCTGTTCTGTGAATTCCTCGCGTACACGATTGTGCATTATGGAATTCGGAAGGTTCTGCACCATAGGAGGGCGAAGACATCCCGTGGCTTTTATCCCCGTCCCGGTCCCTCGGATTCTCTATAGGGCCGATCTTTCTTTCTATGCGGTTACCACTACTGCATAAACCTGAGTCTGGTTTTGATAGAGGAATAACAAAAAGAGGTTGGGGTAAGGAGATATAGGATACGGCGACAACAGGGCACAGCGGGAAAAGATCAGGAAAAGTATATAAAAGAAAGAAAAGAGAGATATGTAGGAGAATAGCGTGCCGCGCGTCGCTTCCCCACATTGAATTCATGAACGGAGTAATTTATGCTCGTTCTCTTTCGCGTGCGACAAACGTTTTGTCCCAAAGGCTCTTCAGGATTTATGTTCCGGGAGAGCATTCTCTTTCGAGGGGATGAGACGACTGGATATAAATCACAATTCTCCATTTTTCTGAAGTGGGGTTAATTCTTTGTGAAATTAGGAGAATAACGCGAATATATACAATAATATTAGGTGAAAAAGCGGAATGTTATATTAAGGAAAGGGTTCGCAATGAGGTAACGATAAGAGGGATACAAAACCGAATTTATTATCAGTCATATATTGTACGCTGACTTTGATTGACGGAAAAAAAATCGTCATTGCATCGCTTGGCTTTCATTGTCGTAAATATTAGGTTCTTCCATTAAAATCCGCTGTTTCTTTTTTCTTCCTTAAGCATTTATTTTGTAAAAACTTTTTGGATTGCAGTTAGCAGCGTATTTTCCGTCCGATGTTACTACTCTCTCACACCTCTCTGGTTTGGGCTGCTGATCCCCACGTCGAAAGAAGGCTCTGTTTTTTACACTATCCACTAATATACTCATTTTTTCACTGTCTCGTAATCACGGAAGTGTGTATCTACTAAGACGTATTGTATCGATCGAAATAAGTAATAATCACTTGGGACAAGATCCGGAAAATATGCTGAATGAGAGAGATCTTTCATTTCAGGTGTGGCAGAGTTTTTGTCATTGTTAATGCAACGTGGCCCAAGCGCTGTTGTGCAGCGGAATCACCTTTAGGCGATTTGACGCTACTGACAGATTTCTTTTCAATTAAACTATCGTTTAAAAGCT
Organism: Ophion slaviceki; assembly: GCA_944452715.1. Lineage (NCBI taxonomy): Eukaryota > Metazoa > Arthropoda > Insecta > Hymenoptera > Ichneumonidae > Ophion > Ophion slaviceki. Next base: position 47,989,508 of record OX101786.1, read on the forward strand.
TCAGCTGCTATTTGCTACATTGGACAGTGATGGTTTTCTTGGGTTTCCAGAGCTCGAGAAGCAATATCCATTCCATATCCCACCAGACACACAGCATGGCTTTGTGATCATGTTTCGACGTCGATGTTGATGGTTGGCCACGACCAACCCTTGATTTCCTGCGTTCAGGCTTATCGCAATAAAGCCATTTTTCATACCCAGTTACAATGCTCCACAAGAAACTTTTGGCTCGAGCCTCGCAAGCAACGACATTTTTTGTATGTTCCCTATGGTACGCAGACGTCGGGATATTTTTAACTTGTCGACATTGAGCTGTTTAGTCAATTCTTTAACTTTTTGAGCAGTATTTTCATCCAGCATACTTGGCAATTGGCGTCTTCAAATTTGTGCGACTTACCTGGTCGTTTCTTGTCATAAGGGTTACAATCGCTACTCTAGAATTGTTGAAATCAATATCTTCACATAGTTTCGGATGCTGCGAATTCATCGTAAATTTGTGTGAGCATTGGTGAGTTTCATTGCACTTTTTTCAAATCGAAGTAGTGCAGAAATACACCTCGGAAGAAAAACTTGTCACGGTCAATTTTTTAATTCCTCATTCGAGGCACGTGTCTCAACTAAATATGGCGTCTTTTAGCTAGACGTAAATGGTACAGGACCACCCTTTAGGGTGAGATAAGTGACATACGACCGTACAAAATTATAAAACACTTAGAGACACCTGCAGCCGAAGAGCAGGTTTCCATCCAACCACCTCATGAATTAATTATATTCAAGTATCCACTATAATCGCATAGTCAGGTAAGGTGTATAGGGACACATCGGGGCACACGCGAATCCCTATAGTCAGCGGCTCAATTGGAATATTGTGTTGTATTGTTCTGCTTCCTCTATGATAACATAATTATCTTTGCGTCGCCGTATAACCCCTGCCCAAAATTTTGCGCAAAAACATATGCAGATGTATCATCATAAGTATGCGACTTATTTTATTGCAAATGAATGATTGTAACAACGCATGCATCATAACTGAAACGATCCCTAGTTTTGACCGAAGCTAATCTGAAAACATTCTTATTCCCTTGGATGTCCCCGAGTCGAAATTCTCAGCCTATTTTGCCCCTCCAGATCCTCACAGTGGTAGGAGATAAAAGCAGTAAAGTAGCTTCGTATTCAATATAAAATGAGCTCCTACTTAACACCTAGAACGGGAACAAATTTCCCTTTTCTCCACTCGCAGGCGCTAAGGAGGACGTCGACTGGCACATGTATACTCGCACACGCATGCACTCTATTACGCATATAGGGATACTTACACACACGTATATACCCGCACACATACACTACCGGCGGAAAGTTTCCAGACAAGAGTTGGAAAAAGTGCCCGTACATTTTGGCTTATCAAAAAAAATTTTACGATTTTTTTTACACTTGGCACCCAGTTTTGAAAACGACAATTTTTTGTCGTTTTTTTGTTGTTTTGTGAGTGGACCCCGTTTACAGTAAAAATCTTTTTTATGCATTTCTCCTATTAAAATCATAAAAGGGGAAGCCTAAGCTTCAATTTCATTTTGTAGAAAAATTTCTGCGATTTTTTTTCCCAAAAATATTTCGTTTTTCGATAAAAATATACAATATGAAAATTGCTCCGGAGTAAGAAAACGACGAGGTTTACAACAAAACCTCAAGACGGTAAAAAGTTGCGTTACTTTTTGTTGAGTTCATGAGAATTTTTTCAGATTTTTTTTGCGAATTTTTTTTAAATTTATTTCCGGTCGGAACTCGATTGATCTCAACACCATGATAATAATATAATTAATTTTTTTATTTACATATTATACTTTGGTCTCGTCGAAAAAACCTCCTCTCGCTGACAGCACGCTCTTAATCGTCGTAATTGAAATGTTTTTTCCACGACTTTCGACAAACTGCGCTTGGATGTTTGCCGCCGTGAGTTTTCGATTCCTTTTAGACATCACAATTATTGATTAGTCTTCCGCTTTGGAAGTAACAGGAGGCCTCCCGGAACGATTTTTATCGCGGTTCGATTGTGTCTCTCTGAAACATTTTATAGCATCCCCAGCGGTTGATTTGGGTATTTTCAATCGATTTGCAATGTAGCGAATTTTGAACCCTTCATTGCAAAGTGCAAGGATTGATGCAAGCTTTTTGATGCTTATATTGGGTCGAAGACCCATTTTCTTCTTAAAAAAAAAAAACTCTAACGAAGTCAAAAATTTTATTTAATTAACCGTCAATAAATTAATAGTTAAACACACTTCAAATTCAATATATTATTCGACACGATACGACGGGAAAATCTAACGCGAACGTTTTTTCGATGCTTGCCGAAGAAGTATTGAGTCGAAATAATTTTTGAATATTTTTTCATTGTAACACGTAAAGAGTGCGTGAACGTTTCTCCCACTCTTTGTAGAGTAGTAAAAAAAAATATATCGCTCACCTATGCGACAAAGCGAACGCTCGACAATGCAAACCTCGCGAAAAAATAAACAAGGAACAAGGACAGACACTCCGTCGCGAGATTCGCTATGTTCGCTGACTACTCTACTTCGAAAACAAGAATAAAACAAAGAGTGGGAGAAACGTCCACGCACTCTTTACGTGTTACAATGAAAAAATATTCAAAAATTATGTCGACTCAGTACTTCTTCGGCAAGCATCGAAAAAACGTTCGCGTTAGATTTTCCTGTCGTATCGTGTCAAATAATATATTGAATTTGAAGTGTGTTTAACTATTAATTTATTGACGGTTAATTAAATAAAATTTTCGACTTCTTAGAGTTAATTTTATTTTTATTTTTAAGAAAAAATGGGTCGTCGACCCAATTTAAGCATCGAAAAGCGTGCATCAATCCTTGCTCTTTGCAATGAAGGGTTCAAAATTCGCTACATTGCAAATCGATTGAAAATACCCAAATCAATCGTTGGGAATGCTATAAAACGCTTCAGCGAGACACAATCGAACCGCGATAAAAATCGTTCCGGGAGGCCTCCTGTTACTTCCAAAGCGGAAGACCAATCAATAATTGTGATGTCTAAAAGGAATCGAAAACTTACGGCGGCAAACATCCAAGCGCAGTTTGTCGAAAGTCGTGGAAAAAACATTTCAATTACGACGATTAAACAACGCTTGCGCAGCACACAATTATACGGAAGAGTCGCAACGAAAAAGCCACTCTTGCGCCGTGGAAACAAGAAGAAGCGATTGAATTGGGCACGCAAGCACAAGAATTGGACGATCGAAGATTGGAAACGGGTGTTATGGACCGACGAATCCAAATTTGAAATATTTGGAGGAAAACGTCGAGTTTTCGTTCGTTGCTCAGCTAACGAGAAAATGCATCCTGATTGCGTAATTCCAACCGTTAAACACGGCGGCGGTTCTGTAATGGTGTGGGGATCTTTTTCGTATGCTGGTGCGGGGGACCTCTACCGAGTCAAAGGAATCCTGGACCAAAAAGGATATCACGCGATTCTGAAAAACCACGCTGTTCCTTCTGGAAAGCGACTCATCGGAAAGGGGTTCGCTTTTCAACAAGACAACGACCCGAAACATACTTCAAAATTCTGCTGGAAGTATCTTGAAACGAAGCAAAAAAGTGGGGAGCTTCAAATTATGCAATGGCCTCCTCAATCTCCCGATCTCAATCCCATAGAGCTGCTGTGGGATGAAATGGATCGGCAAGTGCGCAAGGTCACGCATTCATCCGCCGAAAAGCTATGGGAATTCCTACAAAAATCATGGAAAGAAACACCCCGAGAGACATTCGAAAAACTTGTGAAGAGGATGCCGCGTGTGGTAAAGAGCGTGCTGTCAGCGAGAGAAGGTTTTTTCGACGAGACCAAAGTAGAATATGTAAATAAAAAAATTAATTATATTATTATCATGGTGTTGAGATCAATCGAGTTCCGACCGGAAATAAATTTAAAAAAAATTTCGCAAAAAAAATCTGAAAAATTCTCATGAACTCAACAAAAAGTAACGCAACTTTTTACCGTCTTGAGGTTTTGTTGTAAACCTCGTCGTTTTCGTACTCCGGAGCAATTTTCATATTGTATATTTTTATCGAAAAAACGAAATATTTTTGGGAAAAAAAATCGCAAAAATTTTTCTACAAAACGAAATTGAAGCTTAGGCTTCCCCTTTTATGATTTTAATAGGAGAAATGCATAAAAAAGATTTTTACTGTAAACGGGATCCACTCACAAAACAACAAAAAAACGACAAAATATTGTCGTTTTCAAAACTGGGTGCCAAGTGTAAAAAAAATCGTAAATTTTTTTTTGATAAGCCAAAATGTAGGTAAATCCCCCCTCTTTAAAATGCCGTTGGTCAAATTAGCCTAGCCCAAATACCGACGAAATGGCATAAAGAACCGTTCGGGCACTTTTTCCAACTCTTGTCCGGAAACTTTCCGCCGATAGTGTACCCGAGTCGAAATTGTCAGCCTATTTCAAAGGCCTTTGATCCTATGTCAGCCTCACTTGAGTCTGTTTACTGCTAAAAGTCCTACTATGGGCTCCTAACATGCTCTTTCTTTGCTGCTCACCTCCTGCATAGGCCCTTATACTCCTACCTAACCTAGCTGAAGTCGTTGCAGCGCCTCTTTTGCTACTAGAAGTCCTACTATGGGCCCTAACATGCTCTCCCTTTGCTGCTTACCTCCTACATCGGCCCTTATACTCCTACCTAACCTACCTAAAGTCGTTGCAGCTCCTCTTTTGATTGCGTTTGGACCTATCGCGCATTTGGCTGTTTCGACGAAACGAGGGTGGGGATGGTCGCATTCGAAAGAGAGCGTCTGATAGTTTTCAGTAACCATCATGCGTTGGACTAGGTAGGACCACGCGTTCGACGTAGAGGCTCATCTTTCCAATGGCCTTTCCATTATCTCCACCCAGCGAACCTTTCGCATTCGCTTCAAACTTGCCCCTGCAGCTCCAGCAACTCTCCAAAGTGGAAGAAATGGATCTTGGGCAAACAGTTACAATATTTTTGATAGGAATTGCCCTCACGTATGCACGTATACGCGGATGCCTATAGCAGGCACGCATGCATACGTATAGGTACGTATATACGTATATACGTATATACGTATAGGTACTAGTATACGTGTGTTGGTGTATGCTTAGGCATGCATGTGCACGAGTATATATGCGTGTCTACGCATGCGCGTATTCAGGCATCTGTATCTCTATGTGCGTAATAGAGTGTATGCGTGTGCGTGTATACGTGTGCCAATCGACGTCCTCCTTAGCGCCTGCAAGTGGAGAAAAGAGAAATTTGTTCCCGTTCTAGGCCCTAAGTAGGAGCTCATTTTATATTGAATACGAAGCTACTTTACTGCCTTTATCTCCTACCACTATGAAGATCTCGAGGGGCAAAATAGGCTGAAAATTTCGACTCGGGTACATGCCTAAGAATACACCAACACACGTATACTAGTACCTATACGTATGCATGCGTGCCTGCTATAGGGATCCGCGCATACAAACATACTCGAGGGCAATTCCTATCAAAAATATTGTAACTGTTTGCCCAAGATCCATTTCTTCCACTTTGGAGAGTTGCTGGAACTGCAGGGACAAGTTTGAAGCGAATGCGAAAGGTTCGCTAGGTGGAGATAATGGAAAAGCCATTGGAAAAGTAGACCTCTACGACGAACGCACGGTCCTACCTAGTCCAACGCATGACGGTTACTGAAAAACTATCAGACCCGCTCTTTTGAATGCGACCATCCCCACCCTCGTTTCATCGAAAGGTCCAAACGCAATCAAAAGAGGAGCTGCAACGACTTCAGCTAGGTAGGAGTATAAGGGCCTATGCAGGAGGTAAGCAGCAAAGGAAGAGCATGTGGCGGCCCATAGTGGGACTTCGAGCAGTAAACAGACTCAAGTGAGGCTGACATCCCGAGTCGAAATTTTCAGCCTATTTTGCCCCTCCAGATCCTCACAGTGGTAGGAGATAAAGGCAGTAAAATAGCTTCGTATTCAATATAAAATGAGCTCCTACTTAACGCCTAGAACGGGAACAAATTTCCCTTTTCTCCACTTGCAGGCGCTAAGGAGGACGTCGATTGGCACACGTATACACGCACACGCATACACTCTATTATGCATATAGAGATACATATGCCTGAATACGCGCATGCGCAGACACACGTATATACCCGCACACATACATGCCTAAGCATACACCAACACACGTATACTAGTACCTATACGTATGCATGCGTGTCTGCTATAGGGATCCGCGTATACATGCATACGTGAGGGCAATTCCTATCAAAAATATTGTAACTATTTGCCCAAGATCCATTTCTTCCACTTTGGAGAGTTGCAGGAGCTGCAGGGGCAAGTTTGAAGCGAATGCGAAAGGTTCGCTGGGTGGAGATAATGGAAAGGCCATTGGAAAAGTAGCCCTCTACGGCGAACGCGCGGTCCTTCCTAGTCCAACGCATGACGGTTACTGAAAACTATCAGACCCGCTGTTTCGAATGCGACCATCCCCACCCTCGTTTCGTCGAAACAACCAAAGACGCGATAGGTCCAAACGCAATCAAAAGAGGAGCTGCAACGACTTCAGCTAGGTTAGGTAGGAGTATAAGAGCCTATGCAGGAGGTAAGCAGCAAAGAACGAGCACGTGGCGGCCCATAGTAGGACTTCTAGCAGTAAACAGACTCAAGTGAGGCTGACATAGGATCAAAGGCCTTTAAAATTTCGACTCGGGATAGCATCAAAGGCCTTTAAAATAGGCTGAACATTTCGACTCGGGTCAATAACAAGAAAATCCGGTTGCATTACAAGATAGCTTCATTAATAACCGAATTATGAAGAGGAATAAGCTTTTCTTTTAACGTGGGTAAGTTATTGCGAAACTTCTGATGCGATCGATCGATCAAATTTAGGATGGGAGAACTTATTCTCTGTTTGCCCTTACTCGTAATTATTTGCTTTGGGAACATGAATGGAAATCCTGCATGCATACAGTTTTTATATAAGGAAAGAGAGGAATAAGTCCTTGGTAGAAAGACGGTTGAAGAATACAGATAAGTCACAGGGCCCATTTACGAATTGGATATCAAGATTTTTCACCCCTAAGTTACTCTTAGTGATACTCTTATGATGTATCAGTGTTCGAACGTTCTAGGGTGATACATAAATAAAGATATCCAGAGATTTTTGTCATCTTCACTATCGCGTAAAATGTACGGCGACTCCTCTCAATGGCGGGATAGTGATTGCTTTCATTCGTATACATGCACAATACGAGCGAGTATCGATGTTTTGCCTCGAACATCGCATTATCGCTTGACGCATCAGATATTAGCTATATCTTGGAGTATCCATAATTCTAAGGGATGATAATATTTTTACCAATTTCCTTTCAATTGCGCAAGCTCAAGAGAGTTCAAGAGAGTTCAAGAGAGTTGAGAGAGAGAGAGAGGGAGAGAGAGAGAGAGAGAGAGAGAGGGAGAGAGAGAGAGAGAGAGAGGTGCAATCATTTTCACTGATCCTATCTACGCATATTCGATTTTGCCTACTCGTATGGATACTGGGGTGATTTTTTAATATCAATAACGATCATTCAACATTGATATCCATTTGACCACGCAGCGCGAGCTATTGCACACAAATTATTCATGACAAAACCTCCGCGACCGTGAAACGCTCACGCACAGCACTAAATGTATTCGAATTGAAAATATAGAACGAAATAGTGCTTGGATGTGTGCGCGTGCATGTGTGTGTGAGTGTGTGTGTGTGTGTGCATGTTGATCCTATTATTATGGAAGAGTCAGAGATCAATCAACGGCCCCCCGCGATGCGGAACTTTTGAAGGGTGTATACTCGTTCAGGATGGTGTGCAGCGAGTGATTTTTCTTATTTGCCAAACGCTTCATAAATAACAAAATGAACGTGAATGACGGGGAGCCACAGAGGCTACATGAAATATGTAAGTTCTGTAGGCAGACCGAACAGTCTCAGTGAATTGCTCACTGCTAGAAGTGTTCTCTTCTGTCAGTAATGGGATTTAGCTTTCACTGGTAAACTGCTCTCGCTCCCTCTGCACGTTTTTCTGTTTATCTCAACCTTTCTTTTTTTCTGTGCTCCTATCTATCTATTTCTCTTTCTCTTTGAGTATTTCTATAACACATGTCTCAATCTTCTCTTCCGTTCTTCATTTCTCTCTTAAGGGTGCTTTCCGTCTCACTGGTTAAGGGAATGTGCAATTTTTCGTACTCCATTACACAGAAAGCAATCAATATGTTTGTACCACAATGTTTGTACCACAGGTGTTTGTTCAGCGTTGCGCCAAAAACTAAGTTTCGGTTATGCAAAGTCCACACGAAAAAAATGGTTGTATGTATTTAAGGTACACCTGCAGATCTGTAACAAAACGTTTAGACAAGGTGGAGATCTTTTTTTCCTTTGAGGAGACTAAGGAGCCTTGGAAAGGTTTGTGGAAAGGAAACGAGTTTGAATACCAAAGGATTCAAACGCGTTTAAACAGCTCAGCATAACAGAAATACTTAATTCACCCGACTGAAATTCTCGCTTGAAACCGGATCCGACATGCGATAGCCCGTACTACGGTGGTGTTCCGGCTGCCGAATCAGGGCTTTACTCGGGGTGAAACGCTTTTTGGCAACGGGCTTCGGAACGGATGCCGGTTGCGGACCTGATCAGTGCAGTATTTTAGGCCCTAATTCGGCTAGCAGTCTCATCAGTGTTTAGGCTACTGGATCAACAGTTCTATTAAATCATTATATATATATTGTGACGTTGCGTCACAAGGAAGTTTCAGAAAAAGCCCGCGTGACCGCGCTCGGGCTTAATCTCCGCCACGCACCTTTACAGAAAAATGTATTTGTTAATTTTACGGTAGTTTTAAGGATTTCTTTGTATAGAGTCTGCGACAAATCCCTCCCGTTCCTCCCCTGTACCCCCTTTACGACGACCCGCAAAAGGACCACGCGGACCGTCGACTGGGGCCACGTCGGCCCGGCTGTCAACTCGACAACGCAGAAAGTGGACTGGCTGTCCGAGGGCATCCGGCTGCCATCTCCCGAGGCTCCGGCTTACCGCGCGTCAGGAGAGACTGCAGCTCTCGCGCGGTATGGCTGGCGAGCGCCGTACCGACTGGGGCGCTCAACGACTCGGGAGAGAGAAAAGCCATCGAGGATATCGGCCGGAAGAGCGAGCCACACCGATCGATCACGAAAATCAATCGGAGGTCCGTCATCTAGCACGGGATTGGGCGAGACGAGGAAGCCGGCCGGCGTGGTCGAGTATTGAGTCTCTGAGCGTGGTCAGCGACGGACGCGATGGATCGCAAGCCCCGGCGTAGGAAGAAGGGAATCGAGTAGAGTCGAGGACACAGGGTTCATTGAAATTGACTGGGAAAGAGTTCTCAGCGCAACCTGTAAGTCCTTCCATCGACTCCGATCGGCATTTCACGACTGCAGAGATTGGACATAACCTCAACATTGACCAATTAACTGATTCGAGACATTTACAGAAGGTTGCGATGGTAACCAAGCTTGATGTTTGGGTGCCGCATGAACTGAGCGCGAAGAATTTAATGGACAGAATGGCTGCTCAAACGCCCTAAAAAAGAACCATTTTCAAAGCGAATGATTACTGGCGATGAAAAGTGGATTGTCTATGACAATGTCAGTCGATAAAGATCATGGTCGAGGCGCGTGGAGGCTGCTCAGATGGTCGCAAAGGTTGGATTACACCCGAAGAAGGTCATGCACTGTATCTGGTAGGACTGGAAAGGAATCCTCTATTATGAGCTGCTGATATCCAACGAAACGATTGATTTGACCAAGTACCGTTCACAACTGGCCAAATTAAAGCGAACAACGATCAGAAGCGGCCCGAATTGGCGAATAGGAAGGGCGTTGTTTTCCACATGGGCAACGCTAGACCACACGTTTGCTCGGTGACCCGGAAAAAGTTATTGCAGCTTGGGTGTGATTCCTGGTGCATCCACCGTACAGCCCTGACCTTACACCTTTAGACTATTACTTGTTCCGGACACTCCAGAACAATAAAAACAATAAAACCTTCAGTTCTCTGAACGCCCTCAAAAACCACGTACAGTACTTTTTGCCCGAAGATTTCAGGACTTCTATGAAAAAGGGATGATGAAGCTCGTGGAAAGGTGACAGGAAGTCATTGAACAGGATGGAATATATTTAGTTGATTAGAATAGCTTGTTCTGATAAATATTTCGCGTTTGAAATTTACTCGATTTTTGCTGCGGAAATATGCATAGACCGAATAATAAAGACATGTGAACAGAATTTTGATTTGTGTTATTATGTTGTTCCAAAAAATTCCCAAAATATGCCTATATTTTCTTGCTCTAAAGTCGCCCCCTCCTTAAGATGGCTAAGGATGCAACGGAAGTTAGGTTGGATTAGCGAAATAAAAGAAAATTAGTATAACACATAGATATTTTTGACTGAATGCAGCTCTACACTGGTAGTTAAAATTCGAGTCAAATCCAACGTGTCTTGCATTTTGGATCCCTTTTGGAGTTATCGCCAACGTTAACACTTTGCCGAGATCTTAAGATATCTTGCGAGGTGTTTTGTGCCTCCTATCTAAGTACGAGAGTTCTGAACAATCACGGCATACGTCTACCATTCTCTCACACTATTCTGAAAATATCCTTTTGCTTTTTTAAGTATTTGTTAAAGTGAAATCGTACGCAATAAGCCTACTTCCAAATATCCATGGACGTGTAGATCTGAATATACTGTATACAATGTATCGGCGGGTGGGTTTATGGATAAATATATAAATATCTATATCTTGTTTTAAAAATACCACAAGAATTTGCGAAAACTGCTGAGCTACATTGAAAATAGCCTTCACCCACGAGAATAAATAGAGAGGGTCAGAGACAAAAACGGAGAGGGGAGGAGTTATTTTATAAACCAAAAGGATGTTCACTATTTCCGTAAGTCATAATTTCTGAAACTGCAATAAATAATCTAGCGTCTTTGGGATGTTCTAATTTCGTGTTACAAGGCTTACCAGTCCCGAAGCAGTGCAGAGCTTGGACCACTAGCTTTACAGCTTATGAATTTCCAGTGTGCCTTAACATTCACGAGTGAAGCGCCGTTCGAGTGGATGGCGCATTTCTATAAGAAGTTTCTTGCCCCTAAGTCTTGCACCAACCCGAGCCAAAAAGCATGAGGTTCGGGTATACGATAATGTGCCGCGTGCAAACGTTTCCTCTCCAACCCCTTGCAATGAGGATGACGGTATCTCGCTCGTGAAACGATGAGATCTATAGTAGAACGTGGCAAAGGTAGAGGACCATTTGGCTGGATGAGAGCCAAATACAGTGCCATTGTTCGTTGACTCGCAAAGCGAACTTCCGAGAAAATCGAGGAAATCAGTCGAGCACCACGTCTGCCCATGAGAATAGTAGACAAACAGAGTTTACCAATATAAAGCCGCCCCAGGCATACTCCCCAATATGCGTTTGAAACTTTGACGACATGCATTTATTGCAATATATTGCAGAATCGATCTTAATGAATGACTTTGAAGTTAATCCTTACCACATCTCAACATCGGTTTGTTCTAATTTTTGGAAAGCGTAAACTTCACAATCTCGAAAGTATCATTTAACCCGTTTACACTACTAAGATCGTGAAATTTCTTTGACAGTGAAAGGCGATTATGAAGCTCACGATTTTCATACAATTTCGATTCGAAAGTGAAATTCCAGATCACCAGCCACTCCTAAGATTTCGCATATTGTCCGAAGCTTGGCTTCGAAGTTGGCGCATTGTTGTGGCAGCGTTTTTTCAGAAATAGTCATTCATTATGGTGTCGCAGTAAATTGAAGAATTACTCGCGTAGAAATTTCTTAGGGTTAGCCTGATCGGGATCAGGCCATGATCCAGGAAATAGAGGTTGCCCGTATCATAATACGGGCAACCTCTATTTCGGGCATCCCGATTCGGTCCCGATCGGGCCGGAAATATTTAGGGCCAAAATCAGGCAATACTAAAAGGGCCCTACTAAGGCCGCCCCTGATAAGATCCTACCAAGGCTTTCCCCGATAAGTCACTACCATGGTTTTCCCTGGTAAGGCCTTACAGGCCTTGCAGAGAAGCTCTTATTTTTCACATGGAAACTTCCATTCGGCAGCATCGTAGCTTTGGAGTTTCGATGTATTTCTGAATTCTATAAAAAAGGTGTTATGGACTGTCACGACAAAAAACTTTATGCAACTCGGATGCGTGTTAGAAGATTTCGACAGCTTTGTAAATCTTAGAGCGCAGATCAGGAAGTGTCATTGCCGTGGGAACTAGGAATGTATAATCTAATCGTGTTTATAGGTGTTCAACATTTTATGCATACGTTCAAGGTGTCGGGGGCGTATCAATCATATGCCAAACGCTTAATGAAGGCCTTAACTGTATGTATGTAAGAATCAACTATAGCACGATGTTTATTTTATAGGAGTCATCATAAGAAAACATTCTCACATCGAGAACGCAGCTACGACGTTTTCGAAAGATTTTGAGCAAGCTGCAGGAAAAGTGATCAACATCGCCAAGGATTAAGAAGGCAACCGCACGATTCGGAATAAAAATACTACACCATAAAACTGGTTCGGTACCGTACAATTATATTACTTAAAGTAATATAACCATGAAGTATTATAAACTTAAATTATGATAGTGTAGTGTTATTATACCGTGCAATTCGATTACTTAAGTAATATAGTGCAATTATAAAAGTAATATAATTTCATTCTTTTGTAATCAAGTTTAATAAAAAAAATATGTTCACAAATATATACCAGGATTTCAAATTGATTGTGGAGTCCATATAGGCTCTGGCTGCGTCAGGTGTATTATTATGACCTGATCAGACAATTTTCTAAATGCCTGATCAGACAACCCGATTGCGGCCTGACCAGGAAAACTTCAGGGCCTCATCGGGCAACCAGGTCAGACCCATATGTGACAACGTTACATTTCCTAGCAGGGGGCTTTCAGGCTGCCTGATAAGAGCCTCACCAGGGCAGTCAGGCAACCTGAACGCACCCTGAATCGGGCCTCATCAAAATGTCTACGCGGGTAAATACAATGCAATTTAAATTTCCATTGCATCGCATAAGAAAATAAAACCGCTATTTCCGTCTACAAAAAGTTATGGCGATCAACGACAGTTTTCAATTGCAGCTAAGGCAATTGAACTACAAAGAACTGCTGGCTGGATGTCCCAATTGGTAGAGCAATATTACCGGCGAGCGATAAACCTCCACTACAGTTCAACATTGTTTACAAACCATTATAATACACGCTTAGGCCTTTGATGATATCGCCAATCTTTGCCGACTTTTCAGACGTCTTCTCTTGGACAATTTTAACGTAGACTGCAATACTTTAATGCAGAAGAAAGACAAACACATGATCAAATCAATTTCGACGAATGAGCATCGCAAGAGGACAGACAGTAGACATCAACTGTTCTTGCTGAAGTGTTTTACCGCAGTGCCGAATATAGGTAGGCGGAGTTGAGACTGGCGTACGGATAACTGGGTTGCCGCATAGTGACGTCACAATCACGGTAACCTACTTCAGGGAAATGAGAAGAGCGAGCGAGAGGGGAGAGAGAGAGAGAGAGAGAGAGAGAGAGAGAGAGAGAGAGAGAGAGAGAGAGAGAGAGAGAGAGAGAGACAGAGAGAGAGAGAGAGAGAGAGAGAGAGAGAGAGAGAGAGAGAGAGGAAGAGAAGAGTATGAGAGAGAGAGGAGTATCAGAGTATGAGAAAGAGCACTTGGCCAACCATACAACCCAAAAAGCTCTCGCCTTCGTCTGGTATTCCGCGGGCATCGCCCAGGAAATTACGTCTCCTTCCTAGACCCTGGTACATGGCCTCTTTCTCTTGCTGTCGCAACGTCAATCCGCTCGTTCAGCAAATTTATATCTCTTTCTATCCACGTAACAAGATGTGAAACTAAATTGCCTTGCCCTTTCGAGGTTGACCGAGAAATAGTGCGGTAAAAAAAGTATTGTCCCCATTCGCATGACTATATAATGGAATCGACGGGGGTATATATTGAAAGGGTACAGATGCAGCTCTTCGTCGACCACGGGTTGAGATTAATGATAGAACCTTTGTGCCAGCTTCCTACAAATATTGTCACGGGCGAAAGGAGTCCGTTTTTTTATATCGACATCGGGATATCAATTATTGATCCAATACTCACGAAATATCGTCAATTCACATTCGCTACAGCGCTGGTATTTAATGTCAATCATTTCCATTTCTCGTCTTTTTGTACTGCTCATATCTCTGAAACGCTTAGTTCAGGATTTATTATTTCTTACATTAATGCTCTTGAAATAATGATACACACGACCAAATCTTGATTGGCTGCTGAGTATGCAAGCGCTGGTTTGCGGTGGATAAAGTTTGAATATTAGTTCGAGATACTTTGAATCATGTAGAGCAACTCCCCTCACAAGCATAAAAATATGTGCGATCGCATCATGATGCCAACCTAAATTCTATATCGAGCGAGGAAGCCTGCAACGTATAGCAACCTTACTAGGTGTTCGAATATCTCCGAGCATCGCGCGACTTAGGAAGCCTACTTATAACCTATATGTATATGTTAGCAAAATTTGTTTCATAGCGTATGTCGATTGCTAAGAGGAAAAAAAGGATTTTAATTAGGGTATACAACGATGCAAGGGCAATCTCTTTTGACTCTTAAGGATTAAGATTATGCCTTTCATAGAACTCAACGATGTATTAAAAAAAGTTTGCACATTGCTTTCTTATCAGTCTATTTCGCTCTCAAAATTGAACATATGAACTTTTTTTTCCACACAAATAACTACGCTTATGACCAAATCTGAATTTTAATCGTCAGTACGTACGTACCATATGCACATCTATCTTCCAATTTTAGCTTTCTCCTAGAGATAACTTCATGTAAAAAACATATAAGCTTGGTCATTTGTTCAGCTTTTGAAGCAAAATACATGAATGAGAAAATAAAATTAAAAAAAAAACTATTCAAACTTACATCATTTTATTTTTCATAATAACGTATTTAAAAAAATGATTTCAGCATCACCATTCCTTTTCAATTTTAAATGATTCAAAAAATTCACACGCATTGAAAATCTAAACTTTTTCGCCGACTTCCGTTGAACTAAATTATTACATGCTTCCTATAGCACTTATGTACAAACAATTATTCAACACTCGTTCACGCACGACAAGGTTTTTTTGGCGTTTTGGAACATTCTGAACATATTTCCATAAACATCTCGAAACTTTTTCCTTCTTATGACATCGAAGCTTTTCTTATGGGAGAGCAAAATAAACTATGGTCGTCAAAAAAAACATGCGAGTTCGAAGCCCGCCTTCCATTATTTTTCATCTATAGAGTTCCTTCTTCATTATGATCAATTGGATGCAATTTCATCATGTCACTCCTGCACCTTGATGTTTTTATCTTCCGAGTCTTAAACTGTTCAGGTTTGTATATGCATTCCATCCAATCTTCAAACAACTTGGTGGACTTTTTTTGCATTCACGTACCTTCATACAAGCTTTTGATAATTAAGAGGATATGTGGTAAATTGAATTTCCTGCAACTGGTCTGTAGCGAAGGTTCAAATGGGGATGACAACGAAAACGATAATACGACCTGCTCCGCACACCTATATGCGGGCTGCTCGATGGAAAAAGTTCTAACTAGTTGAACAAAGAGTTTGCAGTGCTGATCAGCTGGAAGTTAAGATATTGTATAAAAATACGAAGGGAGGACTTTCCAGCGTAATACAAGGTACAATCTGGCCACTGAACTCGTTCCTCCGTTTTGGCTCGAACTTACTCCGTTGAACTGAAGAATGAACTTTTGATTTTTTTTGTTCATGCTTGATTACCTCTTGCCTTCAAAATCACTTCCAGCACAGAATAAATGCAGGCATTTATTCTTTTAATCTCGTCTTTTTTATTTAGGATATCGAACTAATGTAAAAAAGAGGCAAGAAAATTTGTTATGAAAGAATCAGAAAGGAATATTGAAGATTACATAATTGGAATGGAACGACTTTCCTTTTACTTTATTTTTCTCGTTACACGAAACCTTTTTTTTACAGACTTTGGTTGTAGATCGTTGAAGGGATATTAAAAGACATTTCAGTAATTGTCCGAACCTTAATGAGTCCGAAAAATTTAAGGAATCGAAAAACGTTATTTCTTTTGCATTCCGACGAAGCAAACTTCAATATCATGATTTTTAAAGAATTCATTTTTATACATGATATTTCATATTTAAGGAGGAAAAAAAATCCGCTTTCCATAACGTTTTTCTTCGTACACATTTTCAAAAAACCACGAAATAATATTGAGGGATAATTAAAATCTATTCTTAATAAAGTGGATTTACGACAAAAAGGCTATAGTGAGTATCCACAAAAGTGGGTATCAATAATGTCGCACATTGATTCAGCGGTGATCTTAAACTTTCAACAAACAATGTCTGAGTCACTGCGCTCGAATGCAGGATGAGACGATTAACTCGAATGAATGGTACGTATACCGAGAGGTCTCGACACTAAAAGGGTCTTCGGGTTGATGGTTACTAACGAGTGAGGACATTAGACCTGTTGAGTCGAGCTTCGAGACCCCTTCCGACAGCGTGTTTTCCGACAGCATGGCAGGCATGCCGTTCTATACGTCCTCTTATGAATATCTTCTTGGCGGCGAAACAAAACACGATGTACAGGTCTTGTGAATATCGTGCAATTTTTTCCCATTGAACAAAATTTTTTTTGCCGTAACATCTTTGATATATAGATTCTTTATAAGAATTACAGGTTGGGTGAATCGTTGCAAGTAGGGAATTTGTTTTCGTTTAATATTCCTAATCCATAGTGCCAAACTTTTCCATCGATGTGTTTAACCCCACCAATACCATTGCCCACCAGTGGGCTCGGGAATTGACTGAGATTTCGGTCCGATTCGCATTTCTGGTGTATTGTAAGCAGCGCAGAATTCGAGTTTCTGCACGAAATAAATAAGTAAATGAGACACATTCGACTGAAATTCGCATTTGTTGTAGTCTTTTTGTTCAAATTTTATCTTTATATGGACTAAACTTACGTGACAAAGGGCAGCATTGTCTTCAGTGGCGCAATAAACCTCTGGGCCTCCTTTGCAAATACTTTCAACCGTCTAAAAATTCGTAAGACCTCCTGATTAGCTATGGGCACATAATTAGAACTTTTGTTTCCCAAACTATGTTAGTTCTGCAAGATCGTAATTTAATTCATGATGCACTATAATTCGAATTGTTGCATTTTCAATAGGACTTGGCTCATTCCGGCAACGATTTTAATAGTCAAAGAATTTTTTTGTCCTAAAACCTTTCAACCATTACAAGAACTGCACAAAACAAAATTATTTTTCACCTCTATTTCATTTGATGTACACGTTGAGCTATAAATTGACGCTGGTTAGAGCCTTAGAATATCTTTTATCAATAACTCAAAATTTAGTTAATGAAATTTGATCGGCTTTCCATACAATCATTTCAACCTTGACCAATAATTCGTATTGTGAGTATAGCCAAGTTTTATCTATCACTATTATATTAGTAGAATTTTTTACGCACGACGAATCAACTTACTTTTGCATAACAACTGGTCAGTGCGAGAAGCACGAGAAATGTGATAGCAGTGATTTTCATTTCAGCAAGATTCGGAACCTTCTGGACAGTCGCGAGGCGCACGTGAAACTGAGCGAAGACTCTCTGTGATCGGGCACTCTGGTAATACTATATCTATGTGTTTATATATATGTGCGAAAGAGAAAAAACATGAGAATCGTAAGGGGTCACATTTGTCAACGTTATTTGAGAACACGCATCGTTGGAATAATACAATGTCAAACAATTTTTTATTTGCTCATTATGAAGTGGATGAAATGTTACCGAAACATGTGGATAATTTTTTCCTGTACAATCGAGGATAATCAATGGTTTTCTGATTGGGGATAATCGTGGATTTTCTTCCACAGCTGTTTGACAGCTGTGGACAATTTAAACTTTTGAAAACCGGTTTCATGGAAATAATTAAGTCAAGGAGTTATCGAACCTCTGGGCATCCGTCTGAATAACGTTCTACGAGACCGATCGTTTATTTTATTCATGCAGAAAGCGTTTGACTTAAATTTTTTTCTGGCTGTATAGTGACACGTGTTACAATGAGTCGATGAATCCAAATCACCGATATTTGTAAGAATTGCGATCCAATAATTGTTAATTTTTTCCACCAGTGTACAAGCGTGCTATTTTCCAAGGCTAAATCCAAAAGCTAAGCGTTTTCCAAATTTTAGTTTTCTCCGAACTCAAAGCACGTGTCTTGGTAATTTTTTGTCTAATTTAACATTTTCGGCTAGGAATAGGGAATGGTTTTAAATTAATTAATGATAATTTTATCTGAGGAGCTAGTTAATTTTTATGGGTTAAATTTTTTTTTCAAAATTAATATACGCGAACAATTTAAAGGTCGAAATAGTTTTTTTTTACGTCAGTTCTTTTTCCGAATAGGTACTGTAGTATTCAATAAATATACGATGGTATCTATAAGAACAGACTACTATTGTAGGAAGAATAATGGATGATGGAATCTTATGATTTTACGACAGTTTTAATTTGTACGATCCTTCCGGATCGTAAGAGTTCTACCATACATTAGTCAATTGATAGATTTAACAAATATCGATAAGTCTCCAGGACGGTGATCACGACTAGTCATTTCGAGGTCTGCAGACAGAAGGCCCCTTCGTTGTCCATTCCTAGGCGCCCCGCCTAGGACCCTTAGGCCTTTGCCCCTTATCGTATCCGTTAGCTCCGGATTAAACAGCCCTGGAGTTTGACCCACTCAAGACTCATGCGAGGCGATATCCGACTGGGCCCCGTCGACGCATAAAGAAAATCAACGAAAAACTTTTACCACACTATAAAGTAATTTTGCCAATAGTGTATGCTCGACCCAATGGATGAAACTTTGATTTTGTACTCTGCTGGGACCATGAGTTTGATAATCCGAATTAGACTGCGATCTAGTCATGTATCCGGATGTCGATCAATGCATTCACAATACTTTCACAAAAGGCACTTTTGCCAGGGCGTTTTTTTGCAAAGCCCCGATCCGTACGTGCCGCACCGCCTACTATTATTAGATGGAAGCCAATGCTACACACGTTTTTTATGCCCAGGGTCCAGCATATATTCAAAGGGAGAAGTCTATGAGACAACTTTCTGAAGAACGATTCGCCGGAGGCTGCTGGAAAAATAGCAGAGAAGGAAAAAAAAGTAATATGCGGTGGTGGTCTTGTGTGACAAAGGGACCGATGCTCCGCTGTAAAAAGCTCGCCATCGCGCTTTTACAAGAACGACAATCAGAAAGAAAGTAAGGCGGACGCAAAAAAAAGTCGGAGTAGATAGTACGAATGCCAGAGATTAAAGAATAGAAGAAAAAACGGGTGAAGAAGGTGCATAGCCTCCAGCGTATTGCAGTAACTTTTGAATAGTGGGTTGTAATAACGACGAGCTTGGCCTCCCGCGAGTTGTTAGTAGATACATTGTTAGACGAAAGGTTTTCTTCAGTGCTCGTTGACGGATTTATAATAATCACTTCCATTTGATTGTATTTGGATAATTGAGCACTGCAAATTTCCGTCGATCCTCTATTAAATTGTCATTAAAATTCGTAAATTTCAATTTTTTAATGTCCAGTTGCTTCTTGTACTATCTGACATACCTCCGAAGTGCCGAACCATTTAATCATGTCACGTGCGAGTTTTCGGACTTTAATTTTCGAAAGGTTACATCGATCAGGGGCTGAATTT
>OX101786.1:48009653-48165176 GCA_944452715.1 Ophion slaviceki
TGTGCACCATTCGCGAATCAAACGGTCGTGAACATTTTACTATGTTGCTCGTTGTTCAGCTTCATATTTGTACTGTGCAGTGGGTCATAACGAAGAATTTCAATGTATGGCCACATGGGCGTTACTTTTCTCGCCGAGGATAAATGATTCATGATTCGCGACAAACTCGCCAGCCTATTCATTGTTGCGGTAGGGTAAAAGTAATAGATAGACCGGAAAACGATGTTTACATGATTGATAGAGCACAATGTTGTTTCATTCGTTGAATAAATATCGGATGCATACACACTTCACGTATAGTTTTTGTTAACATTAACTAACCAGACAAAGTGCTCACCGAATTCATTTTCATTAGAATATCTGAAAGCATACTTTATTCACTGGAATTCTAAATTCCTCCGGTCTCAGAAATACAAACAAAATGTTCTAATACCCCACAAGAAGCGAAAAATTCAACATGCGTATTTATTTATGGGATATCTTAAAACGAGAAGAAAATTGTCTTCACTCTAACACAAAGAAGGTGGAACAAATAATCAAAAATGGACATGTGAGACGAATAACCTATTTTTCAATTTTGATGAAAACGTTTTATGATTCATCGACTCTCTGACTTGTGGAAAATCGGCAGGTTCTGTGAGCCCCGTCATCAATGTAATAATTACTCGACTATGGTGTGAGTAATTATTTGTTGACCTTCATTTTTTCTCTCCTTCATACCGCCATACGATTCCTTTCGTAAAACTAAAAGTTTGTACCTCTCTTTATGTTGTTTTATAGTCCAATCCAAGTCATTGAATAGTATAAACCCGTTGTTCGTACGTTCAGTTCACTGGAAAATGATTCTTTCTAAAGTGTTAAATATTATTCGTAGTTTTGATGAGGAAATATTAAAATCTGGACCCATCCGTGGATATGTATTTAGTTGAACCTCCGGAATACGAAATGCGAGTTTTTCCATTGGTACTACTATGAAAAATCCTTCAAGATTCAAGCAAATTCTTGGCCTCGATGAAACCTTGACCAATAATATTTTGATTTCCATTTATGCCAATTCATTCAATTTTATAGCTTATCGTTTTTCTTCTAATTGGGAAATCCGAAATATCAGAAAGTTTATTGCAATAAATTAGTGTCGGTGGTATAAAGCCTTTAAGGGACTAATACGTACTCGAGTGGCAATTACATTTTATCCGGTGTAATTCGAGGGTGGATTGAACTGCTGACCTACTAGGAAAAAAAATTCAGACAAACGAAGTTTATTTTTCAACGTAGTCTCTGTTTAATTCAATACACTTCGTCCGGTGTTTCTTAAGGTCCTTTAGTCCCTCAAAATATTAGTGTTTCTTAACGCTAAAAAAATAGTCATCAATAGCACTTATCATGTTAGTATTCGATGAAAAATTCTTCCTCGATCGTCATTTTTATAAATTTGGGATAAGAAAATAGTCGCGAGGGACCGCATGTGAAGAGTATGGTGCATGCGAAATGAATTCGTACTTCAGTTCGTGCATT
The DNA here is from genome assembly GCA_944452715.1 of Ophion slaviceki. Classification (NCBI taxonomy): domain Eukaryota; kingdom Metazoa; phylum Arthropoda; class Insecta; order Hymenoptera; family Ichneumonidae; genus Ophion; species Ophion slaviceki. The sequence continues at coordinate 48,011,169 of OX101786.1, forward strand.
TTTGCCATCGCAACTGTCAGCTTATGTAGCGATGCATTTTCCTAGTGAACCGTGCAATAATCCGAAATTATATTCTCCTCTGATATTTGTGCCTTTTCCAATTAGTTGATAAGGGTTATCGGCCTTTTCTAGATAGTGGATAAGGCCATAGTTCATGATTGGCCACGGCCAATTCATGATTTGCTGCGCTTAAGGTTGCCAATATAAATCCATTTTTCATTCCCAGTTGCCATACGCTACAAGGAAAATGTTTCCTATGCCTCGGAAGCAAATAAATGGTGATGTTTCGTCGATTCGCAATGGCGTTCTCGCTTAGCTTGCGTGGCAGCCATTTTCCATCTTTCTGCATATTCTCCATGGCATACAAAGTTATAAAGTATAGTAGTTTATAACTTTTAATGGACTTCCGAATGCAATGTCTTGAACAAGTTTTACTGCATTGCGTTCCCGAGATGATCGAAGGCCCATTGGAGTGGCATATAATGATTCTACAATACTTGTCGGTGTACGCAAATCTTCATTGCTCTACCTTTTTGTCTGATCCACAAATCCTAAAGAAGTCCGACTCATCTTGCTGCAATACTCTAAAGGGTTTTCGACTTTTTCGAGGATAACAAACACAGGATAACAGGATAACAAACACATCGAAAACCTTTTGAAAAAATTGTCTTCAAACCTCGCTGCCTTGTATTCAAGTCATCCAATAGTTTCATATGACTCTCATCGTCGGATAAAGTGAAAGTGCATCGCAATTCACGCGACATGAATATTTCAAATTCATGCTATGCCGTAGTCACACAATCAATTAATTGGTCTCTCACATTAAAAAAATTGCCTTTCATGGTGGATCGATTGATTGAGGGCCATTGCTAGCAGATATTAGATTTTCAAAGGATAATACGTATAAATATATTGCCTATTATATATTGAACCTTGTATACTATTATTTGATCAAAATTATATATTAAAAATAATTTATGAAATTGGATTGCGCCTAAAACGCAATACAGTGAAAACCACAACGAAATTGAAAATTTTAAATCTCAAATACTTCCTCCAGGGACAAGGAAAGATTATTAAACATGAAAAATTAATCGTTTCTCATAGTACAGAAACAATGTTTGAAATAACAGTTTGGACTGGGGCCTGGAACGGACATATCGGTATCCTGAATGAGTTGTTATTTTGGTTAAAGTTTTCTTTTATTAAGGAATTTCATCACGGTACGATACTCAAATTTATCTGTTGTTGACAAATGCCATTTTTCAAGTCTGTCAGACATAACTTAATCGAACAATTGACATCCAGCCTCCTCGAACATTTTCTTTACATTGCTTCTACTGCCATCCATAGGAAAAATATTGAAATTTGATTGAAATGTTTCTCTTCGTGACCAATACGAAACTTTTGAATCCACCCTCATATAATCGTTCGACTTACAATGGGCAGATATATTGGCAGGTACATTATTTATCTCTCGTCTACACTGAAACTTTTGCTTTCTGTATTGTTGTGCCAATCCTAATGTATGAACTCAACTTGCTGTTCATGTACGTTGTGCCGTTTAAACGAGTGTTAATTCAGTCTTATATAGCCTACAGATCTTTCTATTCTCGTAGAACGATTTTCGGCCTCTCGAGTACGCGTCTGTTCCTCGAAACCTTTGAGTCACCAGCATGTATCAATTTTTACATGCAGCCAGACGGTTTGGAGTTCCAACCCGCATCGTCCATTGTTTGTAGTTTCCTTCCTCTTGGGGCATAATCCAATTACGTACTTCCTAAAACCGGAACATCACCCGTTACTCGTTTCTATTTAAGTATAAATATGAAGATCTGCCTACAACTCCATTGCGAACAGTGGTGAACAGTGTACGAGGACAACCAAGACTACAATCCTGTTTCACCAATCAGTCATTTCCTTATATAATACTGTACGGCAAGACTCAAGTTCATGTGCCATATATTTAGAGTTTTTACATTTGCATCATACACTGGTATGATAGTCGTGATATTCATGCCAAACGCCCGTGGTGAAAAATAGGATAGATTGTTGGTACAACAATCATAGTCGTAAGGAAATAATTATATTATAATTGCCCTGCCAATAAAAAACCCACTAAACGCTACAATTGTAGCATAATTTTTCCGCCAACATTTCGACCCGTTTTGAACAGCTATAACTCCGTGATGATGATTGGCAAAAAAAATAATAAAAAAGCATTCTAAAACGTGAATCTTCGTCTTTAAAAATCGCGGTTGAAAAGAATGTTCGTATTTTTTAGAGAGATATTATGCGTTGAACAACAAAAGCAGAAATTGATTCAAAAAACGCAATTTTGAGGTTCTGTACTGGCGGTACCATTCGAGTTTTTATGTTCTTCACCTCGAGTTGGCCTTCCGTACGAAAACGGAGATTAAATAATGTTGAAGTGTTTACGAGCTCAGGGCACGAAGACAAAAACCAGGTGATTGAATTCTTGCATGGTGTTTTAGCATATCTCCAGCTCATAAACGTCAGGAAGACTTTAAGGGGTTAGGCCACTCTAGAGGCCGAAAAAAATTGTCTTTTTGGGGATTTTTTTCAGAAAAACTACAAAATAAATCGAGATTACAAAAAAGGGTGTTTATCATACATATCAGCGACTGTATATAATAATTTTTTTGAAGCGATTAATTTCAAAATGGTGGCCGTGCAGCGTTTATCTCAAAACTGCATTTTCAATTTGGCCAGAAACATAACTCAGACAATTTTCAACCGAATCACTTGAAATGTTGAATATATCTTGAAAAATACATTGTCTATGGGAGTACGTAGGATTTTTTTTATATTGCATAGTTCATTTGCTATTAACAATTATTTGACGAAATTTTTCACTTTCCAAAAATTTGCCTAAAAATCGACAGATAATTGACGTTGCGCGATAATGAAAAAAAAAAAAAAACAATTTCGGTAGTTTTGTAGGCAAGGAGTTCAGCTTTCTAACGCTTTTCTTGTCGACGCTGTGCGAACTTTTCTGCCTGAGTTATGATCTTGCAAAGTCGATATATACACTTTGTATTTTGGGAGTCGATAACTCGGTTGAAAGAATCGCACAGAGCTCGATAGTAAATGAATTTGAAGTCGAATGTGGGTTTTTTAAAACTACTAGAAAGATTTTTTCAATAGCAACTTTCAGTACAATATTTTTCAGTAAAAAAATATTCTTATTGCAGGTTTTCGGGATCGAAAATTAAGAAAATGGGACTTAACACTTCTCTCTTTCATGTCTCTATGATCTCTTAAGCGGCTATACCAGTGTGAACGCTGAAAATATGGGTGAATTTGGTGAATTTTCGGGAATTTTTTGGAAGAAAAGTACTCAATCAAATGTTCCGGAAAATTAAGAATAGATTTGGCTATATTTGACCTATATTACATTTTTTTCATAGAAAAATATTAAGATCCAAGCGACTATGTTTTGCGCCTTCGGAGGCGCAAAAAAAAAGTTCCTCCACTGCTGACATGATTCCGGCCTATTGAGTAGCTGAAACCGAGAAAGGAAGTAATGTCGTTAAACTGGAAGGTATTTCCTGTACAATGACGTAGGATTTTCGAAAAATATCAAAATCTAACAAAATGGCGTAGTTACGAAAAAAAGTGTTTTCTTTCCTATAAAATGGTCGTTTTTTCCAATGCCAAATCGTCAATTTTCATCCAATCTAAAATATCCTACGTCATTGTAGACTACACATATTCAAGAGTACTCAGTTCAAATTTCAAGTCAATCGGATAATTGCTCTTTGAGTTACAATGTCAGCACATTTGAAAAATCTCATTTCGAAAATAACGCGTTTAAAGATTTAACTGTCGATTTTTGCAAGATAAAATGATATTGATACAAATGATGTAAATGATAATGACATTCTTGAAAGTATAAACTGTCGAAAAAGGCGAAAAAACAAAATCGATTTTTCGAAAGTGTCACACTGGTATAGCCCCTTAAGGGCTTACATACACCTGAGACGGCTAAAAGTAAGGTTATGTTTGAGATTTTTTTTGTGTATAACACTGAATTTTATTGAACAACCATCATATACATTTTAAAGTATGACACTTTATCTACATTGTGTGAAAATTTGGTTGAAAAATTTCAAACGGTAAAAAAAGTCATAGTTCTTTTCCTGGGACGTGTTTTTGTTGACAGCGTCTGCGGCACCAGACGTGTCTCTGCCTTTTCTTATATTAAAAAAAATGGTTTCTTAAAGTAGATAGATCAAACTGGTACTTATCGAGCCGGAATTAAAAAATTAATTTTGTTCGGGTCATGGCAGTCGCTGGAATAAAACAGGCGATTTTTTGCCTCAAAATTGTTCAGTACTTATGATGAAAAAAAAAAACTATGTCAGGTATCGAAAAAACGGCCCGATAAGTACTAAATTATTGTGTGAAGCATAATTGTGCAAAACTTGATCCCGATCGATCCAGTAGTTACGGAGATATTTCTGGTACCGATTTTGAAAATACTGTTTCGAGTAAAACGCGTTTAAAGTTTGCTCGGACCGGTAGTCGTTGCTCACCCGGTCAGTTGCAAAACGCTATAACTTCGTCATTACTGCGAATTTCCTTATAAACTTTTCAGGATAGACACTCAAAGGAGAGTGCTTTCGAATGAGCACCTTTTTTTAAAAATCGATCTTCTTTACCTACCCAGAAGTATATAGCCCTCAACCTCCGGGTCGTCTCTTTCTTGATTATACATACTCGACTATACTTCAGAAGCCAGAAGAGTTACCTTGCTTAACGATTCAAACGAGGCAGGCAAAACCATACGCATGTGATGGTTTTACTTCGCCAATATTTTAATTCAAATATCAATAAGACAACTTCAGAAACCAAGCAAAGACGAAGCATCGCTGAACCAAAATTCGAATGAATGCAAGAAAAATATATGTGCAAAACTCGTCTGTTGTAGAAACCTGTGGGCAAAAGAGCTCCTTATTTTTGGTATTTTTCCCTAAATTCATTCTTCTTCCCATTCCCACAAAATTCATCACGACACAGTTGAGCATTCTAGATGGGAAAAAGGAGGAAACGAAAGGAGAAAAATGGATAAAATAAAATGAAAAATTCACAGCTCGTTTCCGTTGGCACAGAGCCGAATGTCGCCACGGGGCAACGGTAAAATAAAAATAGCTCCCGTCTGCCACTGTGAGCGTGAATACGGCGGAAGGTATAACACCAAACACCTTCCCACCCTCTCGCGGAAAACCTGTGCCGCCATCCCATCCCTTGCTACGCCAGAATGGAACAAACGATTCTGGGTGTTTTCACGTTGCGCTATCTCTGTGTGCGCGCCAGGATGGAAGGAGAAGGGGATAGGTCAGGATAGTCACATTTCGGGAACAGTGGGATCGTCCGTTTCGAGAATTGTCCCATAACTTCTATTTTCACCGTACATTTGGTGCTGTGCAATGCAACTAGAATTACCTTCCCTCATCTATATGAAACGCCTGAATTGAAGCCGCTATACGGAAATTTACGAAACGTACCTGCGGATCTCGGCGCGCTTTGTATTTGATAAGCGATGAACATGGGTCATGAACCAAAAGTCAGGAGACAAATGCTTTTGATGCCGGTTCGTTATGTTATGATTCAATAACTTCCGTCTGAATAAAAAGGGGGCATCCATTAATTACGTGAGGTGATTTTGGCGATTTTTCGACCCCCCCCCCTCACCCTGGTGAGATGTCGTGAGATTTTGCTCGACCCCCTCCCCCCTCCCCTAATCTCATGTGAGATTTTTCAAAATGCATACGGTCAAGGAAAATAAAGTATAGTAGACGGAACTGCGGTTGTAGTACCATTTACTCCACCATGTAAAGTACACTGCAAAAACAAGTGTGTTGTTTTTACACATTTTAGGTGTGTAATGGCTCTAGACATTTTTTACACGTTTTAACGTGTGTAAAAAATAACCGTGTTAAAATAACACGGATAGATGTGTTCAAACAACACATTGACGTGTGTTATTTTCTTACACACGTTAAAACGTGTAAAAAGGGTCTACAGCTATTTGATTTTTCCTCACCCTGTTTTTTGTTTCAAGCTGAAAGACGCAACGTACGTGAGTTTAGTTAACCACGGACGAGATGAATTTTCCGGATAAAATAAAAGTTGTCAATCGCATTTTTACAATACTATTTACATATGTGTATCCTCCATGTAAATAAAATGTATATCCTCCATATAAGTAAGTAAATAAATTCATAATCAACAGTCAGAAATATATATTGAGTATATTTATTATAGAGGGTGTGTGTGTATACTAAGATCTTAACCCGATTCGGTTATCGTGAGTCGCTGGAGACCCGAGCCATTTTAGTTAATGTCTGCATTTTTGGGAGGTGGGTGTGTTTATGACGAAAAATAAGATATTTGTTTAAATTGTTTTGCTATATTCATGGTGTACCCTTAAAGTAGAAGTATTCAAGAGTGTTCAGGAATTTTATCAGAATTTTTCATTGCAAATTACGTGTTCTAACATGTCTCGGTCCTTCAGTGACCCACGATAACCTGACAAGGGGCCGAAAAAAGCGATAACCTGATCGGGTTTATTGAACAGGTTAATCGGTTAATTGAAGACCAAATGTAGTTTTGTTAACCTGTCAATCAATGAACGTCAAACCAACTAATGAGTTTGACGTGATGCCGTAACCATAGTGATTTTTAAAATAGGATCCATAACTCGGAATTAACACACGTAAGCTGTATTGCTTTTTCCCGTGTTATTTTTGCTCGTGTGTTGCTATCAACGCGTGTTGTTTAGTCTAATGTGTGTAAATATGCGTCTTGTATGTTGTTTCTACACGCTTTATGTGTGTTCGCATAAACGTGTTATTGATGGGGACGCTACGAAGGTGTGTAATAATTTAATGCGTAAAAATTACACACTCACGTGTGTAATTTTAATGCATTACGTGTGTAATTATAACGCATTACATGGTACCGAATGCATAAGTGTGTAGAATCAACATGGCAACGCGTGTTTAGACTTTATGTTGTGTTCTTTCTACACACCTTGAACACACATCAAACACGCCTTGTTTTTGCAGTGTAGTAGGGAGACTCTCCCTACGTGATAAAAATTACGTGATTACTAAAATTACTAAAATTACTAAAATTACGTGAAATTTGCCGAAGCCCCCCTCTCCCCCACGTGAGATTGGGTGAGATTTCGCTCGACCCCCCCCCCCCTAAATGCCTCACGTAATTAATGGACGCCCCCAAAGGGTTATTATGTCTCATAATAACCCTTATTAGGACGAAGCTTACGCACAATATGCGTTCTAGCTCTAGTTCTTAAGTTACATTGCATTATCCAGAATTAGTATTTTTTAGCAAAAAATGAAATGACATTGCGAAAAAAAATTGTACGAAACGTTAGAAAAAACGAAAAAGGAGCTTCTGCTACCCCGTTCAAGTTTACCATGGATGAACGTTACAAATTTTTTTTTGCATAAGGCATGCGCCCAATTTTCGATGGTCGAAATAAAGCCGAAAAACAGCCACGTACAAAAGTGCGTACCGGGTCGAAAAAAAACATAAAAAAATATTTCAAAAAAGCAAAATAAAGCTGAATTTGTTCTCTTTAAAACGCCGTTCAGTAAATTTGGTTATCTTTTTTTTACGAAGCTATGTAACTTTTATTGCAGCAAGAAATATCGACTGGTGTATCCAAACTTTTAAGCGACAGTATATATTATATAATGCTATATATTTATTATACTTAAAATAATATATTCGAATATACACTACCAGTCAAAAGTATTCGGACACTTCAGATAATTGCAAACTTATGGTAGAAAAATCATTATTTTACGAAGATGCTATAAAGCTCTGTATAATTAATTAATTATATAGACCAGTATCTTCGTAAAATAATAAATGAAATAAATTATATTACTCTAACATTATTTGGCAATTATCCAGCGCTCAAGAGTTTTGCGATTATGTGGAGTGTCCGAAAACTTTTGGTTGGCAGCGTAGATCTAAATAACATATAATGATGATATCTATATAAAACGTTAGGGTGTTAATTATGGTCTATTTCATATTCTAAAAGATTGAAATTGTCGGTTTGGAATTCAACCTCATTCGATTTTTTGTTTATTTTTTTTTGCTAATTCAATAATGAGTCGATAAATGGCGATGGCCGATTACCGTCGATTTAAAATAAAATGTTTGATTTTTCTTTGTTTTCATTTTCAGCACGTCGAAAAAAAAAAATTCCCCGTGTATGTATGAAGCATATTTTCATTCCTTTCCGCTAAATATTATGATATTAACTAACCGCGTCTATTTGATTTTTTTATTTGAATTAACTAGATTTTTCATAGAACCAAATTTTTCCTATTGCATTCCATCATTAAAATTATTTATCTCAAATATGTTTATTTATTCAAATCAATCTATTTAATATCGTCCAATAACTAAATATTTTATTTGATCCTAATAAATCTGTGATTCGGTTTCATCAGTTCAACATTTTTATCTGTTCAAAAAAACAATTTAGTTAAATTCACTGAATGGACATAGTCAATTTTTTTGAATTTACGTTAAATAGAATTTTCGTAGAGTTAACCATTTTTTTATTTGATTGAACTAATGGTCCATCTTTTTTTTGCAACACTCATATCAACAGGGCGTGGGGGTAGAGCAGGTGGAGAGAAAGGAATTATATATATATATATATATATATATATATGTGTATATGAGTTTGTTTGAAAAATCTATAGCATGTTGTTCGATAAAACTCTCTAATTATTACAATGATATTAACTAATTGATATAGCTTATGCCATATCAGCGACCAAAATGTTATAAGCACTCGGTAGCATAGGGGCCGCGTGCGTAACTATGAGTAGGAAGGTACTAGGTTCGATTCGCATATAGGGCAAATATTTTCTTCGAAAAAAATCATTTCTAACGGCCGAGGAATAACGAATTGCGATCTAAAATCGTTGTGGTAACGCTCTCAATTAAGCAATTCATTTTATTTTCGATCTATGAAATATTTTATTCATAGTACACTTAGCTGTACAGTGTACATTATAAGCAAATAAAGATTCATTTGAATCTCATCTTTATTAACATAGACAAATATCTTTGAAACAAATATGATCGTAGTAGGCTGTGAGACAAGGAAAACACCTATTTTGTTTAAATAGATCCTATGTAATTTTTTTTTGTTCAGCAGTGTACAGTAGGCCGAAAGGGGTGCAGTAGGTTCTGTGGGAGCGCTCCAGAGCGCGTCCAGTTTCTGCGATGCCGGAGGTTCATCGGAGGCCCTAACGCATGGTATTTCCAAACACTGTATCCTCCTTTAGATGGCCGATAATCCGCTATCGCCGATTTCCGTTCGGGAAAGGAAGCCTTCATTTGTCGGGTTAAAAATTTTGACTCGGGGATGTTGATGGTCTGCAGATTAAATCAAATAATTCCATATTCAACTTTTTCTTTTTATTGTTTCTGTCTGCGTATCATGAATGGGTGACAGACGTTTACGAAGTTATATCTTTTTTCCTTCTGGATATTTGCGTTTTCTACAATTGAGCTGTATAATTTTGTATGCTTACATGGCTTACCAATCAACATTTGGTAATAGCATAAAGAACAAAGTATCGCAAACTCAGGAGTGGATGTACTGAAGGCTGCCCAGGTAGTGAACTGGAAACAAGAAACATTTCTACAACTAGCTGTAAATCGCTTTTTATTGTCACTATTGTACGTTGATGAAACCCATCCAAATTTAATTTGCATTTGTTAGTTATTCTTCACTGCAAGTACCCAGATAGACAGTCGTGATCATCACGCCGTGCATACAATTGATGAAGCAAATTTTACAGCATATTGACTACATGTCATGATGCAAAGCCGTGAACTCATTTAGTATAGTGAATGTACAAAGCATTTTGATCTCAATATATCGTTTACAAATGCATCGTACGTTTGAAGCACGTTGAACTCATATCGCTGCGCTCAAGTGTCCACAATTAATTTCTGCAAATTTTATGTCATATGGAAGTCATCCAATGACTGTGTTGATGAATTCAGTGGGTTAGCACTGGTAGTAGACATGCCATGCAAGCAATATGACGGTGATATGCATGTTTGTCAGTGATACATTCGATGGGCGCAACATGACGGCGATATGCATGTTTCTCAGTGATACATCCTATGACGGTGATATGCATGTTTCTAAGTGATACATTCGTTGAGCGCAATATGACGGCGATATGTATATTTTGTCAGTGATACATCCCAGGAGCACAATATGATGGCGATATGCATGTTTCTCAGTATTACATTCCATGACGGCAATATGCATGTTTTCAGTGATACATTCGGTGAGCGCAATATGACGGCGATATGCATATTTCTCACAAGGAACATCCCTCAGGTGTCCGCCTCCGATTTTGTTGAAACTCATATATGTGATAGAACATCGAAAACTTTGAGACACGTATTTTTTTTTTATCGGCGGAAAAATGGATTTAAGGGGGGAAACCGCCCCTCAAAGAAAGGCGTGTCGAGGGGTGATTTTGCAGTTTCACCCAGAAGCAATCCACCAATCTGAATGAAACAAAAATGAAAATTCTTCTAATGAAAAGCGATGAAAAATCCACTATGAAAATGTTAAGAAAAAATTTAATTAGGGGGTAAACCACCCCTCAATTTGCCTTTTTTTCACCCCACACTTAAGAGGGTTGTATGTCAATTAATAAAACAGGTATCATTTTGAAGGGCAATTAAAATTAAAGTTGACGGGTTTTTGCGTTTTGGCGGCATAGAAAATTTAAGGGGGTAAACCACCCCTAACATAAATTTATTTATCATGGTCGTTTTTTCTGTGTTTATAGTATATCCGCTGATTTTAAATACTTCTATAAGCTACAATTTAATGTTTTATCATATTTCAAAATTATTACATTCGTCTTAAGGGGTCTACCCCTCTGACGAGAGACGTCATTGAAGTATCCGCTTTCGATTTCGTTGAAACTCATATATGTGGTAAAGCATTGCAAACTATTAAACATGTTTTTTTTGTCTCGGCAGAAAAACGGTGTTAGGGGATGAAACCACCCCTCAAAGTTTCTCCCACAAGCAGTCCACCGATCTGAATGAAACAAAATCGAAAATTCCTCTAATATTAAGCGATGAAAAATCCACTATAAGAGTGTTGATTAGAAATATAATTAAGGGGTAAACCACCCCTCCATTTGCCGTTTTTCACCCCACGCTTAAGAGGGTTGTATGGAAATTAATAAAACAGGTATCATTTTGAAGGGGAATCAAAATTCAAGTTGACGCGTTTTTGCGTTTCAGCGGGACAGCAAATTTAAGGGGGTAAACCACCCCTAACATAAATTTGTTAATCACCGTCGTGTTTTCTGTGTTTAACATGTATCCGCGGATTCAAAATATTCTCCCGCGTTTTTAAATTATTACGTTTTTAAATTTTTACTTTTTAAGGGTAAACTACCCCCTCTAATTGCTTTTCGTTTGAAGCTTCCCGAAAGGTTTCACGAATTTCGTTAAAACTGTTTTCATTTCATCGGTAATATTAGTTTTATGTTTGTGTGTGCAGGCATATTCGTTTTGAGCTTTAGGAGCGGTACTTTGGAGTGGGGACGTGGGGCTACACCTTACTCATAAGACTCATATTTTCGTGTCGAAACGGTTCCGATTTTAATTTGCACGTCCATTAAGCATCTCCATAGGAATAAACATACACTTCTACTATATCATTAATTATAATCATTTCCAGAATAAGTTATAAGGCTCACTTCGTATATTTCAGAACGATGATGCGCCTGGATCAAGCGATAATTTAGCCAGCGACGTAGTTTTGTGGAGGAATGTATATTTTTATTATTTTACCGTTTATTTAATTAAACATATTAATGAAACTGAGGGTTTTACAGTAGGTTAACGAACATGTCTTTAATATATTTTTACATATTTCATTTGGGAATCATATCAGCTGATTTAATTAATAGTACTTGTGAAAAGTATCGCAGTCATATGCCGTCAAATCATTTTCTTGTGATATATAATTTTTTTTCTAGTCTATCAACTATCAACCATCAACAATCACGGCTCATAATTCCTGCAATAATGATAATCGTCAAAAAAATGCTTTAAACAAAACGACTTTTTGCACCATGCACATCTGATAATGGCCAAATTATTGCAACCGGGTATTTCACAATGTGTGTTCGATTCACCAAAACCAAAGGTAACAGGATTTTCAAAATCTTCTAGTTTTTGAAATGAATGGAAATGGACAAATTTATGTTAGGGGTGGTTTACCCCCTTAATTTTGCTGTCCCGCTGAAACGCAAAAACGCGTCTACTTGAATTTTGATTCCCCTTCAAAATGATACCTGTTTTATTAATTTTCATACAACCCTCTTAAGCGTGGGGTGAAAAGTATTTTTGACGATTATCGTTTCATTTTTTTGACGATTATCATTATTGCAGGAATTATGAGCCATGATTGTTTATGGTTGATAGTTAATAGACTAGAAAAAAAGTATATATCACAAGAAAATGATTTGACGGTATATGACTGCGATACTTTTCACAAGTACTATTAATTAAATCAGCTGATATGATTGCCAAATGAAATATGTCAAAATATATTAAAAACATGTTCGTTAACCTACTGTAAAACCCTCAGTTTCATTAATATGTTTAATTAAATAAACGGTAAAATAATAAAAATATACATTCCTCGACAAAACTACGTCGCTGGCTAAATTATCGCTTGATCCAGGCGCATCATCGTTTGGAAATATGCGAAGTGAGCCATATAACTTATTCTGGAAATTATTACCCCTTAAATTTGCTGTCCCGCTGAAACGCAAAAACGCGTCAACTTGAATTTTGATTCCCCTTCAAAATGATACCTGTTTTATTAATTTTTATACAACCCTCTTAAGCGTGGGTGAAAAACGGCAAATGGAGGGGTGGTTTACCCCTTAATTATGTTTCTAACCAACACTCTTGTAGTGGATTTTTCATCGCTTAATATTAGAGGAATTTTCGATTTTGTTTCATTCAGATCGGTGGACTGCTTGTGGGAGAAACTTTGAGGGGTGCTTTCATCCCCTAACACCGGTTTTCTGCCGAGACAAAAAAAAACATGTTTAATAGTTTGCAATGCTTTACCACATATATGAGTTTCAACGAAATCGAAAGCGGATACTTCAATGATGTTTCTCGTCAGAGGGGTAGACCCCTTAAGACGAATGTAATAATTTTGAAATATGATAAAACATTAAATTGTAGCTTATAGAAGTATTTAAAATCAGCGGATATACTATAAACACAGAAAAAACGACCATGATAAATAAATTTATGTTAGGGGTGGTTTACCCCCTTAAATTTTCTATGCCGCCAAAATGCAACAACCCGTCAACTTTAATTTTAATTGCCCTTCAAAATGATACCTGTTTTATTAATTGGCATACAACCCTCTTAAGTGTGGGGTGAAAAAAAGGCACATTGAGGGGTGGTTTACCCCCTAATTAAATTTTTTCTTAACATTTTCATAGTGGATTTTTCATCGCTTTTCATTAGAAGAATTTTCGTTTTTGTTTCATTCAGATTGGTGGATTGCTTCTGGGTGAAACTGTAAAATCACCCCTCGACACGCCTTTCTTTGAGGGGCGGTTTACCCCCTTAAATCCGTTTTTCCGCCGATAAAAAAAAAACGTTTCTCAAAGTTTTCGATGTTCTATCACATATATGAGTTTCAACAAAATCGGAGGCGGACACCTGAGGGATGTTCCTTGTCAGTGATACATCCCATGAGCACAATATGACGGCGATATGCGTGTTTCTGTGATACATCCTATGACGGTGATATGCATATTTCTAACAAGGAGAAGGCAGAGCCTGCCCAGATAGACAGATGTACCTCATATTGGCATCATATGTACATCATCACTGCAGCATAGAAAGTCTCACAGCTGTGTATCTCCCTTATGAGTGCTCCCGTTGAAGTCATATTTGCATCACATGATGATTCACAATAATACATCCAAATGAAGCAAAGTTGTTCTCACGCGAATATGCATGCAGTGAATTCATCAGACTAGCAAATTTGGCTCACGAATATCTAACAATAAGTGAGTGCATATGGGGCTCATATGGGTGTCACGGCGTGAAGAAACTGTAGTGCTCATACGGAGCTCATATTAGCGGCATGGCGTGACGGAACTATGCTGTGGTCATACGGAGCTCATATTAGCGGCATGGCGTGACGGAAATATGCTGTACTCATACGGAGCTCATATTAGCGGCATGGCGTGACGTAACTATGCTGTGCTCATATGGAGCTCATTTGAGTGTCATAGCGTGAAAAATAAACAAAATCCAAAAATATAATCTGGTAGGATTTTTATTATCCCCATACGCCTATATGATAAATGGATTAAAAACGTATTCTGCCTAGTTAAATTTTTTACCTTCCTACGGTTTGAACCACGTCTTCTAAATCGAGAGCCGAGCGCGCTACCTCCCTAGCCATTCTAACACTTGTACAAATTGCCTTTGTGTCTGCTTATTTGTACCATTCTGGATTTGGATGAATATCGCCATCATATTGCGCTTATGGGATGTGTCACTGATGAATATACATATCGCCGTCTTATTGCGCTCGTCGAATGTATCACTTACAAGGAGACGACAGAGCCTGGATGTCGCGAATCGGGTTCTCCTTTCGCCTGGTGAAAGTTGAAGACCTCCGAATTAACGTCGTTTTTTATTTTTGTTCCAATAGGTCTTAGTTGCTGAGATATCGCGATTTGAAAATTTGGGAGTTTCAGCTCGCGCGTAGAGTACGTTGAGCGTTGACACTTGAGACAAGAGCCACCGTAGCTAATACGGTAAGACGACGGACTGGTACTCTGAAAGTTCACGATTCGCGTCCCCATGCTTTTTTTTAATTTTTTTTAATTTTTTTTTATAATCTCTCATAAGACTTTGCATGGGCAGGTAAAAAAGTCAATTCGAAAATATGTATTACTAGTTTAATTCATCTATTATATTAAAATAACTAATTCAATAATGAAGTCACAATTACATAGCAAAATAATATTGTATAACAAATAATTAATCTATTAATCACGTCACAATGAGAAAGCAAAAAAATGTGGTATAAAAAATAAATAATTAATCTAATTCACACTTCCAAATTTCGCGGCAGGTAATCATTCTGATTCTTCTTCTATCAGATCAGTATGTTGACAAATTGGAGGGTGGAAACCATCGTAAAAGCAAGGGTAGCACAAAGGTTTACGACACCACGTACATAAAATGAACGTAATACCACCGCAACCATATTTAACCTTATAAATTCTATCAGGAAAGCATATTTGAAGATATAGACCTTCAAATATGCTTTCCTGTGAATTAGATTAATTATTTATTTTTTATACCATATTATTTTGCTTTGTAATTGTGACTTCATTATTGGATTAATTATTTTAATATAATAGACAAATAAAACTAGTAAAACATATTTTCGAATTTTCTTATTTACCTGCACATGTAAAGTCTTATGAGAGATTATAAAATAAAATAAAAAAATTGAATTAAAAAAAAGCATAGGGACGCGAACCGTGAACTTTCAGAGTGCCGGTCTATCGTCTTACCGTATTACCTACGGCCGCTCTTGTCTCAAGTGTCAACGCTCAACGTACTCTAGGCACGAGACGAAACTCCCAAATTTTTAAATCGCGATATCTTAGTAACTAAGGCTTATTGGAACAAAAATCAAAAGCGACGTTAATTCGGAGGTCTTCAACTTTCACCACGCGAAAGGCGAACCCGATTTGCGACATCCAGGCTCTGCCTTCTCCTTGTTAGAAATATGCGTATCACCGTCATAGGATGTATCACAGAAACACGCATATCGCTGTCATATTGCGCTCACCGAATGTATCACTGAAAACATGCATATTGCCGTCATGGAATGTAATACTGAGAAACATGCATATCGCCATCATACTGTGCTCCTGGGATGTATCACTGACAAAATATACATATCGCCGTCATATTGCGCTCAACGAATGTATCACTTAGAAACATGCATATCAAACATGTATATGCAGTGGTTATCAACACAGTCATTGGATGACTTCCATATGACGTAAAATTTGCAGATATTAATTGTGGACACTTGAGCACAGCGATATGAGTTCAACGTGCTTCAAACGTACGATGCATTTGTAAACGACATATTGAGATCAAAATGCTTTGTACATTCACTATACTAAATGAGTTCACGGCTTTGCATCATGACATGTAGTCAATATGCTGTAAAATTTGCTTCATCAATTGTATGCACGGCGTGATGATCACGACTGTCTATCTGGGTGTCTATCTGGGTATGGTGTTTTATTTACCTATTTCGCCTCGCAGTACACAATACGAGTATATGACAGGAATGGCTCGCTGCTATCGCATTGATCTTGGAGTTTCTTTGACATGATGGTGACGGTGAAAATTCAGGACCAGATAACCTCGCTACTGTAAAACGTAGGATGACTTTTGACAAGGCAAGTTTAGCAAGTGAGTCGAAAAACGTTATCCCTCTACTTTGTCATCACCGTACCTACTACATACCAATTCCATTATTGAGGTGAATGTTGCGAGCTATTGGTCCACCAGCATATCCCAATACCATTTGCCCAGATCTTTCCCAAATCGGTACCGCGCATCAATAGTTCAAATGAATCATTCTCGCAATTAGCTTCGTGCAAATCATCTTTACCTTGCTAGAAAAAGAAGTTTTTTTAAACGCGAAATCAAATGGTCTCCCGCAGATCCATTGAACACATATATGATTTGTATCCCGAAGGAGAGGCACCCTGCGTGGCACATCAGTAGTGGATCGAGATGTCGAGAGGGAGTAGCCTGAAAAAGTATCTCGGATTTTGTAGCGAGATGAAAGAAGTATACTACTGCTGAATCGTCGTTGTCATTCAACCGAGACAAGAAGAAAGGGGAAGAAGAGGAAACAAACCTGAGAGTCCGACTGCGCGCTCTATAATTAACATTCAATTGTTCCGGCGTGAGCTTCTTACTATTTGAAACCCTTTGCTTGGTGTTTCGCATCTCACGCATTTTTGAGTTCCACATTTCGAACACGATTCTGCTGTCCACTGCGCTCGGGCGTTTTCCATTGCAGTATCAAAGCACGCACGAAATTACTTTCTACCGCCTGCATTATCATCTCTTCTTCTCATGCAAGATCTGCGTGGAACATTCTGTAAAAAGTTTTCGCATCTTGGCCGGCACGGCTTGGATACCATCTTTGTCTACCAGCTTTATTACTCGTGGACCTATGTTTGTGGATCGAATATATCTCATCGCTGAACGTATTACCTGCTATCGCACCTTCGCTATCCACTAAGGCGTATCGCACGAAACAATAAGGCGAATTTCGTCGCTGTCGCCTTTACAAGTCAACGTCGCAACAGTCAACGTCAACGGATAACTGATCGACTAGGCCAGGTTGATAATAACGCGAGCGTCTCTACGGACAGAGTCTACTGAACTTGTGCTGGAGTAAATCGTCGATGCCTCGAGTCAGACCGAACATTAAAATGTCATCAGTGAAAAGTGACCGCAATTTAATTGCATCTTCGTCAACGCCTTTCCAAAACAACCTTGATAGCTCACTTGCTAGACTCATCGCTTTGCACGAGCTGACTAATGCTAAAATTTCCGTTTTCTCTCAGCGACAAGATCAAATCAATGATCAATTTAGAACTTTACTTCAGAAAATGTACATTGATACAGCCCTTTCTGAGCAAAATTGTCGCCTGATTGAACTGGAGAAGGCTAATCATGCTTTGAGTGTCGAGGTTGCTGAGCTGCGCCGCAATAGTGCATCTGGTGTCAGCGTTTCCCAGCCGGTTCACTGCGGTGAAGTTGTTGTAGGGGGGATGCCATCGCGAAATGATCCCAATCCGATTGACTCTATTAGAAAAATCTTTAACGCGCTTGGTGTACCAGAATTGTCGCGTCACATACTCGCGGTACGGAAACTCCCGACTAGATCGATTGAAGCTGTTGATGTTCCCAATGCAAATCGAGTTTACTATATCATAACTTTAACCTCCAACTCTGTCAGGGATATTCTACTCAACAAAAAACTAGAGAAACGCGTTCTGAAGTGGTCCGATGTGTTTGAGGGATGTGCAGATGCGACGAAAAATTTTAACATTTATCTAAACGAGTTGCTTCCGTCGGATACGTACAAACTGTTGTGTCGCGTCAAAGCCAAAGCTGTGGTCACAGGTTATAAGTACGTTTGGGTTAGAAATTGCTCCATATTTGCTAGACGTTCCGACAGCCAGCCGTGAGTCGAAATCAATTCGGAGGATGAGCTAAATCACACCGCGTGAGACATTATGCATAGGGAGCATTGACTTATCCTGAATGCTACTGATAATATAACAAATTGAATGAATTAAAATTACAAAAAAGAAATCAATTTATCAAGAGACTACTTAGCGGATCGACGCAGAAAGAAAATTTTCCTTTTAATAATATTTTCTCTCATTTTCATTTTTCATTTACGTTTTTCATCTGAGTTTGGATTACATAACGGATACAAATTGGGACTACTGTCATTTTCTGTTTTTGGGTGTGGACAGGTTATTTTCTGTCATCCTTGGGTTTTTTTTCCAAATTTCATTCCTGCGTCATCGACATCGCCATTTTGTTGTATCTTTAGTGCTTGCGACATTGATATCATTATTATTATGTATTATTGCTATTATAATTATTATTATTTACTATTGTTATCATTTTGACGCTTGTGCGACACCGATCTTTCTGATGTTTTTCGACGATTTCGATTATTTTGCGTTTGCGGCAACGCTAAGTTGTATGTTATCATGTTGCAGTCGCCTAAATAGGGTTTTACAATCGGCACAGTAATGGCCCACGACTGGTTGCCAGAGAACAAACGATGGCGCGGTAATGGCTATATAAACGGGCCAGATCCGCACCATGCATAGTTGGTAATGGTAAACCATGAATGGCTGCTAAGACTGGGCCAACTATCATACGCCCATATTGGCCCAGCAACGGCTGCCGGATCTTCTGCCGGAAATGAAAAACAAAAAATTGACAAATTATGAATATAAAAATTCTAGTAGTATCTTTTTTGTTTTCTTATGCTTTACTTATGTCCATGTACATAGAATAATTGCATTAAAAACAGTTTCTGCATTGTTCAAATTTTTACCTTTCGTCGTGATCGAACCTGCGCCTTTCGTTCTAGTGTCGAGCGCCCTACCCACTTATCCATTTTAACACTTACAGAACCCATCGTTTGTTCGTTCCTTACTTTTATGCCGATAATTTTATTCGTGACATTAAAGTTTACCGACAATTTTTTTGATCCATTTAGACTGTAAAAATAACTCGCTCGTTTTGGGTGAAGTTCCGAAAAGCATACTCCTCTGATCGAGCTGAAATTTTGCACCGAACTTCCTCTCATTATCCTAAGAGAAACCGTTAACGGATTTTTGACGACTAGCAATAGTTTTCCATACATCGCATTGTAATGTTTATTATTTCACGCCATACGAGTATATCTATATATCCCATAGATACCCCCCACTCCTCCGGCCGCGCTGCTTCCCAGCAAACAGTGCTCGCCCGTATGTGCATATCACTTGCCATGTGGGATGGCTTTGTTTGGATTTATTTAATACAGTAGAAGCGCAGTACAATAAATAACTTTCAATATCCGATATATCGAAAAGTATTGCTAGTCGCCAATATCCTTTTAAAGGTTATCTTAAAATATTGAAAAGAAGGTCGGTGCAAAATTTCAGCTTCATCAGTAGGATTTGCTTTTCGAAACCTTATCCCTTGTTTTTACGTGTTACAGTTTAACGACCTGCATTTGCAAAACGCCCAAAAACAAACCATCAATGGATGGAATAGATCTGGCAAGCCGTTCATCCGCCTACGATACCCCAATGCTGATCGCCATATTATCGGTGCGATAGTATTGGCCCACGAATGGCTGGCATAGCCCAATGCTGGTCGACGAATTATTGGCCGATTATCAGCAAACCGTTTAATGGCTGAATGCTGGCATTTTTGTTACGACAGGCGACCCTATATGGGCGCAATACTGCTGTTTTGCTTTGTTGTATAATTTCATCATTTTGCGCTTGCGACTCAGTTATTATCTTCTATTATCTTTTATACTTTTGGTTTGACGGTTTTGTGACACTGTCATTCTACAATCTTTCTGGTTTTTCATTTTTGCTTTCATTATGTATAATTCTAGGTTCTTCGATTATTTGTGTTAGTGGCTTTGCTATTCTCTATTTTCTGTTGTATTATTTTGCGTTTGTCATACTGCTATTTTTGCTATTTTAATTTGCATTGTTATTTGTGTATCTATATTTGCCCGAAAGTTTTCAAACTAAGGCATAATAAATTGTATCAATTAATCAATCAATCAATCAATCAATCAATCAATCAATCAATCTCTCTCTCTCTCTCTCTCTCTCTCTCTCTCTCTCTCTCTCTCTCTCTCTCTCCTCTCTCTCTCTCTCTCACAGAAGATACAGAAAGAAGGACAATGACTGCTACTTCAAAAACGAGCTCGTCGCGAACGCCATTGCAAATCAACTAAACATCACCATTCCTTTGATTGTGAGGCACGAAAAAAAGTTTTTTTTACCGTATTGTGCCTGAAAATGAAAGATAGATTGATTCCAACAAGTCTAGACGCAGAAAATAACGGGTTGATCCTGACTAACACCAACATCGGCGTCAAAATGAAATATTCATGGTCATAAAGTCATGCCGTGTATCTGGTGGAATATGTAGAGGCGTGCTTTATGAGCTTTTGAAACCCAAGGTAATGAGGAGAAAGTAGTAACATCCCAGGGAAAATACTGTGATTGGTGTAGTACAGGTTTCTACTAAATTAATACTTAAAAAACGGCGCGGCGGGCTTCAATGCAACCACTCAATACTGAACGTTCCCGTGCGGAAATTGAGTTGGGGCTGTGATCGGGCCCCAATAATATTCCCCTAACTTTATTCGGGCCCTAATCTGGAAGCCACATGAAGGCCGTTAGCGGCCGGTCACACTTTGTCAACAAGGGCCCTTAAAGGCGCACCGACCGGGGTCTTATAAGTTGCCTCAATGGCGCCTCATCAAAACCATTTTAGCGCCCTGAAAATGCCTCAACGGCACCTCATCATAACCATTTCAGTGCCATGAAGTATCCGTATCAGTGGAGATACGTGTATGTTAAATGCGTCAGGGTATATCTGTATTTGTTTTAATGTAATTGTTCATGTGCATAGGTGTGGGCGTGAGTACATGTGTATGTATGTGTGCGCGCGTAGAAATGTGATTGCGTATTTGCATGTGAGTCTTTATGACAAACTGCCATGACAAAATTAATACAAAAAATAATCCATTCTAAGGAATGGATGTGTAGTAGAAATAAAAAAAAATATATGGGTCTACTGAATCACTAGAATCTATTTCCATTGAGGGAAAGATCTGGAAAACAAAGACAAATTTACTCCTCCTACACAGTCAGATAGAGTTTATGAATAGGAAATATCAGCGAAGTCTTCAGAAGAAATAATTTTCCCTATGATGAGAATTGAGCGGAAATTAGTTGCTATAAAAATGTCGAGAAAACCGGTTGGGACTGTTCACACTTATGCGCTAGCATTACTCCATGTATGAGTGAAACCATGAGTAATTGTTTGTATCTATGTAAAAGGTATCTTTAATTTGATAAATAAATACTGTCTGATGTTTGTCTGCATATTTGTGTTCATCGTTGGTTTTTTATTTGCTAATGCCCTTGCGCTTTTTCCCAATTTGCGTTCGATAATATTATTCGATCGATGTATATAATGGATTTGAATAATTGAAATACCATCAACCATGTAGCCTAAGCTATTTATACTGATTTATCGCTATAATAGTCAGATCTGGGCCTATTGTGGAGGTCCCTACTTGTTTATCTCTATACTGGCCAAGTCTGGGCCTATTGTGGAAATCCCTACAGGTTTATCCCTATAATGGCCAAGTCGGGTCCTTTTGTGGAAATCCCTACAGGTTTATCCCCATAATGGCCAAGTCGGGGCCTATTGGGGAAATCCCTACAAGTTTATCCCGATAATGGCCAAGTCTGGGCCCATTGTAGAAATCCCTACTCGGGAAAGCACTAGGAAAGCCCTGAAAGGCCCTTATTTTTATTAGGGATGCCCTATCAGTTTTCCGCACGGGTCTCTACATACTCAAATCTACAACGTATAACAGTATCAAATTCTCGTATGCACGGTTTTGTATAGTGCGTACAAATAAACATAAATATAGTTTATTTACAATTCGATGTGTTACGCTCTACGAAGATCATATGATTATCGTTAACTTGAAAATATTTTAAGGAAGAAATGCTGATCTCTGTTATAAATGAATAACTTTTTCTATAGTTATAAACACCATTAATATCATCCCCGGAAAATACTGCAGATTGCATCTATACCTTTAAAAATGTCGTTCATACTTGTTCGATTATTTTTCGCAACCGTTTGTTTCCATCAACATTTTGTATATCATTAGCAAACAAAGTAATGATAACCAAATTCAGTAATGTGTCTGTTACTTTTTTAATATTAGATAAATTAAAAAAATCTACAAAAAAATACCCTGATCCTTTGCCACC
Source organism: Ophion slaviceki (assembly GCA_944452715.1). Lineage (NCBI taxonomy): Eukaryota > Metazoa > Arthropoda > Insecta > Hymenoptera > Ichneumonidae > Ophion > Ophion slaviceki. The sequence continues at coordinate 48,033,956 of OX101786.1, forward strand.
CAGCGAAATAAGGACATTAGGGCGAACGAAAGAAATTAAATTCTAAAACAAATAGTTTTGATCCGCTATTCGGTAAGATTCTTGATTAACGGCAGTTTTTCTAAGCTGTCGAGTGAAAGTAACGGTCCTTATTAAGACATTTTCTGAAGCATTCGCTGGTTCGGCCCACCCCCCTCTTGCCCCGTGCATATATTTGTCGTAGGAACCTAATCGTATTTAATTCGTTCAATAGCGTTAAGGGCGATAAAACCGACGCCTTGAATTACATGCATTCGTTGGTGAAGCACGCAGTGCGAACAAGCTTTGGTGTAACGCTGAGTCACGAAGGCCGCGTGAATCAGCAATCTCATTTACTGAGGTGGCGCGTATTGAGCGAGATTCTTGGTAGCATCGCTTTTATACTGCCCATATACGTTTGCATACTACATATAGGTACGGTTATGTGGTATACCCAGTATATGTATGTGTGTGTGGGTGTGTGTGCGTGTGTGTGTGTGTGTGTGTGTGTGTGTGTGTGTGTGTGTGTGTGTGTGTGTGTGTGTGTGTGTGTGTGTGTGTGTGTGTGTGTGTGTGTGTGTGTCTCTCTGTGTGTGTGCGCATAAAGGGTGTCCTCCTTTAATTGCACACCCCAAATAAGTCGCGCCAATGAAGACTGATTAAAAATGTTTCCTACAGAAGGTTCATGTTTTCGGGGGGGGGGGGGGGGGGGGTGGTAGTCGATGGCGATATCGTTAACATTTATTCATATTCATATTAAAAATCTCGGTATTACACATTTTAATGTATTTCACCATCGACTATACCAATTCTAGTTTATCTAGCGATAATATCTGAAAGTTTGTAAGTACAAATAACGCCGGGTGTTGTCATTGAAATTCTTCGCAAAATTGCAAGTTTGCGCGCTCAGCGTAAAATAATAAATACTGCGTTGATCAAGAAAATATTGCCGATTATTTACAACACGAGCACGTTCTATTATATATAATATGAATGAGATTAATTCCCAAATCACGAGGTTTTTCAAAAGTATTTTGAAAAACTAAACTTCTATACGCTGTTAAAAAGTGTGTCTTGATGCCATGGAATGTTCAGATCGTTCAGTCGAATCAAGACACACTGTACGTACATAGGTCTGAATGGCTTTAGTCCGCATTTTGCGGTGTGCAGCCAGCGACCGTGAAGCTTTCGCCACGGCGCCTCGACTTCTGATCCGTATTGCGGAGCTGCATTGGAACGCTGCCGCCAAAGCGGCGTTCTTTGCTGTATTGCACATACGCGTAGGCGAAATATAAAAAAAAACGTACACGGCTACTGCAGTTGGGAATAAATATATATGTTTCTACCCATCCCCGACTGCTCCCCGTACTCCGGCGTAGCACTTCTGAATACGTAGATGCACGTACGGTCCGTAAGAGCCATCGTAAATTTCATTCTTCCACTGGTGCTGCGATATCGGCTTTCCACTGCGGCGCGACGGTGACCTATGCCACAAAATAAATTGAAAGGGAACGAGCGACAGGGCCAACCCCGTTACGCATAACCCCCTGGCGCATCCGTAATGCCAGATGGCGTTGAGGTTACCCTAAATGTAACTGGAGCGACGAAAAATACAAATACACGTATTTCGTAGTCGACATTCTTAGTTCTATTTCTCCGCTCCTTTTTCGTATTAGATCATATATCGATGACATCTGCTCAATTTTCAAATGCTATTCAAATGCACAGGGGAAACGAGATGCTGAGCGATTGATTCACCATGACATTAATTTGGGAGAGATGAGTGATGCATGTGGCGATCATGTTACACGCAAATTATAGGATCGGAAACCCTTAAGGGGTTAGGCTACTTTGAGATTTCAAGTTCTCGTTCGTCGCTTGAGGCAACTCAAAATGAAAAGGAATGTCCAACATATGGTGCAGGAATCGCAGATTGGAGGTAAACTTATGATTACAATGATAGAACTGCTAGTAAAATTTAAAACGCGTGTTCTCGAAACTACGTTTTTTATAACGGTGCACGCGTTTTCTCGACATGTAGAGAACTGGTTGACTTGCAAAAAGACCGAAGACTTTTTTCTTAACATTTTTTTCATTACTTATTAACAATAATAATCCCATTTTTCCTAAAAAAAAACTAAGTGTTTTTTTTTGTTTGAAACACGATAACAAAAAAGCTCGTTCTAGTCTTAGCCAATATCTATTAGCTATTGTAAAAAAAATCCAGTTTGTTTCACATCAACCGGGTTGCCAAAATCAAGGACACCGTTGACTCCCTCACTTTCGAAGGTCCTTTACGAAACTGTTTATAACTTCTTTAATCACTATGACGATCTTCGGATCGTCATAGTGGCCTAACCCCTTAACTGTGAGACGGTTAGACAGAACTATGATAGCCAATATTCTTTAGAATTTTTCTAGTTTCCACGAAAGGCTAGGTACCATTTGGAGGTTTGCCAAGATCGAAATGTTCGCAAAATTTGAGCATATTTGAATGTATACGCGACTTGAGGGTTTCTTGTTGGAAAACAACGCTACTATGTAACTTCTATTCAGTTTTGCAACAACCGTATAGCAAGGAAGAACGAAGACGAGGTGGAATAACTATCAAGAAAGAGCAGTGATTGTTTAGCCGTTAACGAAGTATGGAGAATTTTTATCAGAGCTGCAAATTGTTAGATTAGACAAGAAAATGTATGGCAAACAGTTAAGTAATAACCATTATTAAGGGAGAAAGCTCAAGAGCACATGGATATTCGATAGCTCCGTGATAACGTGGCAGATAGCACAGCTAAACGGACGGCTAATTCATAGAATTGAAATAATCGAAATTATCGAATCTAAACTCTTTCCACCCACACATAACATTCTCTTGTTAATCGAGGAGACGTGATATGGCAGAGTTATATAGATACATATACGACAGCAACCGAAACGCCGAGAAAATGAGAACGAACAGGAGGAGTAACGTGCTTGGGTCACGACATCGAACATGGAGTATGAGATCGTGAGGAAAAGATCGGCTATGTTCGAGGGAGACTTCGCTGGGACGATCATGGTAACGAGTGTTTGCTGTTTCCTGCCTCTTCGATCAGGCATCAACAATCGAGGGTCACGCAAGATTCTCGTTTCATTAATGACAGCGATATGGCCCAAGTTTATAAAGCATTGCTCCCAGAGGCTCTACATGGACGATAATTATTTTCCCTAACTCGAGGCCCGTCTCAATGGCTTTAACGGGTTTTCCCTGATCTTTTCATATTGTTCACAGACAAGAAAAAAGATCGAAATTCTAGCGCAAATTCAATGATAACCTTGCGTGAGATAGACATGAGTAGAACTCGTGAGACACAACCCAGAGTGCCGATTTCTCTTTGCAAGGACTCTGCAAAGAGACTTGCATCGCTTAGAGTGACATTTCATGAGCAGTAGAGAGCAGCAGAATTTTAATGCCTAGTTGTTACTAACCACACCGACAGAGTGCTGAATCAACAAACCAACCCTAGTAGTTACAAAATTGCTATTTGTCGGTCACAGAATGTTGACATAGTTCGTCGGAATTCCTTTATCGTGCCTGAAAGGATTCTATCTGGATAAAAAACCACAGCGTTCATGAAATTACCGAAGCTTCAGAGCAATCGGCGTTGGAAAAGACAGTAAAGTTTTGTGCTAGAGGAATAATGTACGCCCGCCACATTATAGAAGTTTAACGTCACAACCTACATACCGAAATTTCGATCTAGAATGAAGCGAGAGAGCTGGAGAACAAGCAAGAAAGAACAGAGAAAGAGCCATGGAATTACCATTTTCCAATTCAAGAACTATTTCATCCGAACTGTAACCCGGATATTGCAGACGGGCGATAAATCCAATTTTTTTAAAAGACGTACGTAGATTTGCATTGGCTGAATTGGGATCGATAAAATTATAATATTGCAATAGATTCAGGATTTCGCGCTCAGATATTTATACGACTACGACAGCTCAAATATTCCTCGACAATACGATTTTTTTTCGCTGTTAAAGAACATTTTTTTCTTCATCAACTTTTCCCCTTCTATTGGTATATTTATTGGAACTTTCTTATGTTTATTGAAAAACGTTCGAAAATAATACGTATCGAAGATACTTGTTCTTGAGAATAGTGAAAGAGAGATGGTTTTTCTGGTTGTTTGACCGTAATAATCCCCCCAACCGTACCTTCAATGCGATCTACTATTGCATAAACTAAAGTATTTCTTTGGGTCGTAAAAATTAATGTTGGGCGGAAGACCCCGTTAAGGCCGAATTCTAGTGTGAATTTTTTGGGAATCAAATTCAGAGAAACCGTCAAATCTAAAATGTTAGTATTTCACAGTTATGGCATAATTCAAAAAAATCGCAGAAGAAAGTCGTAAAGATAAATTGATGACGCAGGGTCGTTTAGACTCACAGTGACAACGAACGGTTAAGCAGAAAAATAAAGATCGAAATCAAAAACCTACAGAATAAATTAATCGAATGGAAAATCGAGCCCTGCTCCCGCTACTAACGCCTTCACCGTTGCGTCGTCGATGTCCTCCGAAGGTCAGCTCAAGACTGGCAGAAGAGTAGCTCATTAAGACACCTCTCGACGAGTTGGGACAAGGAGAACAGGGGACTGCTCTTCTTATCCAGTCGATCGATTCTCGCGGTTCTCTTATGTTCTTCGTCCTTTTTTACTAGACGGTAGCCTCTTCACTGCAGCGTTAAGAATTATCCGAGTATAAAGCGAGCAACTAGCACAAGTTCAGGAGTTGCTTGTCTGCCCGCTATATCTCCTCGTGAACGGTTCTAGTGAGAGCAGACTCCGAACAGAGAACAATGTCAAAGAATCGCAAGAAGGGAAGAAGAAAAAGAAACTAGCTGAATGTCAGAGAACAAGAAACGGAGCGTCTTATCAATTTCCTCTCGTCTAGTCTTATCCAATCTGTGACAATGCGTATCTCCTTGTGCTTTCTTCAAGGGATAAAATATATACGGTTCATTAGTTTCAAGTTTCGAATCCATCTGTTTAATTCAATATAGTTATGCGAACGGACATTTCACCGATTCTCTTTTTGTAGGTCTTCTTACTCATCTGTCCTCATTCTTCCATTCCATTTCCCGATCATCGTTTCCATTCCCATTTTTTCTAGTACTTTTCGTTTCGTCTCCTTGTCCTGCAGTTCCGGCGTTACCCCTTTGCTTCCGACTCTTTAACTCTCACCATCTTCGCTTGCTCTTGGCCAAACTGAAACGTGCTGCATGCCAAGGGATCCACGATTAAACGAAATCCCGGGACTAGTTCTTTCATTGGCTGATTAACACCCAAATTAATCAGGAAAATCTGAAGATTCGCTTGCTACGGAGAATAAAAGTGGAATCAAAAAGTATGACGCCGAAACAGCCTACCCCTTTTGAATTGTTTATCACAATAGCGTAGTAGGTAATATTGCATAAAAGTCTGCAATATAAAGATCATTTTATATGCAGTTAATTTACTTTTGCAACTCGAAGCTTAACGATCCTCAAGGCATTTGAACTGGGTGGTAATTTCTTTACGGAATATATTTTTTCCCGCATCAGGAGGTACTTGTGTGGTCATAATGCATTATCGCATACGCCGTGGTTAACTTGTTTACTAATATAGGTTAGTCTCGAAATGTAACGCTTTCGATCGATTGGATATCAAAGCCGCATGTGGCAACGTTGGCTAATTAAGTTTTCAGTTCATTGATGATCAGAATATTTGTTACAATCTACATGCCTCTATTCTTTCCATATATTATGAAATTGCACGAGGGACGGGAATATACCAAAAGTGCCGATGAATATATTCACACTATTAATATGTTTCTTCATTATCATATGTGTAACGTTTTGCGCTTGGCTGATACAAAATTGACCAACCAATGTTGTTGGTCCATTTTGGTCAAAGTCGTTCAATACAAAATGACAGAAATCTCAGATGCACCCGTACGGAAAACTGATAGGGCATCCCTAATAAAAATAGTGCTTTCCCTAGTAGGGATTTCCACAATGGGCCCAGACTTGGCCATTATGGGGATAAACTTGTAGGGATTTCCACAATAGGCCCCGACTTGGCCATTATGGGGATAAACCTGTAGGGATTTTCACAAAAGGACCCGACTTGGCCATCATAGGGATAAACCTATAGGGATTTCCACAATAGGCCCAGACTTGGCCAGTATAGGGATAAACAAGTAGGGATCTCCACAATAGACCCAGATCTGACTATTATAGCGATAAACCAGTATAAATAGCTTAGGCTACATGGTTGATGGTATTTGAATTATTCAAATCGATTATATACATCGATCGAATAATATTATCGAACGCAAATTAGGAAAAAGCGTAAAGGCATTAGCAAATAAAAAATCAACGATGAACACAAATATGCAGACAAAGATCAGACTATTTATGTATCAAATTAAAGAAACCTTTTACATAGATACAAACAATTACTCATGGTTTCACTCATACATGGAGTAATGCTAGCGCATAAGTGTGAACAGTCCCAACCGGTTTTCTCGACATTTTTTTACCAACTAAGTTCCGCTGAATACTCATCATAGGGAAAATTATTTCTTCTGAAGACTTCGCTGATATTTTCCATTCATAAACTTTATCTGACTGTGTAGTATAAGTAAATAAATTGGTCTTTGTTTTCCAGAGCTTCCCCTCAACGGAAATAGATTCTAGCGATTCAGTAGACCCATATATTTTTTTATTTCTACTACACATCCATTCCTCAGAATGGATTATTTTTTGTATTAATTTTGTCATGGCAGTTTGTCATAAAGGCTCACACGCAAATACGCAATCACATTTCTACGCGCGCACACATACGTACACATGTCCTCACGCCCACACCTATGCACATGAACAATTACATAAAAAAAAATACAGATATACCCTGACGCATTTAACATACACGTATATCCACTGATACGGATATATTATGGCGCTGAAATGGTTATGATGGGGCGCCGTTGAGGCATTTTCAGGGCGCTAAAATGGTTTTGATGAGGCGCCATTGAGGCAACTTATAAGGCCCCGGCCGTTGCGCCTTTAAGGGCCCTTGTTGACCAAGTGTGACCGGCCGCTAACGGCCCTCATGTGGCTTCCAGATTAGGGCCCGAATAAAGTTAGGGGAATATTATTGGGGCCCGATCACAGTTCCAACTCAATTTCCGCACGGGCAGTCTTATTTTCTCGATTCCTCAATAATATACGTCTATACACATGGTTCATTATTACTTACGTATATTTAATAATTTAATAATTATTATATATTTAATAATTAAATCGAATGACATTCTTACGTAAAAGTAAATTTAATTGATTGGCGTCGACACTCTGCCGTGTCTTTTGATAGGGAAATTTACCTTGCTTCGCGTAAGAAGCTAATGACCCATCATCATTTTTGCAGATTCTATGCCAGATAAGTGCATAGTAAGGGAGTTGCACAGAGCGTGTAATGGACGAGTGTGATCGGTGTAGAATAACTTAGTACCCTAATTGTTTAAATGCATGTCGATAAGCATTATATGTTCTGTCGACCAGTATTAATCGTTGTCAAAACTTGCCGTGTAGAAGTTTGAGTAGGGAAAAAGGACTGCCCCTGATCTGCCTTCCCTAGATATAATATCAGGCTCTGGTCGGGCCTTTTGCCCTGGAATAGATTCGCAATGTAACGGGTCTAAGGTTGGTTCCGATCCGCCGTATCCTTTCTGGGGAACTGATCAGGTACGAGCCGGAGAACAAGCGGTAAATGACCAGAAAAGTTGCGGGGAATACATCGCGAAATAACCAGGAACAAACGAGGAAATTAGAAATTATGTTTCAGCGTTCTTGGAATCATTGAGGAGGTAAAATCGGGAGTGTATTCAATTACCTAGTATTTCGACAGCATATTGTTTGTTAGTTATCTACTTGCTAAGGTAGTATATGAGTGTATACATAGGCTTGCTCGCTTTTCCTGATACGCAAAGATACAGAACAACGTACACAGATCACCATCCGACCGAAATAGGCCTAGAGTGGAAAGGGTTATTTCACAGGTAGCGCAAAATCATAAGCGTAAGTGCACGCTGTAAGTATAGCAGTTCTGTACGTGATACAACTCACAAGACGAAGTTTTATTCTCGTACGATGGTACCTTGCTTACGCGAAGCGCTTCCTTTGTAGCCACGTGGCGGATTGTTGGCGAAATACATTCAGGTAATGTTTTCCCGGCCAGAACATTGACATTTCCCAACAGGGCGACAAGGCGTTCAAAAACCACGCAGACCTGCTTTACTTGTTACTTCATAAAATAATTGAGCTATTTTGTATGCTCAAATCATTAGTAATAGTCATTCCGGTGTTTATGATAAACATTGTTATCCTCGTCGATTATCATTGATTAAATGAATGCTTTTAATGATGAATAGAATTACAACAGATGTAAAAGTTTCATCCCGATCAATTATAAATATCTTCGACGAGGTGAAAAGCAAAGTAGCTTTTCTTTACTTCTTAAAGACAGGCTCCACTTTTCAGAACATGTCAATGTTCTGACCGAGTAGACATTACGTGAAGATGTACTTGCTCGCAATGTATCCCAGCCAGAAGATTGTAATTTCCAAACATAGAGGGTAATCCGTAAAAAAACGATTTTGCGGTCTGTCACGGTTTCAACACAAAGTAGGGAGTGACCGGTCACATTCCTGCACGGGTTAATAGTGAACCAGTGTGATAGTCTAATAGTTAGACTGCTTGTTTTGTAAGGTAGAACATGAGGAGGTCACAGGTTCAGATTGCAATCTTGTAATTCCGTCAAAAATGAAAATGTAGGTCTAAGATAGATTCAAATAAGGATGGGTTTTGTGAACGGACTAATCGCGTCGGTGTTTATATATGTAGCTGTAGCTTGTGTTTGTATTCTTAACAAAACAGAACTGTACCATGGAACTGTGAACTACACAGGGTTGCGAAATTTGTAGTGGAAAAGTCATGCATTGTTCATTACTTATTTTAATGGGTAATAAAAACATATTTCTTTACCCATTACATTACATTCAGTAATGTAAACAAATTTCATAACTCATGACATTATATTTTGTATTGTAAAAAAATTCCATTACTTACTACATTACATTTTGTAACGTGAAATATTTTTATTACCCATTGCAATGTAATGTGAAATGAAAGTTGATCATTACATTGTAGTGGGTAATGGACATTTTTTACATAACAAAGTCCAATCTAATGGGCAATGGAAATTGTTTACATTACCAAGTGTAATGTAATGAGTAGTGGTCACCAGTGGCAGTAGCGGTTTTGACCCGGAGTAGTAACCGCGCTTTTCTTGTTCTCCAGAGGCAGTAGCTATATTAGTTCAATCATTCTACTTTGGTATTTTTCATTTTCTTTGGAATTACTCGATTGGAAGACACAATGAAATCAATTCAACGATTTCAATGGATGGCTAAAATTGAATAAAAAAATTTCGCCTGCAATAAAAGATTGCTGAATTTTGTGAAAATGACGAATTCATTAAAATATTATATTTTCTCGTGTATTTAAATATCTCCATTAGAGTCATGTATTTTTAAATATTGGTTCGAAAAATTGCACGTGTGGAATGTTCATTAAAAGTTCGGAGCATCCGTAATTAATTAGAAAGTAAAATTGAGTCCTTGAGAACGATGCATATTATCATTACAATCATTGATGTTATTACCATAATAATTTCATTGAGTGACTGGGCCGACGAAAACAAATAAAGACCCACCTTTCTATGAAAAAAGACGAAGCCTGCGTTGTTCTTAACCGCATTTTCAATTATTTTTATGACTTTTTGCGGTATTGCTGTGCGACGAGTTGAGAGACTGCGTGAAACTTGTAGCTCGTACGATATCCTAACGGTATGGATTCGTTTTTCTCAAGAAGGCTGATAGAAGTCAATTTCGTTTTTTCCCGTTTTACGTTTATGTGCCACAACTTTTATGTTTATGTATTACAAAAAGTACCAACCAATGATATTGGATCAATCATGTTTTCTTCTCCGTATAGATACACCCACTTTACAAACACGTGCATCCTTAGACCATGTCAAGGAAATAAATCTTTTCATTGTTTATTAAGGGGTTACCCTCACTTGCGATTTTGAAAAAATCGATTTTTCATTATTGCATTTTTTTGAAGTGCAATTTGAAGTGCAGTTTTTTTTTGATGCCCGGAATAGATGACCCTATGTAAGTTTACAAAAAAAAAATATTTTCTTCGTGTAAACTAAAATTGAAACTTTAAACGCGTTTTTCTCAAAATGGCATTTCTGAAGTCGGTGACCAAGATTACTCGAACACTAATGAACCGATCTTCTTGAAATTTTGCAGGCTTATTTAATACATAAAAATGTAGTCTTTAATCGTTCGATTTTTTTTTTCGACAAAAAATGGCCGTTTTATAGCCAAAAAACGGCCGTTTTTTTCGTTAAAATCGAACCATTAACTTTGACTGTCCGCCATTTTGTGAAAAATGAATATTTTTTAAAATCCTTCGATTACAGACTAGTTTATACTTATATTTGACTAAATCCATCCGCATTTTTTTTTCAGATGATCCACTTTGCCGCAATGTTGGTCACCGCAAACCGTGTACATAAAAACATTATTTCATTGACGGCCATTTGCCACTAAACAATGTAATATTTTTCAATAAAAAAATTACTGAAAGTTCTTCAAGATGTGTTCTTTAAGATGGTATATTGATCGATTAAAAAAGTTTTGTAGTTTTCTTTAAAAAAATTCATGAAAAAGGCCTTTTTTGCGCTATAAGTGGGGGTAACGCCTTAACTGCGTACAATACTAAATGCACGTGGTGTTGTATCATGAGCTATTGTTCTATTTTTCTCGCGCTGCATGAAAGCAGTAATAAACGTTTTCCCGCCGGAGCCTCGAGCCTTATCATAGGGATGGGGGCAAGGTGACATGGTGAAGATTCAAAATATTTAACTTTTATTGATCCTCAGGAGGGACCGAACCTCCCGGAAACTAGCCGAAAAATAATTTATTTTCTGTATACCGGTGCGATGGTCTAGTGATTAGCGTGAGACTGTACATAACTAGATATAGTTGTACATAATGTAAATAGTATGTAAATAATTTAATAGTTCATAAGCTTTTTTCTCTCGCCCCTCTCCTATTTCTTTTTTTTTACAAACAGCCTCCCAATGAGAGCCCCAAGGTCCTTCGTAGTTTTCCCGCCACTACAGCGTTTCTACGAACCCAAACTCACGCTGTGAAGCCAATATTCACGCTACCAATGTCCGCAAAATAACACTCCTGCTGAATAAAATTGGATCTAGATCTAAAGTCAAAAACAATCAACGAGTGCTGTCACGCAGTCAGGTAGACTAAAAGTTTAGTACTAGCTTTATCTGTTTTTTTTTAGTCGGCTTGTACCTCGTTTTCCCGACATAAATGTACGTGTTATTCCCTGTACGATGTGAATAAATGATGTGTTAAGGCGTCTGGCCACCTTGGCCGATCGAAAAATGGGCATATTAAAACAAATAATAATAAACTCGAAAGTATGGCCCGGAATATTTTTATTTTTTTTACACAATGTCAGAAAGGGCTTTAAGAATAACGTTAATAAATTTCAGTTCAAAATATTTAAAAATAGCGCCGTTATGCACATTGCCGCGGAGGCCCTCCGCACGATACGCGCGGTCGTTGTCCCAGCTGTTACCCGGTCATGTCACACCTGAACAACAACAAAAATCTCCTCATTTGTGAGAAATGTCGCTACAATGTAACGTAGCGGTTTTTTTCGACCATTAAAAAAATTATGGTAAGCCGACGACAAAAAATTGTATTTTTCACCGAAATTATGCCTCACCATAATTTTTTTAATGGTCGAAAAAAAACCGCTACATTGTAGCGACACTACTCACGAATGAGCTGATTTTTTTTTTATGTGACAGGACCGGTCAACAGCTGGGACAACGACCGCGCGTATCGTGCGGAGGGCCTCCGCGACAATGTGCATAACGGCGCCATTTTTTAATATTTTGAACGGGAATTTATTAATGTTATTCTTAAAGTTCTTTCTGACGTTGTGTAAAAAAATAAAAATATTTCGGCCCATACTTTCGAGTTTATTATTTTTTTTAAATATACCCTTTTTTCCATCGGCCAAAGTGACCAGACACCTTAAAAAAAGTGGTTGGCGTGCTCGCCACTAAACCAGCGGACCGGGAGGTCCCGGGTTCGAATCTCAGTCGCGTACATTTCGTCGTGGAATGGTTTTCTTCGGCATTTCTCGGCGAAATAAGACTAGTTCCACAACTGGGTGCGGGGGGGGGACTCGATGACCGGCAGTATTCGTATAGGTTTTCCGCAGTTTCCCTATACCCATGACAGACATGTCATGATGAATATAATACAGAGGGGGAAGTCGGCTACGGCCGCAAGCAAGGGGAAACAGGGAGAAAGGTGGAGAAAAAAAGAGTAAACAGTAGAGGAAAAAAAGGCCACAATGAGGGGAAAAATAGGTAACAAACACGAACAGCGTGTACCTTAGGGAAAAAAATAGTTTGTTCCTATTGAAGGTGTGAATCTCTAGTTTTGAGATCTTCAGATCAAACATTTTTCGGATCAGCTAATTTTTAGTAGCCATCAAAAAACCAAAGTAAAAAAAAATTTCAAAATTTTTACTCACGTTTCACAGTCTGCACGGAATTTAATAATTTTTTTTTGAATGATCGGATCAAAAGGATCGTCTAGCTGGATTCTTCCCCTTTAATTTGAGCGGTAGGACAGCTCTGTACGATTGTTTCTCGCTGAGTTATCGATGTTCAAAGCAAAAATGACACTTTTTACTTTGATGACTGATTACTTGGAGACTAATGGTCGCACAGGAAAAAACCAGAGGGTTTTGGAAACTTTGATCATTCAAACAAATTTATTAAAGTCCGTGCAGACTGTGAAAGATGAGCAAAAATTTTGAAAATTTTTTTACTTTGGTTTTTTGATGGCTACTAAAAATTGCCTGAAGCGAAAAACTTTTGAGTTCAAGATCTCAAAACTAGAGATTCACACCTTCAATTTGCTTTTTTTATTTTGCTGTACGACCATTTTTCGAGGAGTTACAGCTATTTGAAAATGACCTTAAAATTGGCGGACTTTTTCAATATCCTTTAATTCTTTTGCCTAGTGTATAATCAAAAAGATCGAATGACCAAGTATTTCAAAGTATCGCTCACGACTATGCCGCAACCGGGTCTTCTGTAGATGAGTGCGTGTGTGTGTTAAAAGAAATTGTCAACGAGAATCATTATACGAAAATGTAAAACAACGACACCGCTCGAGACGGTCAAAGGTATTTACTATATTGTAATGTTTACTCACAGAATGTACGAGATAACTTTTTATCAAATGTGAATTGAACTATTATGTAACTCAAGATTTTGAAGTCATTTATTTCCAATTTCCCACATCCATGAGCGAAACAAGATCTCTCGAGGTCTCACAGCAAACGTTCTCCCGTAATTATTATCCCGAAGAGCACTCGTGTCTCCTTATGGTAGTAATCAAAGTACAGCATTTGCCGCTCCATGATTATAACTTCATATACATATACACGAAAAATATTTTCTAAACGTCTTCGGGCGTAACTCAGGTTTCTGAAAAAATGCAGAAGTTTTTCCAAGTGTAAAAATATTCGCATACACAAACGCACACACGCATTTGTTTTTTCTAAATTAATATATCTTTTTGCCATTTTGGAACATTCTTAACGTACTTTCATTTAAATCGCATTTTTTTCTTTACCATAATAAAGCGTTCTCTATGAAAAGGGGAAAAATTATTCAACGTCGTCCTATTAAGTTTGCCATGGCTATCACCGAACGTAACGTTGAGGATAGGCTATACTAGGGGTCCTGGAATCAGCTTGTATACTTTTGGTTAGCGGAGAATCTCGGTCAGACTTAGACAGGTGGAGATAACTAGCATCTTCTCGTAAAGTGAGATAGAAAGAGGGGAAAGGGGGGAGGAAAAGTTTGTGGTATATATAGTCATTAGTGGATAGAAGGTTTTGTAGTTATATACTAAAGCTAGTTGGAAAGAAGAGAGGACGGGTACCTACTCGTTACCCGACCGTAATTACCGCCACTAGCAGACCTCCGACTCGTTTTCTTTCCCGCCATTCTCGCCTCGCTCTTCCTTCCCGAAGAGTTCCTCCGACTCGCTTCCGGACCGCGTCTTACAACGCCGGCTATTCTCTCTTTTCGCCTCGAGATTGGTCGTTTTCTTTTTTCAAAACCCCGAAAGAGCTTTCGATATTCCTATACCGAACAAGTGCCAGCAATCACGAAGAATCCCCTATCCCATTGCAAATCACGCAGAAAGCTATCTGATCGATGTAACCCTGCTATCTGACTCCTTAGGGCTAAAGATAATTATTTCCGAGATATGTTTGACTAATGCAATTAAGTATTTCACATGCTTGAACAAAAATGACATACGCCCTTTTGTTACCGCATCATGTGAATTACCGGAATACATCGAAATTGGCAGCACCCCGTGCATCAAGAGCCAGATGTATCTCACAGCGTGAAATAACGACCTTAGTCATGCCGTCGTAATGCTGGCGCGAGGAAAAAAATTACTTTGACATCTGGCGCCTACCCTATACGAGTATGCAATGCATGTACGTCTTCGTAACGTATAATAGGATATACGTCGATCCTTTTTCCACTTTGTCCTGGGGTATCCATAAGAAATGGACAAAAGTATGAAAGTTATCCCATGAGTTTTACTGAGTCCATCTATGTTACTATATAGTCTTAGCCCTTGCTGCCACCCAAATCGGAAACCGACAAGGAAATGTGTAGAGGGCAACACTGAACATTTGAGAAAATTGATAAGCTGTATTTTCTCTGCGAGACTATGCAGGATTACTGAGAGAATTACAAGTTGAAGTCGTCCGATGGGTGGAATTGATAGAATTGTGTGGAATTGATTGACATTAAGTTGAATTGATATCAACGTCTAATTTTTGTTCGCTATTGTGGGTTACATTCGTGATCGGTAAATCCGGTTGAACATTGCCAATTGGGCTCTCACACGTAATCTGATCAAGATTGGTGGAAATTTGCCGAACTTTTTTTTTGCCGCATACCTAAGCTGTGTCCCTGATTTCTTAACCTCTCGATCAGTAGGCGGAGACGTATCGAAATATAGGTGAATTGTTGCATCAAACGCATCTCCACATGCGGCAATTAAAAATACATTATCAGTATCAGCTAAATGGAAATTTGCAAACCTTTCTTTTGCATACTCGACACATCCGATTTACTTTGATCAATATATAAAATCGTGAACGTAAACGCCTCATAAGCACCATGGTACATAGTTTTGTGCATCGCGATTCGAAGGGTTGTGGGAAAGCCTGTTTCAATGAAACACTAGCACCATTCGTTTGAAAAGCTTCTCATTGTAACTAACGCCATACAGCAAGTACGATTTACTTCGAGCAGTCTCAGGAGTAAGTTAAGACACAGAATTGCCCGACAGTAAGTTTGTAACTCGGAGGCTCATTGGCATTCGGTACATCCGAGATCCCTACTTTCATCTGATTAATGAGAATCCCCTTGACAAAATCACCGCACGAAGCAGCACACCGAGAGATGTTTAATTATTGTGGACAGTTGTACGTAGGCAAACCAGTCGTAATCCACTCGAGAATGTACGTTAGCTCGATCATACTAAACGTTCCGAGCTGAAATTGGCAGATACTATAGTTGAACGCATGCCTGACGAAACCGCGAAAATGAACATATGATATACGGTTATGGTTATAAAAATTGCACATCGAAATCTAACAACTGAATTTACATACAGTGGCGAATTCACTATTTCTGTACTTCGTTTTTCACTTCGTATGATAGCAAGACTTGTCGCTAGCCTAGCCGGAAGTTATCTGCGAAATTGTTTCAGTTTTCGAAGGAACTCTATACGTTTTGCAAGCAACAAGTTTGAATAAATCGTTCAGGTGTATAAACAATAAGCAGTATCTATGATTATAGCATAAGGTTGTTGCGCGTATCATCAACGGCTGATTATTAGTTGCCATATGCTACTTGGTTGCACAAAAAGTAGCAGCGTCGATTCGTCTGGTTGAAAATCCGTTTAGTTATATCCGAGCTTTGTCCTATAAACATTCAAGCTTCAGTAGTCTGTCGAGTCTTAAATTTTCGATAACTTGGGCTTTCCTTATTAAATGATTATTTCGCTACACTTAGAATTATAACAAGAGAGAAAGAAATACAATGATATTCAATAAAACCTTTTTTTCTGGAATGAAAAAAAGTTCAACCGAAACTAACATGGTAGTTGGAGTAGCATATATGTACTCTCCGCGTCAGTCTATACAACTATGGCATCGAAAAAAGCAATTTTTCACGTGTCCATTCGGGCGAACCACCCGCCGGCACTTCACCGTCCACCACCTGATTATTTCTTGTCCCTCTACGGCCGGTTTCCCCCAATGACGATATACTGCGCTATAACGTTCGTAGCCTGCGCATTGCTGCCTATAGCTCTTCCCCCCCTCTCTCGCTCTCCGCTTCCCAATCTAATAGCCGCTGAAAGTCTGGCGTGGAGGGTGTTTAATGAGAAATTTATCGTCCATTTTTTGTATGGCGACGACCAATTTTCAGGCCCTCTCATCCTTTAGTCACACATTTTCCAACTTTTTCTCTCCCAATCTCTTTTATCAAATTGTCTTCTTTTAAATCTCCGCGCATATATGGGGTTAAGCAATTTTCTCACTATCTCGAGGCAATGTGTATTACCTGTTGAAAGTCGAAAAACAAAAAATCCGTTCAAAAGAATTGTGAATCAGTCTGTAACAGGAATTTTTCGAAGAAATAATACAAAGCAACGATACTCTCGAAACCAAATTGGAGAGAGAATAAAATGAAATGCTGTGGAGATGTATCCAACGAGCTTACGACGTCCAAGGGCTTGGTGATGTACAACGTACAGATGATAAAGAATGATTTATACAGCAGTACAATTTCCTTGTGGATATCACCAGCAATGCGAATTCGTCAGGTTAACTGGGTTTTCGATCACCCGGGAGTGGCGAAGCACACTGGGGTGCATTGCACCGAAGAGAATCTCCGGTCGACTATACCTGGTAGCTTTTACTGCAATGCAAGAGGATGTCGTTCGTGTTGGTAGAATAAAATATCGAGTGCCATTCTTTTCCTGAAGCGGTTAAAAGTATATAAAAAAATCTTGTTTCCACAGGGTTGACATTGTAACAATGCAGCTCATAAATTCTATGCATATTTAAGTCCATAGAGGTTTCTGTTTCGTTGCGACCCGTCGAAATTAACATCCTGAACAATTAACGTGCAAACATTATTTGAACTGAAAATAATAACAATGCAGATGCTTTATCTACAATGATATTTTTCCTAGTTCAAACAATGTTTACGCGTTCATTTTTTCGTTGCTGAGATTTTATTATAGAAGAGTCGCGTGGAATGAACTTGCAGAACCAACTCTTCGGCAACGAAAATTAAATGAATAAAGTGATTGATTTTATTTTTGTTGCCGAAGAGTTGGTTCTGTAAGTTCATGTCCCATGACTCTTTCACATTGAAAACTTAGCGACTTATCACACCTAGGATCAGGGAGATCGCAATCATTTAGAAACGGCAAAACGAAGTGTGAATGCAAGGAGGAAAAAATATGTACACTATTTTTACCATTAGTTGAGAATACGTTAATTATCAATTTGCTCATTTTCGTCGGCAATTGAACATAGCTCTCAAAAGGAAACCGTTTTCGATGCCCTCTGATTTCGTTCAAATTGGAACGCGTCATTTTTCATCGTAAGGTAAATGTGGCTTACTTTTTTTCGGCAGAAACGTAGTGAAATTCGTGATCATAGTGAATTTACGTAGTGAAATTCGGCCGCAACACTAGATACCTTCAGTGTGATTTTTTCAGTTCCGCAGATTTCTAGTTGCGATATTATATTGACACAAATTGAAGAATAATGCTTCCCATGCGGAAAAGTGATAGGGCATCCCTAATAAAAATAAGGGCCTTTCAGGGCTTTCCTAGTGCTTTCCCTAATAGGGATTTCCACAATGGGCCCAGGCTTGGCCATTATCGGGATAAACTTGTAAGGATTTCCACAATAGGCCCCGACTTGGCCATTATGGGGATAAACCTATAGGGATTTCCACAAAAGGACCCGACTGGGCCATTATAGGGATAAACCTGTAGGGATTTCCACAATAGGGCCAGACTTGACCAGTATAGGGATAAACAAGTAGGGATCTTCACAATAGGCACAGATCTGACTATTATAGCGATAAACCAGTGTAAATAGCTTAGGCTACATGGTTGATGGTATTTCAATTATTCAAATCGATTATATATATCGATCGAATAATACTATTGAACGCAAATTGGGAAAAAGCGTAAGGGCATTAGCAAATAAAACATCAACGATGAACACAAATATGCAGACACACATCAGACAGTATTTATTTATCAAATTAAAGAAACCTTTTCCATAGATACAAACAATTATTCGTGGTTTCACTCATAAATGGAGTAATGCTAGCGCATAAGTGTGAACAGTCCCAACCGGTTTTCTCGACATTTTTATAGCAACTAATTTCCGGTCAATACTCATCATAGGGAAAATTATTTCTTCTGAAGACTTCGCTGATATTTCCGATAAATTGGTCTTTGTTTTCCAGATCGTTCCCTCAATGGAAATAGATTCTAGTGATTCAGTAGACCCATATATTTTTTTATTTCTACTACACATCCATTCCTTAGAATGGATTATTTTTTGTATTAATTTTGTCATGGCTGTTTGTCATAAAGGCTCACATGCAAATACGCAATCACATTTCTACGCACGCACACATACACATGTACTCACGCCCACACCTATGCACATGAACAATTACATTAAAACAAATACAGATATACCCTGACGCATTTAACATACACGTATATCCACTGATACGGATATTTTATGGCGCTGAAATGGTTATGATGAGGCGCCGTTGAGGTATTTTCAGGGCGCTAAAATGGTTTTGATGAGGCGCCATTGAGGCAACTTATAAGGCCCCGGCCGTTGCGCCTTTAAGGGCCCTTGTTGACAAAGTGTGACCGGCCGCTAACGGCCCTCATGTGGCTTCCAGATTAGGGCCTGAATCAAGTTAGGGGAATATTATTGGGGCACGATCACAGCCCCAACTCAATTTCCGCACGGGTTATGGCAAATAATTAAAAATTGAGTTTATTCAATTCTGACGAATTAAATTGTTGGAAATGTATAGGGGTTACAAGATGAAAAAGTTGCATGGCATAAAAACTCGTATTCTATATATTCCAACAAAACCATTCCCATTCGAAGAAACTAAAAAACTAGGTGATACGTATATTTTTATTTTCTTCGAAAAATCTTGTTTGTGGGATGGATTACCCCTGGCACACTATCGAGAATAAGTTGTATGGCTTCCTTTGGGTTGTAAGGGCGTCTTAAAATGATATTTCAATTTTTTAAATAAAATTAATTTTTTATTTAAAAAGTACGAATATTTTTATTCGAATATAAGGTACAAATATGGAGGTCATGTGTAGAGCGAAATATTCGATAAACGGCATATAAACGGCATGGACTTGGAAGATAATCTTTCAACAAGATGGCGCAGCCTGCCACACCGCGGGCAAAACAATGTAGTTATTGCAGACGAAGTTTCATCGTCGTGTAATTTCGCGCCGCGGCGATGTGAATTGGCCACCAACATCGTGCGATTTGACGCCATTGGACTTCTTTCTTTGGGGTTTTCTGAAAAGAAAAGTGTATGCCAATGATTTACGGTTACTGGTAACGATTAATTTTAGAGTCAATTAAAGTAAAGAATAAGCGATTCGATATGGATAGCTGCCAGATGTGCATCAATTTCTGCACCCCAAAAACTCTTAAAATACAATACTTCGCAAGAATCTGCGGATGTATACGAAATCGCGCCAGAAGGGAGTCAAAAAACGAAGGAGCTGGGTTTTGAAAGAAATGCAACAGAATATTGCTGAAACGGTCAAAATCGCCAATTAGCACATAAAAAGCTCTGTGTTAATTAGGAAGATAGATTTAAACAGTATAATACGATTCGAATGGACATTCGGTTGCAGCTATATAGAGATAATTAACCTGTTAAATGATGAGGTTTTTTCGAAAAAAGCAGAACTCTATCCCTCCTCCTTTTTCGGAATTTCCCTACGCATTTGAGTTCATAAAAATATGAACAGCAATTTTCATCTAATAAAGGTTTTGCAATTTTTGGCCCTTATACATGTCTATTAACGTACCCCGTCAAAAATGGACAAAGCCCATTTTTGTTTATTCACCATAATCATTATTCTGTAATTGCTTTCAATTACATATCTCGACTAGAAATATGCGAGGCTGCAAAAATCACTCTGCGGGTGTCTATCTTTGAGGGTAAATTTCAGCTTTAGAAACCGTTTGCTCGTCACTAACGACAGTACGGGTCATTTAAGTTTCTATGAAGAATTATATATCCCAAAATGAACAAAATCGGATGAGCAAATCGGAAAAAATATTATATCGAGGTAGTCCGCCCCTGAAATGAGGTTAAAAAAACCCCAAAATACGTATCTCTTACTTTTTAATTATCTCAAATGCAAATGGTTTCGTTGAAATATACAGAATTGTTTTTGTGTTATATAACATTTTCAACTCTCAACCCTTATGGATTGTTTACACTTCATCTCACCAGAATCGAAGATAGTCCATTTTTCATTATTCATCATAGGCATGTTTGTCCGATATGGGTTTCGATTAAATGTCTACTAGAAATAGGCGAAACTAAAAACAAGGAACACCCTAAAGGTGTCCAACTTTCAAGATGTAAGAAAAAATACATCTTATTAGACTTCGATAAGGAATAACATATCACAAATGGCATGAAACCGGAGGGGGAGGGGCTTGAGAAACGTTTTTGTAGTCAGTTCAACCACCATACACGTAGCATATTGTCACGTTGCAATAAAATAAACCACAAGGAAGGTGACTCGCGGACGAATATCATTAATTACAAGCTAGTTAATAAACCGTACAAGATCCGAAGGCAACTAAGGCGAGAAGAGAAAACGCTTTGTCGGTCAGATCAGGGTGTCTTAAGGGCAAGAATATAGCGAAAATATTCAAGAAAGCGACAAGGCGTGACGATGGGTTACTTGGCAAGGCCAACGACTAATTACAACTAAAACTCGGGAAAAGTAGATCTTGGCTTTGATGAATTTGTTTTCCAGAGTGCATCAAACTGGGTATCCCATGTAAGATACAAACACTTCAGGAAGCTCTTGGAAAGCTAGAAATTATATTTCAAGGTACTCCTAAATTTCCTCGTAAACGTTAATAATTGCATGCGTAAATAAACCATATATCATGAATAATAAATTCGAATAATAATGTACATGTTAGAATAAAACTGAAGATTGTGTGAAAAAATATATAGTCTTATGTCACTTCGATGCGATTCAAAAGAAATAACATCTCCGTTTAAATGTATATTTTTCTTGATTAAGGAACTATCTAAAAGAGTTTATCGGGTTTAAGCGAAGTAAGATTTTCTCCAGTTGGAATGAATCAAGTTGAAAACCCCGAAGGCGCTGGTCTAAAAGGGAAAGTATCAACTTTAATGCGGTTACGAGATGAAAAACATCGATTTTTCAGTAATGTACTAGACGCCATTTCGTCGACTCATTAAACTGTACACATATTTGTCAATGCAAGTTTAGGATTCGACTTTTCGACGTAATTTTGACCTTTGTCAGTGATTATCTTCATCAAAAATTCGCGTCACAACGTTCGCGTTGTGCATCAAAAATTCGCGTCACACGCGTTATTTCGATACTTACCGCTTTCCTGTATTCATTATTTTGTTTTCTGTGGAAAAATATAATTTCCCGATAATAAACACGAACGTCAGCGGAAAAAAAACCGTTAACGCTTTAACGAACTCGTTAATACTGCACGACTATATGATTGCGACGTATACTTTTAATGTTAAGATGTTGAAGTTTCCGTCGTTTGATTGGAACCATATTTTTTTTTCCGGCATGACCTATAGTGAACAATATCTTTGACAATGACGGTGAACAGCTCACAGCATAATCTGCAATGAAATATCGAACGGTACTAAAAATAGGTGAATTAGAGACGCTGGGTAAGCTTGAAATGTCAAAAATACGATTACTGCAGTGCGAATCAGCGGAAGATTTGAGCGATCTTGCTAGAGGTCCTGGCATAAAGAATAAAGAGAAATCGGCCTACACAAAGACGATGGGCATTAGAGAGTAATGATAATAATACGAGTACTGCCGCGAAGAAACAGAAAATAATTGAGTTGGATGGACAACGTCCATCACGTCCATCTAGATACGTACAAGTTCATTTTGGTGAAAAACGTTTTGAATAGAAAATATCATTCTATCAATTTACAATAAAAAGGTCTTCGTCATTTATTTCCTAACTTTATTAGTAATGGAGATATATCCACCGAAAGTTTATCTCGTCATCTGTCACCCGTCGTTTCACCTCCCCCTCATCAAAACTGGCGTTGTTTATAACTCCATTACTAACAGAGGTTGTAAACTTATTGTTTAAACAATTAATTTTGTTATAAAGAAAAACACTTACAAATAAGAACTTTCATATTCCCATTACCTAGACCCAAAAATGAAAAAAAATCTAACAAAGATATTGCAAATACCTCTAAATTTGTACGGAAAATGTAAATTTGCCTCCCTTTTTTTCTTATGCGATCTTCTCGAAACCATGTTTTATAAAACGGTGTGAATTGTATGTCAAAACCGTTTCGTCCGATTCAATTCTCATTCGGGCGGAGCATGTTTATACCATTTTCCATCGTGATTCTTTTTGATTGATGATTCTTTTATATGTTCAGCTATTTGTTAATAACAATTGAGTAAGTTGTTTTTCTTTGTCGAAAAAATCGTTTCTATTGTTTTCCGTTTTTGGACTTTCCACAATTTTAAAAAAGTATCTGACTATATTCCCGCCGTTTATAATTGTACTAAAGGGACATTTAAAAAAAAAATTCATTTCATCACCATATTTGAGAGAATTCTTCATCACCCTAGTTGACAGAACCACCTACACTGATTGGCAATGCAACAAGGACGGCATGTTTCGATAATGATAATTACATTGTTTATCAATATTTTTCTATTAAAGCACTCAAACTTGACAAGACTATAAATATAAATAAAATTATGAATATGACATTTTGGATCTGTGCAGAGCACTGTAAAAAATAAGCGTGTTGTCGATGTGTTAAAGCAACACACAATACGTCTACAACGTGTGTTGGACCTGGTTAATGCGTTGAAACAATGTGATTTGCTTATTTTACCGTGCTGAAACAATACGCTCTATACCATTCTTGGTAACAACACGTTTTTAATGAGTTGCCGGCGAACACGCTTAATGTAACACACATGGAGCGTGTTGAATCAACCCATTTTCTCCCAAACAACACACTTAGTGTAGGTACTCTGTAAAAAATAAGCGTGTTGTCGGTGTGTTGAAGCAACACACAACACGCCTACAACGTGTATAGAACCTGGTTATCGCATTGAAACAACGTGTTTTACTTATTTTACTGTGTTGAAACAATACGCTCTATACCATTCTTGGTAACAACACGTTTTTAATGAGTTGCCGGAGAACACGCCTAATGTAACACACATGAAGCGTGTCGAATCAACCCATTTTCTCCCGAACAACACACTTAGTGTAGGTACACGCGACTCGAACGACACAAAGCGTCGTAAAATAACTCACTTGCACGCGTGTACCATAAACAACACGCGTCCAGTGAGTTGACGATATGGCGACTTCATAACTTCGCTATATTATGGACGGACGTGCGAAAGAGTTTTTTAATTACAATTTGTGTTATTTTAAAAGCTAAATACATAAGTTTTTACTCGTCGAGCAGACCTACATGAATGGCGAAAATAATTTGTTCTGTGAAACCATGGTAAGTGCAACACTTAGTTTATTGACGTATATATAAAATAATTTTTTGGTAAAGGGTCAATGCGAAGAAAATTTTTTATTCTGTGCAGATCAATATTTTGTTCGTTGCTCAGAAAAGTTTCTGTCCAGAGTGCTTAAAGATCCTTTTTAGGGGCAAGGGGGAAAATACAATTCTATGCGGACCAAGTTTTCTGTTCGGTGAGAAGAAAATTTTCTGGGCGGATTGGAGGAAATTTCTTGTTCGAGGCAAAGCAAATTCTTTATTTTGTGCGGACCAATTTTTCTTTCCAGGGCAAAGAAAATTGGCTGTCCGGAGTGAAAGAAATTCCTCGTTCGTGGCAAACGAAATTTTTTATTCTGTGCGGACCAACTTTTCTGTCCGGATGGCAGTAAATTTCTTGTTCAGGGCAAAGAAAATTCTTTATTTTGTGCGAACCAATTTTTCTGTCCAGGGCAAAGAATATTGTCTGTCCGGAGTGAAAGAAATTCCTTGTTCGGGGCAAACGCAATTTTTTATTCAGTGCTTTAGAGATTTCCTGATCAGTTCGAATAGCGATTTTCTTCCCAACGAATTTCTCGATTCACTATATATCAAAGTACAAACAGCCAAATGTTTTTATACTTCTTTAATAATTTATCATACTTTTCAACATGTGGAACAACTAGCAACGAGTACGGATGCGAAAAAAGGACAGCATAAGAAATTTACAACATCACGCATGTCACAATCGAAGTCGACTGGACCAGGGACCATACGAAATCCCATGATATTACCAGAGCTCACAGATGAATCGGAAAAGATGTTGGGCACTATCGGGAGAAGTCGACGACTGTCATGGGAAGCTACATCGCGTAGGATACTGCATATCTTCCAGTGCTATTCAATCTTTTTCCTTCATGTTTTTATGCGTCTATTAAGGCGGGATATGCATTCAAAAACTTAACCAATTTTGGGCGATTTTTAAAACTAAGGAATAATTATTCTCCATCTATCAAACTGTAGGTATTCTTTAATAGTATATTTATCTATTCAACATAATTTTTTTAATTCATTCAAAGTGGCCGAGCTGTGGCAGAGTGTTACAGCAAGGTTGCCGCGGCAGTTGTGAATCGGCGTGCAGTCTATAGCTTCCGTAGACTTTGATTTGCAAAAAAATTCAATTCTTTTCCAGTTAGAACATATATAGTTTCTATTTGACAGTAATTAAAATGAAGAAAATTCAAATTTAAGAGAATGGCACACGTTTACAAAAAAATCAACCCTTCACGCAAAGTATCTGTAAAATTTGCATTGAAAAAGTAGTTTTTAAAATAATTTTTGAAAAACAATTCTCGTCAAGTAAAAGAAATATTGTCAATATTTCTACCAAGTTTCAACTCAGTCGGCTTTATAGTTTTAGAGTAATCCTGCACGTCAATTTCGAAAATGTATTTATGGGAAAAAGGGGTTTGAAGTTTTCGCCCGCTACGAATCCAAGCAGTAAGACACAGCGTTGGCGGGCTGCAACGTTTAAAATTTTTCGAATTTCGTTTTGAAACTTCTGGAAAATATATTACATATATAGATCTATCGTTTAAAGAAAAAAAAGAAATAGATTTTTTATCGTTGTAAATGTATATCTCGCCTTAAAAGTGTTTTAGTTTAACATAATGGAACATGAAAAGTCGATTTGTACGTTGATAAAGTAAAAGAAAAATAAATACTGTAATTCAAAAATATAATTTTTGTATGTATTCAATAATGTAGATAATACGCCGACTCACACACACACACACACACGCACGCACGCACGCACGCACACACACACACACACACACACACACACACACACACACACACACACACACACACACACACACACACACACACACACACACACACACACACACACACACACACACACACACACACACACACACACACACACGCACGCACGCACGCACGCATGCATGCTCATAAAATGTAAAATGCTCATGCTGGACATGCTCATGGACATGCTCATAAAATGTAAATGCTCATGCTGGACATGCTAAAATGGACAAGCTCATAAAATGTAAAATGTCTTCATTACTCTTCTCGTTCAATATAACCATGTATTCCGTTTCTTGATGAAAAAACCGCAAGCAGCCGATAGCACAATGGTTAGCGTACGTACATTAGGTATAGAAGTAACTAGGTTAGGTAGGTTGGAGACCAGGTAATGACAATAAAATTTATTCGCAGGAATTGATTTCAGGACGACTGGAAATCATCAATTATAGTAGTACACCATCGGAATAAGCCACCAGTAACGGAGAAACCTTTTTTTTTATTTTCGAACGTATGCCTCCGTGACGTCTTGTACATTATTCCCAAACGTCCACAAGTACACATAAAAAGTGTGTTGATTTAGCCATCAAAACATTTTAAACGTGTTGAAATTGGCGACAAGCGTTCACACGCGTAAAGTGTATCGAAACAATACGCTTTGAACTTGCTAAAACACACTTGAAGCGTGTTAAAAGAACACGCGTAAAATGTGTCGTTACGACATCAAAACACGCGTTACCGTGTTGAAAAGAGCGACAAGATTACACACGCAAAACGTGTTAAAACAACGCGCTTGTTTTTACAGTGTACGTGACGTCTTGTACATTATTTCCAAGCGTCCACAAGTACACATAAAAAAGTGTGTTGATTTAGCCATCAAAACATTTTAAACGATGTTAAAATTGGCGACAACCGTTAACACGCCTAAAGTCTATCGAAGCAACACGCTTTGAACTTGCTAAAACACGCTTGAAGCGTGTTGAAAAAACACGCGTAAAATGTGTCGTTACGACATTAACACACGCGTTACCGTGTTGAAAAGAGCGACAAGATTATACACGGAAAACGTGTTAAAACAACGCGCTTTTTTGTACAGTGAGTCCTTCCCCTTCACGTGCCTACCTTATTCCGACACTTCCTTCCACCTTGCGGCCGCGGCCGCCTTGCGCTTCTGAATCGCATTCACCACGACATTTCTGTCATGGGCATTGGGGAAACTGCGGAAAACCTATAACGATATAGCCGGTCCTAGGTCCGCTTTCTAGTTTTAGAACTACGTCGCGGTTCGTCGAGAAATTAATCACGGATTACAGGCGATACACACACGTGCCGGTTCATGTGCGTCACATTTGTGTACAACTAGAGCTACCTCATGCCCGTATTTATTTTTCTCCCAGATAACAAGGTTGGGTTTCGAACCCGCAACCTCGCAATGTTCTGGTTTAGCGACAAGCACGCTAATCACTAGAGTAACACTGCGATTTATACAAGGCCATGTACTAATTGTGGGTAAAATCCCGACCTCGTCATCGCAACATTCTCCTAAGAAAAAAAAATTCAAAATTGGCCCATTTTTTCGGCACAATGCCAGACCCAAAAATTTGGTATCTGGCGACCATGCAAATTTCGTCATTGTTTGATATCCGATTAATTGCTGTGGAATATTTATTATATTAATTGGTTCTTTTAATGGTGCTGAAGCTTGCATCGTTGGGGTGCAACGAAAATTCTCCTTTATTTTTTTTTCTTTATTCTCATTATCATTTAAAATCATTTGTTGCAGATTTAGGTTACAGATCCCTAGCATAAGAATTTTCAAAAGCGTTTCTGTGGTTTGGCAGCCGAAATGTGCCAAAAAAGCTAGGCGTGTTTGTTAAACACGCCTAGCTTTTTAATATTAAATATTAAAGCCATTAAATATTTAAAAAAAATTTTCGTTGCATACCAAGTATACAAACTTCAACCCCGTTTTTTAACGGGCTACACCTACCCAGGTGGGTAAAAAAAACTGCATTTCCCGAAAATATTTTTATTCGATACACTGAGAAAAAGAAATCGTTGAATGTGCAAAATGCATTTTGTTGTCTCGAAATTTTGTTGTTTTAACAGTTGCTCAGACATGCTAAATAAGCTACAGTTCACACCACTAAAACTATCAGTTAGATTAACAAAACGTTTGTTATGCAAATAAAAAATCAAGTTGAACGTATTTAAAGCTACATTTTGTTAAACCAACTGAATTTTGGTTGGATGAACGAATTTTTTTTTTCAGTGTAGTATTACCTTTTAGCTATATTTCTTAAAAATTTCATTGAAATATCTCTAAAATAGAATCAGCGCTACAGCTTCTTCCAGTGAGCCGGGCGAGCGTTAGCTCTATCATGCTTCAAACTTTAAACGCGTTTTTCTTGAAATACGGTTTTCAAAGTCGGTGAACATGATATCTCGAGAACCACTTGACGGATTGTTTCCAAATTTACAGGGGATACGATGAGAAACACTTAAAGGTCGTTGACAATCTTACTTTTATAAAATCGATTATTATTTTTTAATAGTTACGTAAAAATGACGACTTTTTTCATAGATTTTGTATGCTCGAGCTCTAATTCGTCGCCATGTTGTTGAAATTTTTTTTTTTTAATTCACGATCTTCAACGTCTCGTAGGGGAGGTAGGGGCTACAAATAACAGAGATAAAAAGTAACAAGCGAGTTGCCGTTAAAGAAATACGTAGGGGATTTTGAAAATATAAATTTGGTGTAATTGACAAGCATTTAAACTACAAACTCAATTTTCGATAGAAAAAGGGCAATCATTTGATAATAACTAATGTTATAATGAACTCAAGGAAAATCCTGTACGCATTTCTCTTTGTAATGTTATTTTGAAAATGTGCTCACAATTTGGAATGAAAAGAATGAAAATGGTTGGAGTTATAGCTGCGTGCCGTTTTGAAAAATTGTGTTATGAGAAAAACGGTCGATGTTTCACACACGGGCCTGCGGACCTTTGTTTTACAAGTACCAAACTTTTTCCCCCTTATTCTAGATGGTGGCATCCCTCAAGCCAATTAAAAAAAAACAATTTTTTTGAAAAATTCGCCAGTGTTGTTACCCCTTAATTCCCTTACTTTTCGTGCGCATACCTACTCCGTTTCTGTGCGTTATAGTACTAAGGTTGTTCCTATACGATGTTTTCCTTTACTGTACGAGCATCAATTACTTTACGACCTCAGAAACAACTTTTATGTTGCAGTACGAAGACTTATAAAATACGTACTGAAAGAGGCGCCACTTCGAAAGAGGTATATGAGTTGGCTGCAAAAGAAGTTTCGGAAAAAAACCGAATAGACAGTTCGCGAATATGATATTTGTCACGTCACTCTTTTAAAATTCGTGAAGTAACTGAAAAAGGTGTTCCAGCGGAGACTGTGTTTCCAGTTGGAAATGTGATTGTTGTGCTTAAATAATTAATACTTAACTTAAATAAGGAATTCACAAAAATATTTATTAGTTTAATTTAATTGAAAACTAAATTTATTTAATGCTGGTAAAACATGCCCCTCCTGTTAAAACCTGCCCGAGCCTTATTACAACTAGCCCTGAAAGCGGGTTAAAAGTAACATGGAACTTAAAAAAAAGCGGCTCTATTAATTATCTGCTTGCATTACGTCCATTTTTTTTTTTAATTGCAGCAGATCAATTTCCTTTAACATGGGCTAATAACCATTTTTATACAATCATCCGTTTGAGATATACAAGCTTTTAACTAAAACTTGTTACGTTTGACCCCGGTCTCCTCTATTTTGTGTTAACTTCAATAACCCGTTTGGTTGTTACATTTCAGTTGGAGGGTGTCCACCGCAAACAGCGCGAAAAATTTGATTACCAGCCGGCAGCCATGTTTTTGTTGGTTTTCTGTATTTTTTGGTCATTTTGTTTAGGGCTCTCAATATACCCTTGTGTTCAAAAAAGATGTTTCTTTTTCACCAACTACTTTCCGAAAAAAAAATCGGAATTCGGTCATTTTTTCGGGCCTCTAGGCAGATGTACGTCCTTAATGATAAGATGTTCGATTCCAATCACCGCGTATCTAATCTATGCACACTTCGATGGTAAATGCAACGCGATGAAAATAACTTATTCATCGGGAATTTTGCTGCCGAAAAAGACGTAATTTCCACCCTTGTTCCCAATGGGACAGTAGGTTTATATTTATAATTAAAATATTATATTTTAATTTCCGTTCGGTTACAACGGAAAACTGGCAATTAAGATAAGTGTGTGCGTGTGTGTGTATGTATCAGATGAAAATGCCACTTTTTCGAAATGTGATGTTTTAACCGAGTTCCATACAACTGTTATAGGCAATCAGGGGAGGATGCTTCCCGGTACTGATCGTGAGAGCGTGCAATTTCCTTGCATATAGTACAGTGGTAGAAATACATTTTTCATTATACAAGGAGTGGCGGATATTTACATATTGGAACAAGTCCACAGTTTGTATAACAATGCATCATTTGAATTAGCAACATTTTGATCTATCGATATTTCAATTTCGAAAAAAAGCATCGTCATAGGATGACCGAATATTTTCTATAAGTTTGGCGTAAGTAGATTGCATTTATTGCGCCTCAAACAGGACAACAATGGTGCGCATCGATACCAATCTTACAATAAGAGCACTAACAACTGTCTTCAAATACAATGAATTATAATTGTTCAGACATGAATAATTCAGTTTGTGCAACGAGTAATTCGTATAAACTTGCGTGCCTTGAGTGAACGTGAAAAATATATACGACATTATGTGAGGGTACAAAGAAGTAGCGAAAAACCATGCTTCTACTATCTCCGAAACGCGGTATTTATTTTATGAAGAAGCATAGCGTCGTTTCGGACGTTTATGGCGAGACGAAAGACCTCTGACGGCTAAAATGTTAACTGTATCGGCTACGGTAAAGTAATGGGATTTTGACCAACCTACTTTCGTATCACTAGGAGCCACAGGAGCGCGAAGTATAAAAAGCATGAAAAAAATTCCGCACAGTTCATGTGCGAAGAATGTATCAAAGGAAAAGGGTGACAAATTATTTGAATTTAGACTTTTTCTGAATTAAGGAAAAAGTTCATAAATGTTTTTTTTTGAGTTTTTGATTACGCGGTTGTTTATTAAATAATAGTGTCTCACAAACAGCATGACGATGTGAATAAGGTAGTGTTGACAAGTAAAATTGATATCAAGATGGTCTACAGAAAATATGACAAATCGAATCTGGTCAAATGAAAAACCATTTTTCCCTTTTTTCCCGAAACGAATTACTTTACAGTGACCATGAAAGTTTTACTTAAAAACACCCTAAACACTGTTGTCATGAATGATTTTAGATTTTCAAACCGAAGGATCAGAAGAATAGGAGGGATTTAGGCACGTTGCTGTAAGCGACGGAATTATAAAGGTTCCTAAGGGCTATGCAACTGTAATAAAAATTGTAATCGAATGAAGAAAATATACAGTGACTCCGACCTCTTCGCGTTCTTAATTTATTCTGCAGTTGAGTTATTAGTTATTATTTTACAAAACAACAATATACGAAAGACGCAGTTTAAAGGAAGTAAAAAAGAATTACGAAACATTTTTTTTTTTCTAAAAATTCTGTTAGTAATTTTTCAGTATAAGGCGCCAGTCTGCGCGGCAACGAAGGTAACATTGTGCCCGTTTAATATTTACTTTTTGGAAGAATCGCTTATCTTGATGTTTTGTTTAGCCTACATATTCCCACGAGATGAGAATAATAGTATTCGCGTGCCACCGTTCACCACGATGTCATACAGGTATCGCTATTTCCTGGCTCGGCCCACCCAATGTCGATACGAACACACAAGTTGTACGGAGCAACGTGTCTCGCGAGTCTCATTGCATTTTCTACGTTGCCGAGTTCACGGAATCGTCGTTGAAGTTTTGCCAGACTGGTGAGGATATGTTATCCTGGGCATGTTAATAGAAGATCGGTATTCTAACCACGTACTGAGGATAAGAAGAACTTAGAAAGTGCAAGTAGTAATCCCAGTCTGCGTCGCTCTCACCTAGATCTTATAGACGCACACCCTAAATAGAACCTCCTCAGTATCTGTGTGTGTGTAGAGAAAGAGAGAGAGAGAGAGAGAGAGAGAGAGAGAGAGAGAGAGAAGGCGGAAGCGCCTGCTATGGCATGTAAGTATGCGTCCCCCATGGCTCACGTCGTGGCTGGCTCTAATTAATCTTCCAAATTCCGCGGACCTCGATTTTGATAACAATTTGATCGAATTATATCCCTAATATATGCGAGTGTATAGCCTTCGCTGTAAGTATCAGACCCTCTATTTTTCTGCCCGGTAAAGAAAAGGTAAAGGTGAAACTAATTACTGCAGTAATTGCAAAAAAGTGAGGACTTACAGAAGATTTATTAATTTCAGGCGTATTTTTTTAAGGCCATCTTTCTCAACTTCTCACTACGAAAATATTGTGAAATAACTGGGTATCATAGGGGATATCTTGCTTCGCGACAGCACCGTGACACCAAATAACAAGAGAATAATGAGAAAAGCCCAGACTCTGTCTGTTTGTTTGTCTATAACGCTTAGGGGGAGGCCCGGACCAGTGGCGCGGGCTGCCCTAAGAGTCCTGGAAGGGGTCGTTCAGCGACCCCCGAGCAACCGCGTTTTTTTTTAAAGAATTATGCTCCGGAGATCGCGCAACGCACTCTTATATATGCACTACCGGCGGAAAGTTTCCGGACAAGAGTTGGAAAAAGTGCCCGAACGGTTCTTTATGCCATTTCGCCGGTAGTTGGGCTAGGCCAATTTGACCAACGGCATTTTAAAGAGGGGGGATTTACCTCCATTTTGGCTTATAAGAAAAAATTTTACGATTTTTTTTACACTTGGCACCCAGTTTTGAAAACGACAATTTTTTGTCGTTTTTTTGTTGTTTTGTGAGTGGACCCCGTTTACAGTAAAAATCTTTTTTATGCATTTCTCCTATTAAAATCATAAAAGGAGAAGCCTAAGCTTCAATTTCATTTTGTAGAAAAATTTTTGCGATTTTTTTTCCCAAAAATATTTCGTTTTTTCGATAAAAATATACAATATGAAAATTGCTCCGGAGTACGAAAACGACGAGGTTTACAACAAAACCTCAAGACGGTAAAAAGTTACGTTACTTTTTGTTGAGTTCATGAGAATTTTTTCAGATTTTTTTGCGAATTTTTTTTTTAATTTATTTCCGGTCGGAACTCGATTGATCTCAACACCATGATAATAATATAATTAATTTTTTTATTTACATATTATACTTTGGTCTCGTCGAAAAAACCTCCTCTCGCTGACAGCACGCTCTTAATCGTCGTAATTGAAATGTTTTTTCCACGACTTTCGACAAACTGCGCTTGAATGTTTGCCGCCGTGAGTTTTCGATTCCTTTTAGACATCACAATTATTGATTAGTCTTCCGCTTTGGAAGTAACAGGAGGCCTCCCGGAACGATTTTTATCGCGGTTCGATTGTGTCTCTCTGAAACGTTTTATAGCATCCCCAACGGTTGATTTGGGTATTTTCAATCGATTTGCGATGTAGCGAATTTTGAACCCTTCATTGCAAAGTGCAAGGATTGATGCACGCTTTTTGATGCTTATATTGGGTCGACGACCCATTTTTTCTTCAAAAAAAAAAAAACTCTAATGAAGTCAAAAATTTTATTTAATTAACCGTCAATAAATTAATAGTTAAACACACTTCAAATTCAATATATTATTCGACATGATACGACGGGAAAATCTAACGCGAACGTTTTTTCGATGCTTGCCGAAGAAGTACTGCGTCGAAATAATTTTTGAATTTTTTTTCATTGTAACACGTAAAGAGTGCGTGAACGTTTCTCCCACTCTTTGTAGAGTAGTAAAAAAAAATATATATCGCTCACCTATGCGACAAAGCGAACGCTCGCGAACGCTCGACAATGCGAACCTCGCAAAAAAATAAACAAGGAACAAGGACAGACACTCCGTCGCGAGATTCGCTATGTTCGCTGACTACTCTACTTCGAAAACAAGAAGAAAACAAAGAGTGGGAGAAACGTCCACGCACTCTTTACGTGTTACAATGAAAAAATATTCAAAAATTATTTCGACTGAGTACTTCTTTGGCAAGCATCGAAAAAACGTTCGCGTTAGATTTTCCTGTCGTATCGTGTCGAATAATATATTGAATTTGAAGTGTGTTTAACTATTAATTTATTGACGGTTAATTAAATAAAATTTTCGACTTCTTAGAGTTAATTTTATTTTTATTTTTAAGAAAAAAACTGGTCGTCGACCCAATTTAAGCATCGAAAAGCGTGCATCAATCCTTGCTCTTTGCAATGAAGGGTTCAAAATTCGCTACATTGCAAATCGATTGAAAATACCCAAATCAACCGTTGGGGATGCTATAAAACGCTTCAGAGAGACACAATCCTGTTACTTCCAAAGCGGAAGACCAATCAATAATTGTGATGTCTAAAAGGAATCGAAAACTTACGGCGGCAAGCATCCAAGCGCAGTTTGTCGAAAGTCGTGGAAAAAACATTTCAATTACGACGATTAAACAACGCTTGCGCAGCGCACAATTATACGGAAGAGTCGCAACGAAAAAGCCACTCTTGCGCCGTGGAAACAAAAAGAAGCGATTGAATTGGGCACGCAAGCACAAGAATTGGACGATCGAAGATTGGAAACGGGTGTTATGGACCGACGAATCCAAATTTGAAATATTTGGAGGAAAACGTCGAGTTTTCGTTCGTCGCTCAGCTAACGAGAAAATGCATCCTGATTGCGTAATTCCAACCGTTAAACACGGCGGCGGTTCTGTAATGGTGTGGGGATCTTTTTCGTATGCTGGTGCGGGGGACCTCTACCGAGTCAAAGGAATCCTGGACCAAAAAGGATATCACGCGATTCTGAAAAACCACGCTGTTCCTTCTGGGAAGCGACTCATCGGAAGGGGGTTCGTTTTTCAACAAGACAACGACCCGAAACATACTTCACAAATTCTGCTCGAAGTATCTTGAAACGAAGCAAAAAAGTGGGGAGCTTCAAATTATGCAATGGCCTCCTCAATCTCCCGATCTCAATCCCATAGAGCTGCTGTGGGATGAAATGGATCGGCAAGTGCGCAAGGTCACGCATTCATCCGCCGAAAAGCTATGGGAATCCCTACAAAAATCATGGAAAGAAACACCCCGAGAGACATTCCAAAAACTTGTGGAGAGGATGCCGCGTGTAGTAAAGAGCGTGCTGTCAGCGAGAGGAGGTTTTTTCGACGAGACCAAAGTATAATATGTAAATAAAAAAATTAATTATATTATTATCATGGTGTTGAGATCAATCGAGTTTCGACCGGAAATAAATTAAAAAGAAATTCGCAAAAAAAATCTGAAAAAATTCTCATGAACTCAACAAAAAGTAACGTAACTTTTCACCGTCTTGAGGTTTTGTTGTAAACCTCGTCGTTTTCGTACTCCGGAGCAATTTTCATATTGTATATTTTTATCGAAAAAACGAAATATTTTTGGGAAAAAAAATCGCAAAATTTTTTCTACAAAACGAAATTGAAGCTTAGGCTTCCCCTTTTATGATTTTAATAGGAGAAATGCATAAAAAAGATTTTTACTGTAAACGGGGTCCACTCACAAAACAACAAAAAAACGACAAAAAATTGTCGTTTTCAAAACTGGGTGCCAAGTGTAAAAAAAATCGTAAAATTTTTTCTGATAAGCCAAAATGTAGGTAAATCCCCCCTCTTTAAAATGCCGTTGGTCAAATTGGCCTAGCCCAACTACCGGCGAAATGGCATAAAGAACCGTTCGAGCACTTTTTCCAACTCTTGTCCGGAAACTTTCCGCCGGTAGTGTATGTACCGCAGTTGAGAAGTTTCTACCCAATGCTTCCATTAAAACTCAAAATATTCACGCGGCTCCTCACGGCTTTTGGCATCAGTGTTTTTTTTTGTCATCAGAACTTGACCTAGTCGTATGCCTAAATTGTTTATACAACATATGCGAAGCTGCTCTGTTTATGCGTTATTGTCACATGGCAGTAGCGATTCGTTGTAGTTGCTCTGAACTCAACCTCTGCAGCATAATTCTCCTACTCGACATCGCAAAATTGCTTATCCGCATTTATAACAGGACGTTCTAGTAAGTGTTTTAAATGCTACTTTCAGTTTCCACAGTTCAAATCAAATTCCAAAAGAACATTATTACGTACTATGTATTTTTTAAACGAAATGAGTCGAGTGTCTAGAATCAGCGTAGAAAAATAGCCGGCCGTTACTGTGTTTTATCATGACGCTCGTCCTTTTGCAAAGAACCTGCACCCACAGCGATCCACCATATGCGATGCTTTTACATGCTTCCAAATAATCCGCTCTACCAAGGATAAGGTTTCATGTCACAGAGAAATGGCAAGCTTACCGGAAATCCCATCGCCATTCAATAAAAATCACCAACATTAGATATCGGTAACTACTGTCAAAGATCGTTTACACGAACACTTTGGGGTAGAGTTTCCACTAAAAAATAGGACCTCCGACGTCGGAACAGGGCAAAGAAGTTTCAGGAGGCTCAAAATGCCGAAGACTGTACTATGTAAGACTGCAAGAATAAATGTTGCGGACCGGCGAATCCAAGTTCAAGGTTTTCAATAAAAATCTCGTATGAAGAACATATGTTCGGTGCACTCGTTCGAAAAAATTGCACCCGGATTGAGTGACACCTATAGTTAAAAATAGCAGAGGATCAATAAAAATATGAAGATGTGTTAGTTTTTTGAGTGTGGGAGATTTCTATAGAATCGAGGAAATACTTGACTAAAAAGCTACAACACGATTCTGAGCAGGCAATCTTTTCCGGCTGACGAACGCTTATTTGGTCGTGGGGTTTTCCCGTTTAGAAATTTTAGACGGGAAAAAGTACTGCCCCTTATCCGCCTTCCCTCCCCCGATGTTCTTCACCTCGACGTGGTGGTGAGGCTGAAGGTAGGGTCCGGCGGCTCCCCGGACTGATTCTTTAACCTGTTCGGGGGGGGGGGGGCAAGAAAGACCCCCAAGCCAAGGTGTCAGCTACGGTGCCAGAGGCTGCGTCGCGTACTGGTGCCTCCCGGGTACCGGGCGACCTCCGGGAGTAATTAGCCAAGCCCCCGAAATCACGGCTCTGATAGGGTGAGACCGCATTACCGTGGTACTCGTGGGATTCAAATGGAGGAGATCCACCAGGAGACAGCTTCCCTAGGAAGCGAGCAACCAGAAGGATCTGAGCAGGCGGGGGCTAGGCAAGCACATGACCAGTCA
This sequence comes from Ophion slaviceki, assembly GCA_944452715.1. Lineage (NCBI taxonomy): Eukaryota > Metazoa > Arthropoda > Insecta > Hymenoptera > Ichneumonidae > Ophion > Ophion slaviceki. The sequence goes on from OX101786.1 coordinate 48,071,272, forward strand.
AAGACCTGCATCAGATACAGCGGTGCGGCGAGACGCCGCTACAAAAAACAACTCCAGGTGGAGAGGGAAGGCCGGCAGGCACCCATCTCTGTACGAGCTGCTGGGCGGGGAGGGCAGGAAGGCCGGGCGATCAAACGCAAGAAGCCGGAGCACGATACTCCCAGCCCCTCCGACAATCGTCAGAGCAAAAGGACCAAAACCCAAGCTCAAGGTTCGTGTGCCCAGGTGATGAAGAGCCTGGTGAAGCTGGCAATGATTGCCGGGGGCTTCCCAGGAAGGAAACTAACCTCGAAGGAGGTGGAAACTATCAGGAAACTGATCAGAGGGCGCATCCATGGATAACCCGAGGGTACAAAAGCCCCCCACCTTCACGGGGTCTTGAGAAAGGGACGAGGCACACGTCTTTGCATATGCGGACGAGCAAACCGGGGACTGGTGGTCCATGTGGAGGAGCCCGATCTGACCGCCGAAGAAGCTCGGAACCTCCTCGACAGGCGGACCGAGGGGTTGGCAGCCAGAGACTGGATAGTCGCCAAGGGTAGTGGACGCAGGGACGCTAAGTGCGTCCAATTCGCATGCCTAGTAGGCGTTGAGTCTCTGGATGCTCTAAGGAACTGCGGCTTCGGACCGTTCTGCGGGTCGCGCCGAGCCGTGAAGTCCATCGAGAAGGACCGGGGCGTGAAGTCCGGGCCGGCATCAGGAAGGGATAAGGGGGACCCGCAATAAACATACCCGGTCTGCCGATCATCTAGATCAATCTGCAGCACTGCAAAGCGGCCTCGGCCATATTGACCCGGGATATGGCAATAAAGCGGACAGGGATAGCGCTGGTGCAGGAGCCATGGACACTTGCTGGTGCATGGAGCCATAACAAGGCCCCATCAAGCGAAGGCCCGAGGACGTGCATTGCCACCAAGGGACTGGACGCAACTTTCCTGCCCCAGGTGAGTACCTATGACATTATGGTAACCTTGCTAAAAACGAACCTTGAGGACGGGAGGCCGATGGAGGTATTGATAGGCTTAGCATGTATGCCCTATGACTCCGACGACCTCCCCCCCCCCCCCCCCCCGAAAAAGTTAGGAAACTGGTAGCCTATGCGGAAGAAAGGGGACTGGAGCTCCTGAATGGCTGCGATGCTACTCCCATCATTATGGATAGGAGATCTCAAACGTCAACCGGAGAGGCATACACGACTTCCTCATGGGTGCCGGACTACACATACTGAACGGGGATGAGAACCCACGTTCAGAAACGCAAGGGGTCAGGAGGTTATAGACATAACCTTCTGCGAGGAGCGACTAGCGCGACTGGTGAAAAACTGGAGGGGTTCGGGAGAACTTTCAGGCTCAGATTACAGGTAGATATATCTGTCTCTCCAAAATGTGCAGGCTGCCGAATGGCGCCGCAATCCCAGGAATACAGATTGGGAGGGGTATCGGGCCGCTCTGACGGCCCGGGTACGTAGAATCCCCACCAGATTCCATAACAAAGAATAGTTAGAGGCAGCAGCAACTCAACTCAGGAACGCTTTTGTAGACGCATACGAGGCTAATTGCCCGTTAAGGCTCAGGCGAGAGCAGGCCGGAGCCCCATGGTGGAACAAGGCTCTGGCGAAGCTCAGGATAAAGGCAAGAAAAGCCTCCAACAACGCAAAAAGAACTGGAAAGCCTGGTCGCTGGGAGGGCTTTTAGAACCCTCCAGCTCACGTATAGCAGGGGAATAGTCTAAGCGAAGAGGAAAAGCCGGCGAGAGTTCTGTGCGAGCGTGGAAGGTGCCCTGGAGGAATCCAGACTCGGTCGAATTCTCAGTAAGGGCTGCAGACCGATAGTAGGCTGCCTCAAAAGACCAAGCGGGTCGTACACGGAAGGCATGGAGGAGTCGTGCCTCTCTATAGAGACACACTTCCCTGGCTTTCAAGTCCATAGTGAGTGCGAAATGGGCTCACCGGGAGCAGGAGGGAGGGGCGAGTACGCATCTCGTGAATGGTCTCTGGCGGCGCAGGTCGGGCATCCCAGGAAAGCGAACTGGGCTGTTAAGTCCTTCCAACCATTCAAATCGCCGGGGTCAGATGGCATCTTCCCGAACTTCTTCAGGAAGGACTGGAATAAATCACAGGACCCTAAACAAAAATTCTTAGGGCTAGCATAGTTCACAGGCATGTGCCGGACGCCTGAAGGGGAAAAAGCGTCTTCATCCGCAGCAGAAACGGACGCGTCCTGGCAAAAGACTTTAGACCTATAGGCCTCACATCCTTTGTGTTAAAAACACTGGAACGTTTGGTGAGAAGATTTCTGAAGAGCGGACCGCTGAGCGTATATCCGCTGGACTGGGAGTCGTCTTCCAATCATTAAGTCTCCTAACGGGTGAGCCAGCAGTGGTATTCCCAGCCGAGATGCTGGCTATCCACAAGTATATGAGGCCGTGCCTGTCTGGGGGAGCCAAGGGTAAACGTACCCTGGTATACTCTGACAGCAAAGCAGCTATCTAAGCGCTCGCCAATCCCTACGCTGATTCATCATTGGTCTGGAACTGCATGCAGGCGATCAACACAGTATGGGTACAGAACAAAGTAATCCTGATGTGGATTCCTGGTCACGAGAGGTTCCGCGGCAATGAGGAGGCGGACAGGCTGGCGAAAAGGGAACCCAGGTAGTCGGCGTTCCCTTTGCAACTGGGAAACGTATCGTACAAAGCGACGTAGAATAGAAAGACCTACGCCTCCGGAAAACGAGGAGCGGGTGTAGACTGGCTTAGCTCTTTATGAAGAAACTGCCGGGCAGAGCTAAGAAGCTCCTGACACTACGGCAGGAGGAGCTTGAGGCTGCGCATTGGCCTTTTCACAGGACACATTGTCCTTACATTTCACTTGTCCAACCTCGGGCTAACCGAGCAAAGAGTATGTCAGCTATGCGAGGAGAAGGAGGAGAGCCGTACCCACATTCTGTATCATTGACCCGCATTAGCAATCGGCAGATACAAACTCTGGGGGAGCATGTTTCCGACACCCAAAGATTTGAGAGAACAGAGGGTGACGAGCATGTGTAGCCTGGCCAAAAAGAACGGGCTTGGAGAGCGGCTCGCTTAGCCCCCTTCCCCATTAAAAAAAATTACAAAAGGCCCAGCACTCGGCCGGTACAGTGCCATCTATACTCGACGCCTGGCCAACGATCACTACCAGTACTGGACGACGGTTGGAGAAAAGCCGAAACGTTACATGGGGTCCTACAGTTGGCAAACAGCGTCAGCCTAGCGTTGGTGCTGACCTGGACCAGCATTAGCCCAGTGTCGGTGTCAATGCTGGCGTACCAAAGGTTCGGTGCAGTTTAAGGCCAATGTTGGCCCAAGGTTGGTTGTCAGTGATGCGCCAATGTTCAATTTAACCATGGGTTACTCATCGGTCAACAAAACCGGCCGAACTTTGGCTTTATGGTTGGGTACCATCGGTTGAGCCCCGATTGCCATCCCAAGCGTTGGTTTTATTATAAGCGTCGGCAATTTTTTCACGGGTCGAAAGAGCGAGAATGCACAATGGAACCTTTGGATCTAGGTGCACACTTAGGGCCCCAGTGGCCCTGCCCGCTGTTATTATTCACTAGTACTACTATCTGCCTTCCCTAGATAATATCAGGTCAGGCCTTCCAGTGCAGATCAAGTACGCCGTGTAACAAATCTCAGGCCAGGCCCCGACCCGCCGTTGCCTTTTTCGGGAGCTGATTAGGAACTGGACACGGAAATGATCAAGTACTAAAAGGACTTTTGATCTACCCGAGTAAAATATATAGTATAAGGTGGTACTGATACTTATTATCCCTTCGCACTCGAGAGGTGATTCTCGCTCACCACTTACTATCGGAGCGACAAAAGGCTTCGAGCACAAAGGGTTATTTCACGAGAATCATAAAATCATACGCATAAGTGCACGCTGTAAGGATAGCACTACTGTACGCGGTACAACGACAGATCGAACTTTTATCCGCGTGCGATGGTACGTTGCAAGGAGACTATAGGGAAGGAATCCAATATCCGTATTGTGGCGTGTCCGTAAAAGTGTCCTGAAACAAGGTTTCGCATAAGCGGCGCTGCAGAAGCTAGTGAAAATGTGATATATACGACGGCGGTCCGATAAGTACTTAGCCTACAAAAGAAAAACGAAAATTTTGGAAAAGTGGCGATTTATTTCTCAACATAGCCTCCTTTTAGCTCGATACACTTGACCCAGCGATGCTCCAACTTCTTTAACCCGTCTGAAAAATACGTTTTCTGGAGGTCTGCATCGCCGGGTTAAGTCCACTGTTTCGTCTGTTCCTTGGTCTCTGGTGTGTACCAGTGGATCCATGTTTCGTCGACGGTCATGAAACGACGCAGAAACTCCTTCGGATTGCGCTTAAACGGCGTCAAACACTGCTCTGAAGTGGTCTCACGGTTGCGCTTGTTGTCCGCAGTGAGCAAACGCGGCACCCATCGCGCCGACAGTTTTCTCATGCCCGATATTTCATTCAGGATATGACCCACGCAGTCTTTTGAGATGCCTACTGTCTCAGCTATCTCGCGCACCTTCAATCGGCGGTCTGCCAATGCGATATCGTGGATTTTTGTTACGTTTTCCTCCGTGGTAGCCGTTTTCGGGGCACCTGGGCGTGGCTCATCAAGAACCGACGTGCGACCATGTTGAAACTCGTTAAACCAATTTTTGACGGTCGCCATTTAAGGAGAACAGTCACCGTACACAGCATCCAAGCGCTCTTTGATTTCGCTGCGCGATTTCCCTTCCAAAAACAAGAATCGAATCATCGACCGATATTGCTCTTTTTCCATTTTTCTAAAATCCGCGGACACGCCCGCTTCCACACGCGGGCAAAACAAAACTACTAGTCCGATTCGGCTGAAATTTTGACAGTAGCTGTCTACGAGAATGTACTACACGATAGTAAATTTCTCTTGCGATAGTGGCGCCATCGGGCGGTGAGGCTAACAAGGGGACAGTACGGCAGTCGGATTTTTGTAATTTTTCGTACTCATGGTACGTGAAGTTCAGAGCTCGAATATTAATATCCCAAAGCAGTTCGACGCCATATTCAGAAATTTTCGAGAAAATTGACTTTGAAGTTTTCGAGCGCACTCTTATCCCACAAAGATGCAACGATATTCGAACCGGGCTCGTGGCGTACCCGGTAGCGCTCGAGTCTAGTAATCGCGGGGTCGCTGGTTCGAGTCTCACTTCGAATTTTTTTTTTTTATTTTTTTTTTTTTAATTAGCATACCTCCGTCATTTAAATATCCCAATAAATTTTTGTTGTATATAATCACATATTATTATATATAATTAATATAATATATCTATATATGTTTATATATGGACAAAATCCATATATAGTTATTTATGTACAAAATTCATTATAGTTATACATAATTATATATTTTCTCATATATGATCATATATTATTTATATATAACAATAGGTGATTATTTATAAAAAAATAAATAAATAATCCCGGGATAAAAATCATAAAATCTATGCTAATTCACATATATGTAATTATAATTGTCAATGATAAATGCAAGTCTTATTTTTGATTATCTCTTGCTTGAAATTGCGAATAGGCGACGTAAAAATATCCAGTAATAATATTTACATAAACTTCCTTGTAGATTAATAGGAATATAAATAGAAGAATAAATGTTGAAATATGTGAATATAACGCTTGCTTTGGCAACCGTCGATATTGTGAATAACAGTTCTGCGTACATCGTTTGCTTTTGTCCTGATCCACTACCTGCGAAGCGGGCACAGCTGCTTGTGCACAAAAGATTTCTGGGAATTCCAGAACGGGTAGAAGGGATACGGCGTCTTCCGCAAGGAATGCCTGTTTGAAGTAGCATTCGACCGTTGGTTTTCGGAGCAGCAAGTACTGTTTTTCGGCGTGGTGCACGATTTTGTAGAATATTCGATAAAAAAAGATCAAAATGTCGGGCGTGGGAGATGACGAGGTGCCTGGGCCTTCGACGGCACAAGATGATATTGAATATTCTTTGTGCAGTGAAGTTTCAAAATTACAATTGAAGGATGCCCTCGTATATTACGAGTAAATTCTCACACAAAATAATCTTGTGGCACCAACACCATCGGAGGTAATTACTGAAGAGGGAATGTTACTAGCAGAAGACTTGTTCCATTATACAGTACAAACTGTACACGAAAAAAAGTTTGTAACGGATGAAGAACTAATTATGCTTGATGAATTGGACGAAGAATACGCTTTTGACGAACCTGCATCTGACAACTAAGATTCTTCTGAAAATTATGAGCCAGAGGAGAAAAGGGCGAAATCGTACACGGACAATATTCCGCTGCATTATAAAAGGAAAGTTATCAATATAGTTCGAGCACATCCGACATGGAGCCTAAAAGTTCTGCAAAAAAAACGGGTGCAGCCGCTTAAGCGCATGGAGGAATTGCCAAAATGGGAAAAACATGTAAAAAGCGGAGGAACCATGACAGACAAATACGCGACCATCGATTCGTGGACTTACGATCGCTTTGAGGAAGCGCGACAGAACAACCAACAAGTTACAACCCGGAACTTGCAGCAGTGGGCTTTATCAGCTGCGAGTCAATTTGAAAATTTTGATTTCAAAGCTTCCGATAGGTGGGTTGTGAAATTTAAACGGAGACATCGAATTCGCCAAAGAAAAATCACGAAGTTTGTAACGGAAAGAGAAACCGCAACACGGGATGAAATCCTGGCTGCTGCAGAAGATTTTCGTATCCAGGCTCGTGATGTTATACCAAACTTTGGTCCCGATTTCGTCATTAATACAGACCAAACAGGTATTCAAAATTTGTTCTCATTTTCCATAATAAATTAATGTAGACTTTCGTATATAGTATTTTCAATTTATTCCTTTTCTATTTTTTTCAGGATGCCAATACCAGTCGACGTTCGACAGAACTCTGGCGACCAAAGGATCAAAAGTAGTGCTGGTAAAGCGGCAGAATATGAATAAAGTCACCCATTCCTATACTGCGCAGTACTCTGTCACCCTATCAGGAAAATTGTTGCCCCTGGTGTTCGTATGCCTATAAGAAACAACAGGTTCATTTGGTCCCAGAGTTCAAAAATCGGTCGACGAGTACCTAAAAAAAATACGGAAGCGTCGTAGTCACGTCATCGAAATCGGGAAAATTGACTACAAAGTTATACAAAGATTTTTTAATCGACGTTTTGAAACCCTACGTAAAAAAAGAAAAGTTTTTCTTAATTATCGATTCCTGGGGAGACCAAACCGATACCCTGATGTACAATGAGGTGTTTCGAAATGACAGGCGTCTGCCTACTTGCACGGTGCAGGTAATTCCACCAAAATGCACTCCATTAGTGCAACCTTGTGACGTGTATTTTTACCGCCAAGTAAAAAATTTCATAAAGCGTCTGCAGAACTGCGCCTATCTGATTGAACAAGGACGTGAAATTAATGATAGAGAAGATTGCATAAAAATTCATTCTATTGTTCATCATCAGTTGTCTTCTCCGGTTTTCAAAAACATGATCAGATATGCGTGGTTTGCTTCGAAACTTTGCGATCAAAGAGAAATCTTCATGAACGTGAATGAAGTTTGTTTTCCGATCGATATATTGAAAAAAAATTGCGAATGTAACAATGCAGCGTTTGTACGGTGTGCGAGATGCCGTGAAAATTACTGTTTTCCTTGTTTTTACGATGGTTATCACTCTGGCTTGTGTAACATTACACCCGATGTATAAAACAAACGAATACAGACCGAATAATAAAGTATTCAATTCCTTACCCGACGTTTTTCATTTTCATCCTAAAAATGTTGTTGGTTATAAATATTGATACTTGAAAATGTATGTTTATAATCAAGAGATAATTAAAAATATGACGCGTTTTTTCATTTAAAAAAAAATGAAAAAAAAAAAAAAAAAAAAATCGAAGTGAGACTCGAACCAGCGACCCCGCGATTACTAGACTCGAGCGCTACCGGGTACGCCACGAGCCCGGTTCGAATATCGTTGCATCTTTGTGGGATAAGAGCGCGCTCGAAAACTTCAAAGTCAATTTTCTCGAAAATTTCTGAATATGGCGTCGAACTGCTTTGGGATATTAATATTCGAGCTCTGAACTTCGCGTACCATGAGTACGAAAAATTACAAAAATCCGACTGCCGTACTGTCCCCTTGTAAGTACTTATCGGACCACCCTTGTATACAAATATGTTTTGCGCATGCGTTGTTATCAGCTGCCTGTGTTGTCATTGGCTGTCACATAAGCTGACAATTCTAACTTTCTTAACCTTAATTCATTTTATAAACAAATGTATAGTTGTGGTAGTGCCTTAAGATGTTTCTACATTTAAGTCGTAGTGCAATTACCCACCTAATTACAAAAAAAAACACCTAAAAATACCACAACAATTTATATCCGACGTAAATATAAATTGCATTCAAATGTGTTCAGGTGGCCGAGATTATAGTGTGTGAAGTATGTAGAGAATTTCAGTGACTGGAACATGCGAGTGTAAATTGCAACCTCATATACCACTGCGTCAAGTGTAATGCTTCACACGAATCCGGAAAATGCCCTCGAATTGACTTATCAGACAAACACCTCCTCCGCTGTAAAAATTGCAATAACCCAGGTCACCCAGTGAACTATAAGCGATGCCTATACTAAAAGTTCATATACAAACGCTCGAAAAGTGAGAAAGATATTAGACAACGACAACTCATCGAAAGAATTGAAGCGATGCACACGAAAGTCACACCGGATATATCCTATGAATAAGTTATGGCAACACCCGCATTGACAGTAACAACACAGAAATTCGCTACGCAGTAGCGAGCATCACCCGCAGCATCACAAGAAACACCACTACCTTGACCCATCATCTTACATTTTATATTTATTTAAATAATATCAAGACTCAAAGATACTAACAACAGAAGCCCAAAGCGTACAATTTAACTAATACTAAGATGTGTTTGTTAAGTTTCATTTTACGCACAATATCCAAACACTGTATGGCACCGCGCGAGGTGTCGAGTCTCGTCTCGTAGTTTTTTTTAAACTGAAATAATTTTTTTTATTGAAATTATTCGTTATGCCTTTTATCGGTAAATACCCCCTTGTCCGGTACCCTTTTACAGTCGCCGTCGCAAATAAACAATTTTAATGCGCGATAGTTGTTTCTTTTGACAAGCGCCATAACAGTCAGTTTCACCCTGTGCACTGGCTGTATTACTATATTTTTGGTACACTAATGACACGAACGACACGGACGAATTTTCGGACGTTTCTTATACCGTCTCTCCATACGAAGATTGGACTCCTTTCCTATAGTCTCCTTGGTACGTTGCTTACGCGAAGCACTTCGCTTGAAGCCACCTAGCGGATGATTGGCGAAATGTATGCAGGTAATGTCTTCCCGGCCAGAACAATGATACTTTCTGTCAAGGCGACGAGGCCATCAAAAACCCCAACTGACCGGCTTTACTCTGTTACCTCATTGAATAATTTGGTTATTTATTATGCTCAAATAATTAGTCATTGTAATCCCAGTATTTATTAGAAGCATTCTTACCCCGGCCGATTATCATTGAGCAATGAATGCTTTTAATGGTAAATAGGATTACAACAGATATATTAGTTCCATCCTCTTAATTATAAATATCTTTGATGGGGTAGAAAGCAAAGCAGCTTTACGCAGTTCTTAAGACAGGCGTCACCTTCAAAACATATCATTGTTCTGGCCGGGTAGACACTCCGTGAAGATGTACTTGCCCGCAATGTATCCCGGCCAAAAGATTACAATTTCCATACATAGAGGATAAGCCGTAAAAACGATTTAGCGATCTTCCCGGTTTGTTCCATGAGAGGGCCTGGCCAGTAAATCAGACAAGGCAAGCCTGGTCAAGGCCGTACACAAAATACTGAATGCCCTGTCACATTTCTGCACGGCATCGCTTGGCAAGGTGATAACCACAAACACACTTCTAGATGGTGTTCGAATTATCTTCATTATGAAGATAAAAGCGGAGAGCTCAACATGACGGTATGGCTCTCTTGATCTCCGAATCTTGATCCTTTTGAACTTCTGTGACTTGAATTTGATTGCCAAGTCAGAAGAATCTGTCCCACCTCCCAGGAACATCTAAATAGATCCTCCAAAAAGCGTAGAGTCAAATACCATATTCTGTTTTTAAGAACTCGTAGAAAGGATGACGTAACTGATACAAAGAGGTGATAGGATGGAACGAAAATTTAAGTTTTGAGATCGGAAATTGTTCTTATTCGAAGGATCTTCCATTTTCTTAGCTCTGGTCGCAAACTAAATGAAATGTATTGATTTTGTTCATAATCATAAGTGGTTTATGAAGAATTTCTACCGATTCATCCCACTTGTATGTATGCTCTAAAAATATGGCTGTACTTCCGAATAACTGTTGCCTCTGGCTCAGGAGTATCTGCAAAAGCATGTGTCTCTTGAAAAACGCAGAAAGCCTGCAAAGTGCAGCGTTCGCACTCACCGTACACATAGTTATAAGCGCTGACCCAAGTTAATCCATTTGTCTTGACAACAGGAAAAGTAATTTTCCAAAACAATGAATATTCATCGAACAACTGATGCCGAGCTTGTTCACATCGTTCTATAATGCATCCACAATGTTTGGCCCTAAGAAGTGGGAAATTATTGAGTGGTTTAAATGCTTTAAACACAAATTGGATTATGAGACTGTAAGAGTGGGAGACGTGAACTTGACTACGAAAATATTTCAAGTACGATCGAGTTGCATACATTTATATTTTCCATTTCTCTATTTGTATTATTAAGGAGCGTCTTTTTTTTTTGTAAATTGAGGTCGTGAGTTTCAAACAAAGTGTCTAAAAACATTTGAAGCATTTTCACAGCCTGCACCGATAAAAAAAAGTTTGAGCATTGAAGGAGAATTCATTTTCGTTCCAACAAAAGTTTGAGCATTTAAGAAAAATTCATTCTAGTTCCAAAAAAGTTTAAGCGTTTAAGAAGGATTCATTTTCATTCCTTTCCAACGATGCAAACTTCAGCGTCATGGAGTTGGGATCACAAAGATTAAGAGAAGAAAAAAATTATGAAAATTTTTCAGTGATTTTTAAATTGCTTTATTTCCGGGAAAAATCATCGTAGGAAAAAAATTTAAAAAGCATTTCAAATGTTAGAAATCAAAAGAAACGTCGCAAAGGAAAATGTCCGATTTTTATTTTGAACAGGTGTACAGACAAGAAAAAATTTGTTTGATTAATAACGCAATCAGACGTATTTTCCTTGGATCGCTCTTTCTATTTTGAACTTTGAAACAAGTATATATCAATTGCATGTTCAAAGTCAAATGACGCTTTTGACTTTAATAATCAAAAACTCATGGACCATTCATCGTACACGAATTTAAAGCACAGTTCTGAAAAGCTGAAAGTATGCTCTTCAAGGTAAGAAAAAATCTATTTTTAATCAATTCGTTTTCTGTGAGATGTGCAGTTAAGAAATGTAAAAAATGCCGTTAATATTTAAACTACAAAAGTTACGACATCTTTGCGGATAGCTATCGCGAATATTATGCTCAGGCGTTTTTTCCAAGTTGGTAGTGTCCACAAAAAGTATGCTAAGCGTAAAGTTGTCCCAATTTTTTTCCTGTAGCCCGAATGATGAAAGTTTTTAATTTGGTAAAAAAAAATTAAAGGAAAACCATTAGTGTTGTAGGCCACTGTTATTTCGCTTACTCGGCAAAAAAAATAGGTTTACGGGTATTTTCGCACATGTAAAGTGAGAATTTGTACAAAGAAACAAATTTAACTTCTTTTCCATAAACAAAAATTTCTCTTTGTTTTAAAAAAGAATTTCCTTTATTCGTCTGTCACTTTCTTATTGATTAATAACAACCATACCCTATCAAAGTAAAAAGTTCCATTCCTTAACCGTTTTTTGTTTGAAAAAAGGATGTTAAAAGTTGTAACTCCTCTGTATTTCCTATACTTTTATTAATTTGAAATTAATCTTCTCATAATCAAGGATTCTCAGAATCCTTGATTGTAAAAAAGTTCGTAAAAAGAAAAAAAACAAGTTGTATTAATTTCTTTAAAAAAATGTTAAGTAATAAAAAGTAATGGTTTACACGAGTTTGAAATTGCAGACGGCAGTTTGTTTAGATATATTGAAATTCCTCTTTTAAAAAGATCTGAAATCTCTTTTAAAAACTTTTTTTTTTAAGTTTGCAAAATACGCCAAGTAATAAAAAATCCCATAAAATCGTTATCACTTGTTTTACCATATAAAATTTCTGATTTACCTCAAATATCTCAAATTATACTTTTTATTTAAGTTCAAAAACTGCTTTCATTATACTACTTTGATGCAAATGTACAAAAAAAGTGAAATCACTTTTATGAAATAGCCAAGCGAGTTTGCTAGTCATGTTGCACACTAAATTGTTAAAGCTTAGGAATAATATTTTTGAAAATATTTCATTAAAAAAGTCATATTACTATTATAAAAAAATTATTGATATCACCACTAGATAAAGGTTCAAAGTGGGTAACACACAAGTACATTGGAAATGCTATGCAACGACTTGGCGTGCATGGTTGAAAAAAATGCGGCGAAGGATTTCGTCATCTCACCATCTTAACTGTCGGGTTAACAAAACATAAATGGTCACAATTTATTATGCAAGTGAAAACCAGACTCATGTGAAGTACAAATCAAATGAGTGATGTACCCTTCAACCACACGGCACTTGAAATGTTAATTTATTTGCATAATACGAAAAAATATATATAAAAGCATTTACCTTTTATCCCATAACACAATAACCGCATATCTCATGAAATATATTGCGTCTTATAGATTTTGATGTAATGGATAAAGTACACATCTCTAAACCACACCATCGGCAGGTTTAAAGGTTGATATTACTGTTTTATCCTCCTGCTGGTGGAAAGAGAAATTCCGTACCGATAAATCTCCAGAAGGTATCATTGCTAATAGCCCTGGTACCTGATGGGACATTATAATTTGAAATGATCCTAATACCCCTCTTAGTCGGCGCCACGTTATAATGTAAAATTACACACACACACACACACACACACACACACACACACACACACACACACACGCACGCACGCACGCACGCACGCACGCACGCACGCACGCACGCACGCACGCACGCACGCACGCACGCACGCACGCACGCACGCACGCACGCACGCACGCACGCACGCACGCACGCACGCACGCACGCACGCACGCACGCACGCACGCACGCACGCACGCACGCACGCACGCACGCACGCACGCACGCACGCACGCACGCACGCACGCACGCACGCACGCACGCACGCACGCACGCACGCACGCACGCACGCACGCACGCACGCACGCACGCACGCACGCACGCACGCACGCACGCACGCACGCACGCACGCACGCACGCACGCACGCACGCACGCACGCACGCACGCACGCACGCACGCACGCACGCACGCACGCACGCACGCACGCACGCACGCACGCACGCACGCACGCACGCACGCACGCACGCACGCACGCACGCACGCACGCACGCACGCACGCACGCACGCACGCACGCACGCACGCACGCACGCACGCACGCACGCACATTTCATGTGCGAGCTTTTTCATAACGATTTTATGGGATTTTTTATTACTTGCCGTTTTTTAATACTTTTTAACAATATAGATAGACGCGCGCATTATTTTATCAATTTCCAAAATTCGATACGAAAACTACAATACAAAAACTTGCAATGCGCCAAGAAACCTTTAAGGAAAACTCATATTGTCAAAAAGATGGTATGTGCAAAATACCACGTGCATACGCGCGTGTGTAGCCTCGTACGTGTGTTTTAGATAACGTTTATTTCGTTTAAAAGCCATATTTATTGAAATTGAAATAATGGGCTTTTTCTTTTGGGACCTAAATCACAATGAATTGATTTTTATTTCTACACTGCCTTCTCTGCCTTCTCTGACTTTTTCTATATAGCTTTCATTTATTTATTATCAATAACAAATTTAATTTTAACACGGTTCTACATATATATATACAGGGTGTCCCTATCACCTCTGCCACCCGTAATAATTCGGTAATTATCGACGTCACAAAAAAATATTCCGGAAAAAAGTTGTACGGTGTGAAGGGGGCCATCAAATGCGACCAATTTTTTTATTTCGGTGGAGGCGCTGGCGCACAGTGAAGGTCACCTCCACTTCTTTAAGGCAGAACACCACTGTGACCCCCTGTTTTTTTGCCATTTTCAAGAATTTTTTTTTGTGGGAAAAAAAAGAGATATTCGAAAATTTTTTTTGTTTTGTTCGTTGTTTATTGAAGATATATAAAAGAAAAATTTCAAATTTTCCACCCCCCATGGTGACGCTGGGGAAGCTCCCGCGTCAGGTACTGTTGCCTCTGCAATGGTTCGCGGCACGCAGCAGAACTCTCTTCAAAGTCGATGTGAAAAAAAATACCGAATGTTTTCGTTAATAATATGATATTTTGAAGAGAAGTACACAGGGATTTGAAAAAATATTGATTTTTAAAAAATAGGCACGCTTTTGAAATTAAAGGACGATTTTCGAGCAAAATTTCTCGTCGAAAATAGGCTATAACTTTTTTTTATTATTGAGATATCGAAAAAATCCTATGTACTTCTTTAGATAATCTAGTTTTATTGATGCAGTCCAAATTTGAAGTCGATCGGATAAAAATTGCTCGAGTTCTGCTGTGTGCCGCACTCAAAAAAGTGGTTTTGAGAAAAACGCGTTCAAAGTTTTAGGTTTGTTAATTTATGCGATAAATTGGAAAAAAAATTGTTTACCTTTAATCAGCGATGCCGGCACCATATAGCTGGCCTTCAAGAAGCAAATCATTGTCCCTAGCATCTTTTCTCGAACTTGTAGAGGCTCTTCTTGCCTCTTTTGCAGCGTCTGTGAGCGAGCGCTCCGCCAGCTCGATCCGCGCTGCGTCGGTTTCAACGCAAAAATTGAAACAATTTGGGCCGATAGTTATCCCCAACGTCTCCAAAACTTTCATGAGGCTTCTCAGGCCATCATTGAATAATAATACCGCGATATCAGCTCCAATATCGACGATTTTTTTGCTCCCGAACTGACACTTGGGGGCTATTGCCCAAACTGATTTGTTGTAGCTTTCGTTGTTGTTTTGCGTGAAGCCGCCCAAACAACGCTGCAGCAAATCGTCTCTGCTCAAATTTTCGAAGACTGGCGTATTGCCTCCAATACTTCCTCAGGAAGAGGCGGCTTATGGCGATATTCAGAAATATTACCGCTTGCGACCGCTCGCTGCCACGAACACCACGACTCGGCTCCCTCTGGGCAATCGTCATGTTGTGGCTCACTATTTGTGGATATTTTATGTTTGATAGTTGCCCAAATTGCCTTCCTCATTTTTTCAACATCATCGCTGTTCCTCCGAATAGCCAAGCCGTAATATGTGCTCAACTCGTCAATCAATTTTCCGGTGAGCTTTCCTCTGCCAGACAATCCTTTTTGTTTTTTCACGATTTCGCGGAGGCGCGTCCCCATACGTTTTTGGGCATGATCGATGCACTCTTTTTTTAATCTCGAAACCGTCGTATGGATCGCTATTCGATATGCCCAGAAACGTTTTAGAATCGCCGTCACCAATATAATATTTATATTTTATGTCATAGAGCTCTTCAGACCGTTGAAACATTTCGACAGCTGAGTCGACTTCAATTTTTCCGGAGGAGCCGCTATGGTTCGCCTGGCACTCATCGTCGTGGGTACTTTTCCATTCCTAGTACTCCGAAGTGCTTTTTTTCCCCAATGCTCGCAAGCTTTGCAATATTTCGATTTCACCATAACGTCGATCACTTTTTTTGTGTACCAGCCGATTAGCGATGTTATGCCGAAAAGCGAGCTGAAACCGCGCTTACGCCACGATCCGTCGCCTGAAACGATAATTCCGTCCTCCACCCCATTTTCCAACGAAATTGTCTCCTCCTCAAGTGCAGCCTTTTGTTTGCTCACTGTGCTCACAGCTTTAGTGGCAATCGAAATCGAATTTAAGATTCGATCGTAGAAAGACTGAAATATGGGGCGCGGTAGGTCCATAAATGCACAAAACTTCATCAGGCCATTCAAACCGACGCCAAGAAGACGCATACTGAATACGATCCGACGATTTATTTCGTATGCATTGTCAATCATAGGACACGAATTGATTTGCATTTTTTCACAATGGCCGCAATCGACCTCGATTTTGAATCCGAGTCCGCGCAAACTTTTTTCAGTAAACTTTATATCGCGATCACACACTTTGCACTTCACTAACAACGAGGTGTACTATACGATAACCGAAATCGTTAATAACACCGACCTCTAAATCGTCCGACGATTTTAACTTTTTCACCGACGTGCTCACATACTCTGCAGAACTATTTTCGGAGCTATAACGGTTCGGAGGTTTTCGATTCGAAATTTTCGTTCGACTCCTCGTCACATAGCTCCGTTTTGTTCCCTTTTTCCCCGCGTACACTTTCGGATTATCCATTTCGATGTGCAAAGAATAATTCTGAGCGTTCGATATTTATAAACGAAACGATTCGGAGCGTTTAGACACGAGTAGCGTCGCTTCTATTCGCAAACTGACGCTATGACGCTATCCCTATACCTGCCTTGAAAATTTTTCAATTATCACCACCTATGGCTTTTTTTCGAAACTATATTTATAACAATAGCCGGTTTTTGTGAAGGGAGACAAAAGAATACCTGGGAAAGACCCGCAGGATCTGGGAAAGGCCCGGTATACCTGCCGACCCTGAGGCGCGCAGCTGCGCGGGACCCTAAGCGTCACGGAGCGCTGCACCACTCCACAAAATATTCAATATCTCCGAAAATAATTATTTTTTCGACCTGGGTTCAACGGCATCTTAATCTTAAATGTATTTTAGATTTTTCTAGATGGTTTTCAAAAAATCGATTTTTTGAAGCCGTCACAGTGGTGTTGTCCCTTAAACGGAAAGGTACCTTTTTTCAACGGTCTTGAGCCGCATAAAAAACATTACGGGGTTGTTCATGGTCATTCAAATTCAGTATCGATGATACTAATGTAAATATCTCGGATCACTACCAAATATTTGGTAGTGATCCAAGACATTTAGATTTTTTTGTTGTGTCAAAGATAGAATTAAAAAAATAACGGTCGAAAGGGGCTTTCTTCCTCCGTGGACCACGATCGATATATCACGCGTACGAGTAGAGCGACCTGTGTGGAAAAAGTGGAGAAAAGACTGTGTGGACTGTGTGGGAGTAAGGGTGAAAAGGACTGTGTGCAACCCGTATAATGGGGTCTGTGCGGGCTGTGAGCGATTATAAGAACCACGTGGTTCTGCGAATTCCAGCCGTGTATCGCGGAATGCGATAGCATTAATTTGGAGCCGTACTCCAAAAGGTAAGGGAACCTCAACCGCGGGTGGTCTCCCCCCCCCCCCCCGCGCTCTCTCGATGTTACTCATAAGTTCCTATTGTTGTTTTCTATTAAATATATGTATCATTAACATTCAGAAATGAAATTTGAACTGCGTGCGTGAAAAAAAAACGAAGTGTAACACTCAAGGTGCGCGGCGAATGGTCGACGCGGAGGATTTCGAAAAATTTGTGCGTCGAGTCGTTGCCGACATGCCGTTAAATCATTCGACCGGGGTCGGAAGGAGTCGAGGAAATCCGGCAATTAGGGAGACACGACCCGGCTTCCAAGATGGCGGCCGAGGGACGCCGGTAGGCCGCATGGTGTCGGGAGGACGCGAGACGGCAGCGCACGTTTCGGAAGCGTCGGCGCCATATTTGTCCGCGGGGGACGCGGGACAAGCGCCTAATGTGTCGCGCGGGAGCAGTGAGACGCTGGAGGGGCGCGCTATGTTGCGCGACCAATCGTCGGTCATAGAAGGCTACCTGAGCCCGCGATTGGCTGACGACCGCCGCACCGCGCCGGCGGCTGACACGGAAGAAGTAGGTCCGGAGGGCCTCGTAAGGGCGTCGTCCAGGAGTCAAACAACAACGCGGAACGACCCGGAGCCGCCACTGATGTCAACCAAACCGATGTATCAAGTCATCCCGGACTTTTCGAGGGACATTGAGCTCTACAACGGCGAACCGGATGGCCTCAGGGTTCAGGAATGACTGGATAACTTACAAGGGCTCGGTCGACTCCATCAGTGGCCGGAGGACTACTTACCAGCAGCCGCGAGGATGCACCTGTGTGAAGGCGCAAAAGACTGGTTTCGAGCAAGGGTGAGTGAGATAAGAACGTGGTTAGAATTTCCTAGTCCTTCGAGGCGACATTTGTGGTTCGCGATGACGTTTCCACCCGATGGGCAAGGATGAAGGCGCGACCGCAGGAAAAGGGGGAATTGGTGACCCAGTACTTCCACGCGAAGGCAAGACTCTGTGCACCCTTAGGGCTAAGCTTTCGCGAGGAACGTAGTAAAATTCTGTCGGGGTTAGCGTCACGCGAATTATTCAACTTGCTTATGTCGTCGTCGCAGGATACGTTCGACTCGCTCTTGCACGATCTCATTCACTATGAGAAGACGCTGATGAGCCAGAGGCAAGAGTGCTGGGGATGAAGCTCGCGGGAGACTACGTGGGGGAGGGATAGAGCCAGGGAAGTAAGTCGACAGCGCGTCGGCAAGCCGTTGCGTGAGGGTCAACCCAGAGCGCTGCTACCGGAGCGGGTGTACTACAACTGTCGCAAGCCAGGACATTTCTCTCGAGAGTGCCCGGAAGAGCGACGCGGCCCTACCTGTTATCGGTGCCACCAGAAAGGGCACATCATGAGCCAGTACCCTGGAGCCCCGAAACCAGAGCACCGCGCGGTTCAGTCGATTGGCAAACGTAACGACAGCTCGGCGGTGAAGTATTTGAAGAAGGTGCAGGCGAATGGCAGGGAAGTGCCGGTATTCGTCGACACGGGCAGCGCGGAGTGCACCGTTAAGGCGTCGAGGGTCGTGATGCAACAACTTCCAGTCTCGAACGTGGCGACGACTCTCAAGCCGTTCGGGCCGCCGGAATATGTGGTGCGCAGTTTGGGGATGACGCAGGCAGACCTCACTGTCGACGGAGTAGAGGTGAAAGGCGTAACGCTGCTTGCAGTCCCGAATGACGTGCAGGCCGTCGATATGCTTCTAGGTCGCAAGTTTACGGCGACTCCAGGGGTCGCCTTTCATAAGAGGGGGGAACACGTGACGTTTTACCGACGCCCGGTGCTACCAGTGGAGTGCGCTGAGCCGTCGACGTCATTCGCTGTCGCCCATGATGTGATCCTGCCACCGAACTCGATCTCGCTAGTGGACCTGGTTGGACCCGAAGCAAGCCATTTCGTGCCGTTCGCCAATTGGGGGACTCAAGAGCACCTTCTCACGCGAGGACAAGTGGCAGAGCGCGGGGCGATCTTGGGAGTCCAGGCCACGGATGAGAGGTCAACGAGGGAAGAATTATCGGAAGCGGACCTCGACGTTGGAGCTGAGCAGCTGCAAGTGGTGCGTCGCGAGCTAGCGGCCCTACTTAACGAGTTCCGGGACTGTGTGTCGACCGGACTGCGTGACCTGGGGTGCGCGAAGGACGTCTCCATGTAGATTAAGATCAAGCCGGGGACTCAGCCGGTTCAGTCGAAACCTCATCGCACAACAGAGAAGGAGAGGCTTGAAATTCGAGAGGTCGTCAAGGGCTGGAAGGAAGAGGGCATTGTCGTCGACACGAAATCGGACTACGCAAGCCCGGTCCTGTTGGTGCGGAAGAAGTCGGGGGAAGCGCGGTTGAGTGTCGACTTCCTCAAGTTAAACGCCATCACTGAACGCGTTCACTTCTCACTACTGCATATCGACGATTACCTTATCCGAATCCGTGACAGTCGAGTTTTCACTCTTCTACATTTGGCACATGGATATTTGCAAATTCCGCTTACCAAGGAATCACGCGAGAAGACGGCGATCATCACCTCGGAGGAAACGGTGGAATCCACTTGCATGATTTTCGGATTGATGAACAGGCCAGCCTACTTCGGACAGGCGATGCAAAGAGCCTTGGGACCGCTGAGGGACGATGTCGCCATGTTTTACCTGGACGACATCTTGATTCTCGGACAAACGTGGGAGGACACGGGACCCCATTTTTGACACCCCATACTTCATTTCTTTCTATTGTACAGTTTCTTGGGGGATAGAATATATAATCTAATATATAACGGGGTTGCCCAATAATTTCGACCACGGCTGTAACCACACACACGCGTGGGCGCGCGCACGTACATATGTTGCAGCCCCCCATTGATCGTGTCGCACCGCATACCTAGAATTTCTTTCAATCTCGATTTTAACAAAAAATCGACTGATATCTACTGATGATCGACTGGCGATTTACCAAAATTGAGGTTTTTTGTACTTGCCTCAAATACTCGTGTCTAAATATTTCCGTGTAAGCTACTTTGCCGATCGACCCTTTCGTTCGAAAGTGGTTTTCGGTTTAGTGTCAGGAGCAACTTTGAATGACCAACGAATTTTAGAATATAAAAAGGAACTATTAAAAAAAAAGAAAATGTATTGGTTCGTTCTATCCATACAGGGTCTTTCCCTTTTTGCGAGCCCCAATTCGCCTCAACTTCGTTCTTACCTCCCATTCCACATCCCCACCGGCTCTAACACCTATCCCACCCCCCCCCCCCACCTTGCGGCCGCAGCCGACTTCTCCCTCTGTATCGTATTCACCATGACATATCTGCCATGAGCATAAGGAAACTGCGGAAAACCTATACCGATACAGTCGGTCACAAATTCGCTTCTCAGTTAAGGAAATAGTCGTCTTTCGCCGAAAAATGTCGAAGAAAAACATTTCACGACGAAAGTACGCAACTGGGATTCGAATCCGCGACCTCCCGATCCACCGGCCAGCCAGCTAACCACAAGACCAACGCAACGGGTTTATAAAAACGAACTATTTCTATACCGAAACAACATGTCTTTGGATGTCGAATTACATGCAAGATGCCGCAGGAGTTTGACAATGAGCTTGCATATGGAGGAGTTATAGTGAGGACCGTGAAACAAGTGCCGATAACCTCGAAAATGAATTTACACACGTATTCCCTGTAATAAAGTGGTTGCCTTGAAACCCGCTGTTCAGCTGTTTAGGGCTGGAGCCGGCCTCAGCAGACGTCTGGAGATTTTATACTTTAGTGCGGATATATGTTGCTCATAGATATCACCTTGATGGGTGGCTTTGCGTCACTAATTTCCAGCCACAAACGCCACATTTAGTTGCGACGCGTGCTTTGAACGAGCAAGTTCAAAAAAAAACAATGACAAGTTGTTTTTCCGATGTGCCCTTCTGCAATACTGCGGTTTGAAAAGTGCAGCTGGCTTGCGAGTCCGCGTTATCTGAAAGAATGCTGTTCGAGCACCGAACTTCTCAGGTATCGTTTCCCGTGAGAGCCTCTCGCGGAAAGGCGCTAAATGACCAGGTCGACATACACGAACACAATCGAACATGGCGATGGAGCTCATCATCGCGCGATCCTTTCTTGTCACGATGTTTTCTTATTTAAGTAAATATTATTGTTATAAAGTGTACGAAATTATTCAATATCCTTCTCGAATCGACCTATCAACATTCTCAAACATTATTTGGTCCTTCGAAGTTCAGTAAGAGTCAGTGCTGGAATGAAAACTGTCGCAGAAATTTCGAGAAGTGCGTGCAACTCTCATCCCACGAAAAAAGTGCGACATGGGAGATTTCGAGGGTGAGCACAGTGAAATTTTAGAATTTTAAACGCAAATCATCATATACGAGTCTTGCGTCATCCGACGCAGGCCAACCGTCTTCCGCTCCGCCCGGCAACCGCCGCGGGTACGCGCGCTTGGCTTCGTACGGCGTGCTGGGCAGTCAACGAAAAACATCGAGGATTTTGAGGTTACGCATACTGTCGTAAGCCTCTCGCAATCAGCTCGATCGAGAATTTTGAGGTTACTCACACTGTCGTAAGCCTCTCGCAATCAACTCGATCGAGAATTTTGAGGTTACGCACACTGTCGTAAGCCTCTCGCAATCAACGCAAAAACATCGACAATTTTGAGGTTACGCACACGGTCGTAAGCCTCTCATCAGTCAACGCAGAACGTCGAGAGTTTCGAGGTTAATGACACACGGTCGTACAGCCTCAACTCTCAACAACGCAGTCAACTTCGGTGAAAGCTGTCAGTGTAAGCCAGCACTGACACCACAGTCACCAAGCCGGATATTTCGCAGCTCTGGAGAGCAGCTGATTCAACGACACGACAGCAAGCAGCGATACATCGTAGTCAACGATCAGCAACGACGACGAGTTTTCTCAAATGATTCCGGGGTCACCACACGACAAGGAGAAAAATAATTCTACGAGCTCTTTGTTTGCGGGTCTGCCAATAATCAGGCGAGATCTAACGAGAATATGGCTTCATTACCTCAATTAAAAAAAGATAGAGCGACCGTTAAAGGTCAGCTAACGCGCACTCAGACTACTCTTTCGGCTTCCAGGTTAGGTGAAGCAGACCCGACGGAGGTGGAAGCGAGACTTTAGAAAGTGTACGATCTGTGGACGACGTTCAATATCACGCAGTCAAGTATCGAAGAAATCGATGATTCAGAGGCTCAAATCGAGGAGCGCGAGCAATTCGAAAACGCGTATTACAGGGCGGTCGCAACGGCCAAAAGGATTCTCGCTCCGCCTCCGACGGCGAGCAATAGCAGACAACGCACACCGTCAGTCGAACAAGACGAAGATGAACTCGGTACTGTATCAAATATAAAGCTTCCGACACTCAGTCTTCCCAAATCCGATGGAGCGTACGCTCAGTGCCTTCCATTCCGTGATACTTTCGACAAATTAATTGACGATACTTTCGACGATTAATTGACAAAAACAGAAATCTAACGGATATTCAGAAATTTTATTATTTGCGGTCTTCTCTGCACGGAAGTGCGAGTCAAGTCATTCAGTCGTTAGAGATTAGCGCGGAAAATTACAGAGAAGCGTGGGCTTTATTCAAAGACAGATTCGAAAACAAACGTTTATTAATTAACTATCACGTCCAGGCATTGTTCGGTCTCGAGTAAATTCAGAAAGAATCAGCAACTCAATTGCGCACGCTTGTGGACGACGCGTTAAAGCATCTCCGTGCTCTCAAGACCCTCGGTCAGCCGGTTGATAGTTGGGACAGCTTAGTTATTTACATGATTACCACGAAGTTCGATTCTGCCACGCGTCGGAAATGGGAAGCGGGTATCAATAACGAGACAATTCCAACGCGAAAGTGGCTGATTGATTTCTTAACGCAGCATTCTTCAATGTTAGAGACTCTTCACCTGGCAAAATGGACGTCCGGTAAACCGGTAAAACCCTCGAACGCGTCAAAGAAAGCCGAAGAGTTAGTAGCATGTATTAGCAGTAAAAGCGAACAAGGTTCGAACGAAACAAAAACGTGTCCGAGTTGCGGAGGTGAACACTCGATTTATCACTGTACGAAGTTAAAGGGACTCAATATACAAGCAAAGTGGAGCGAAGTAAAACGTATAGAGGTTTGCTTTAACTGTTTACGCGACAATCATATGCCAGATTCATGTAGATCGAGTAATTGCAAATGTTGTGGAAAAAGGCACAACACGGCTCTTCACATTGAGCAGTTCCATCCCAAGAACAACTCGAACAGTGATCAATCGACCACCGGGTCGGGAGGACCGTCGACCAGCGGCGAGCCCTCGAATAACGTTGCATTGTCAAGCGTGCGGACGAACAAGACGAATGTAATGTTAGCAACAGCATTAATAATTGTAATCGACAAATTTGGCGAGCCTCATGTATGCAGGTTGGACTGCGGCTCGCAATCAAATTTTCTCACTAGGGCGCTGCGTCGCCGATTACAATTGCCAGAGCGTTCCGAAAACGTGTCAATTTCAGGCGTAAATTTGAGTCAGTCTCACACGAAGCAAGCGGTCAACGCAACGATTAAATCTCGAGTAAACGCGTTCAAAATTAAATTACCGTTTCTCGTCATTGATAATATTACGCAACCGTTGCCCACGACAAAGATGCGCACTCAAGAATTTCGAATTCCGAATAACATAACGGTCGCTGACCCGTCATTCAATATTCCAGGTGAAATTGACGTGCTGCTGGGTGCCGGCGTGTTTTGGAATCTCTTGTGAGTAGGTCAACACATCATCAGTCGAGATCAGCCACTTCTACACGAAACGAAACTAGGATGGATCGTCGGAGGCTCCATGGCGGCTCCAAACACGCAGTCCGAAAACGCGCGATCGGCGATTTGCTGCTTCGCAACCGAAACGACACTGCACAAGCAAATCGAGCGCTTTTGGAGCATTGAAGAATACCAGCCAACGAGACATTTTTCTGAAGAAGAATTACGTTGCGAGGAAGATTTCGTAACATCGCACCACAGAGACGAAGACGGGTGTTTTACAGTCGCACTCTCGTTCCGCGAGAGTCCGGAGCAACTCGGTGAGTCAAAGAACATCGCGATCAAACGCCTTCGTGCTCTGAATCGCAAACTCGAGAAACAGCCCGATTTGAAGAAACAATATCAAGCCTTTTTGGACGAATACATTCCTCTTGGACACATGACGGCGCTCTCAGACACGGAAAAGACGATA
This sequence comes from Ophion slaviceki, assembly GCA_944452715.1. Lineage (NCBI taxonomy): Eukaryota > Metazoa > Arthropoda > Insecta > Hymenoptera > Ichneumonidae > Ophion > Ophion slaviceki. The sequence goes on from OX101786.1 coordinate 48,096,032, forward strand.
GAGAAACCTCACTGCTACATCCCTCATCATTGTGTATTGAAGGAATCGAGCACAACGACGAAATTGCGGGTGGTTTTCGATGCATCATGTAAGACTGCGTCCGGGAAATCACTCAATGACATTCTCTGAATCGGACCCACGATCCAGCAAGATCTGTTCGCAATTCTCGCACGTTTTAGGCAGCACCAGTACGTGTTGACTGCAGATATTCAAAAGATGTATCGCCAAATAAAAATTCGTGAGGATCATCGAGATTTTCAACGGATTATTTGGCGTGCCGACTCCCAACAAACGATGAAAGAGTACAAACTCAACACTGTCACGTACGGCACAGCTACAGCGCCATTTCTCGCCATACGCAGTCTACACCAGCTGGCCTACGATTGCAAAGAAGATTATCCCGAAATCAGCGAAATCATTTTGCGGGATTTTTATGTGGACGATCTGCTGACAGGCTGCGACGACATAATTAATCTCAAGATGACGAAGCAAGAGCTTGATCGGGTTCTGCTGTCCGGCGGGTTTTCACTGTGCAAATGGGCTTCAAACGCGCCATCGATCGTGGACACATCACCCGAGGACTCCGGGAACGACGAGCGCCCTATCGGCGAAGAAGTGACGACTCTCGGACTTATTTGGAATCCCCGAGATGACACGTTTCGATATCGTGTAAACCTTGCAGACATCAGCTCACGACCCACGAAAAGGAATATTCTTTCAACGATTTCTCAAATCTATGATCCACTGGGTTTGATCGGTCCAGCATACATCACAGCAAATATTATTTTGCAGCAACTTTGGAGACTGAAAATAGGATGGGATGAATCGCTGCCAAATGACTTACACGAAGCATGGAAAGAGTATCACACGCATTTAACGACTATTAACGAAATCTCGATTCCACGCGCAGTCGTGTGCCAAGAGCCTACGAACGTTGAACTGCACGGGTTTTGTGACGCCTCGGAGACAGCTTATGGAGCGTGTATCTACGTTCGATCTCGTTCACATGGCAATCAATACACGACACGCTTACTCTGTGCGAAATCACGAGTAGCTCCATTGAAGAACGTCAGTCTCCCAAGTCTTGAACTTTGCGGCGCAGTCCTGCTCGCGCGACTTGCGCAGAAAATAACACAAGCGTTTACGCTTCGAATCGACACGAAATATTACTGGTCAGACTCAAAAATTGCGCTCAGCTGGATCACAGGCGAAGCGTGTCAGTGGAAGACATTTGTCGCCAACAGGGTGGGAGAAATTCAGGAGTTAGCAGATAAAGCACGCTGGAAACATGTACGCTCAGAAGAAAACCCAGCCGACGTGATTTCTCGTGGAATTACGCCCGATCAGCTGCGAACAAGCGAGCTTTGGTGGATTGGCCCATCGTGGTTGCCGGGACCCATCGAAGATTATCTAGACTCAAGTACGGGAATCCAGAACGAAGACGTCATCGATACTACATTGCTCGAAGCAAAACAAGGTCTTTCGTCTCTTGCTACTACCATCAACGACTTTGATTTACTGGACAGATTTTCCTCGTTACGTAAATTAAAACCTGTTGTCGCCTACTGTTAGCGGTTCGCGTACAACTTACGACACCCGACAGAACGCAGAAATGGTCCTCTCTCGGTCGACGAACTCGCATCAGCTGAGAAGACTGTTATAGCGATCAGCCAAGCGGAACAATTTTCACGAGAAATCCACAACCTACGTAAGGAACTCCCGGTACCCACAGACAGCAAACTCGCATCTTTACTCCCATTCATCGACGTCGACCGACTCATAAGAGTTGGAGGTAGACTACAAGAAGCGGAATTACCCTACGCACAGAGATTTCCCATCGTTCTTGCGCCTGGCAGCGCGTTGACACGGCTTACAATTCGCGATGCTCATCTTAGAAATTTACACGCGGGCTTGCAAGCTCTCTTGAGCACTCTTAACAAAACCTTTTGGATACTATCGGCGAGGTCCACAGTTAAACAAGTTCTGAGCAAATGCGATACGTGTTTCAGATTTCGACCCAAAGCATTGCAGCAAATCATGGGTAACCTCCCTTCCGTACGGGTCAACCCGTCTCGAGCATTTTTTAATGTAGGCGTCGACTACGGCGGTCCGTTCCGAATCAAAATCTCGAGAAATAAGACAGACAAGGCATACTTATGTCTCTTCGTTTGTCTCGCAACCCGCGCGATTCACTTGGAATTAGTTTCCGACTTTTCAACTGTCGCGTTCCTTAATTCTCTTAAGCGTTTCATCGCACGACGTGGTAAATGCGCTGACGTGTATTCCGATAACGGAACTAATTTTACAGGAGCTAACAATGAACTTAAAGAATTAGCGAAATTACTCCAAACCGAAGCTCATAAGAGAAACATTATTGATTTCGCCGCCGAAAACTCAATTCAATGGCATTTCATTCTACCGTATTCTCCACATATGGGTGGACTATGGGAGGCCGGAATTAAATCTGCGAAAATCCACTTGAAGAGAGTTCTCGGCGAGGCTTTACTGACGTTCGAAGAGTTGTATACGTTGCTTACGGAAATCGAAGCGATTCTAAATTCGCGACCGCTAGTTCCGATGTCGAGTGATCCTTCCGATCTGTCAGCACTCACGCCCGGGCATTTCTTAATTGGTGCTCCTTTAACCGCGATACCGCAAGTCGATCTACAGGAAATGTCTTCCAATCGGCTTACGCGATACCAACTTTTGATTAAGTTGCAGCAACATTTTTAGGCACGTTGGAGCCGCGAATACTTGACTCAACTTCAAGCACGATCGAAGTGGAGAGAACGTAATGCGAATAACGAGCTACAAATCGATAGTCTCGTCCTGTTAAAAGACGACAAACTGCCCCCGCTTCAGTGGAAGATAGGTCGCGTCATTGATTGCCGTCCAGGTCGAGACGGGCGCGTCCGTGTAGTCAGTGTAAAAACCTCTAACGGAATCACCCAACGTAGTCTGCCTAAAATATGTGTGCTCCCTACCACCGATTAAACACAAGATTTAAGATGTATTATTCGTAATCACAATTATTTTATGTTTTTGTTTTCTTTTCTGTTTTTAACTTGTTGACAATCACGTATTGTCAAGGCCGGCGGGATGTTCGAGCACCGAACTTCTCGGGTATCGTTTCCCGTAAGCGCCTCTCGCGGAAAGGCGCTAAATCACTAGACCGACATACACGAACACAATTGAACATGGGGATGGAGCTCATCATCGCGCGATCCTTTCTTGTCACGATGTTTTCTTATTAAAGTAAATATTATTGTTATAAAGTGTACGAAATTATTCAATATCCTTCTCGAATCGACCTATCAACATTCTCAAACAAATGCGTAGCGATTGGTTTCGACATTTCAAAAGGGGCACTTGTGACCTTTGTGGGGCAGATACAGAAACAATGGTTGCCACATGTGTTGAACGAGAATACCATTGCAAATTGATTAAACCATCACTTCGGCTTCGCTTGCAAGTCACAAAAAAGTTGACTACGGAGAATTGTAACTCGGGACGAAAAACGGATTGATTTCAACAACCCTACATGCAGATAATCATGGGTTGATCTTGATGAACCACCAACATCGAGGTCAAAATGGAATATCCATAGACACAGCCATACTGCGTATCTGGTGGAATATGGAGGCGGCTTCATGAGCTCTTAAACCCAAGGATACGGTTACTGCTGTGGGTTACGAGCAGCAGTGAGAGTGTTTGAACGATAATTTTATTGAAAAAAGCCGCCCGTAACATCAAATCACCGAAAGATGATTCTGCTGCACGACAATTCTCGGCCTTACGTTGCGTTGACGGTAAAATAGTCTCGTCAGAGCCCTATTATTGTCGTGAAAACCTCACGATCTCCGATTGTTTTGCGGGATTTTGGTAATCGAAATACAAGCTTTTTGTATTTATTTGTACCAAGGCCATTTAACCCGCGATGCTAGACTGACATTCTACACAATATTGGTTTATTAATACGAGTACATATAAGTCCTTAACTACACTCGGACAATTGAAGTAGACCCGCTGGTAGAAGGTTCGGGTTAAATGTGCGCGCCGGTCGTCGAATTTGACTCCGCCACTAATTTTTTTTTGCGCGCCCGTAGCTGTCTTGATCGCTGGTGCTAGATTTTGGAGGCTTTTTAGGTTCTTGACCCTTCTCTACTTATTGACGTTTCCTTATACAATAGAACCTCGATTATCTGAACTAATCGAGACCGGATATCGTTCCGACAACCGGAGATGTATCTCGGATTTCCGGGAAAATCACCGCATGTAATATAAATAGTATCGAAAATTCTCTTCTTTCATCCAACGACCTTAAATTCTTTATTTGATAGCAATTAACAATGAATAAAGTTTCAATTTTTATACCACCATTACTTATGCACTCAAAGGATAACACAACTCTAAAACTTTGGAAAAACCGTTTTTTTTTCTTAAAAAATACTTTGGGGTCATAAAAACAATATGCAATTGGTCCTGTAGCAATTTTTTTTAAGGTTCGATTATTGATTTTGCCGCAGCGCCTCGGACTTCTTTCAGGCGCCTTGTACTACTTTGAACGCGTTTTTCTGGAAACCACTTTTTTAAACTGGGAAGACGGATTACTCGAACACCTCTGCATGGATTGATTGAAAAATTTGATAGTAGTTTCACAATTACATTCTCTATGGGAGTACGTAGCTGTTTTTTGATTAAATGTAAACTTTTTTTAGAAACAATTTACTGCTTATTTTCTGGGCAAAAAATCGATTTATTTCTTTCAAGGCGAGCCATTTTTTCGAAATTTGATAAAAAATCCCTACGTAGCCCCATAGATAGTAATTTATGGATTATAATTTGTGTTGGTTTTTGTTCCAGGTCTGATCCTTTACGAGAAAACCGTCCTCCCGTGAAGCTATTTGTAAAAAAACACGTTTTTCAAGATGGGTTCTGTCGCCGCCATTTTATATGAAAGTTACTTTTAAAAAATGTATTCTTTAATATGTGTTAAATAAACCCCTTCAAAAGAAGGGGTATTCCTTTTTTCATACTCCCAAAATAAATTGTCAAAGGCCGCTAGTCGTGTTATCTCTTAAATCACAATTGCGGCATAAAATGATGATCAATTTTCGGCTGTCTCATAGTAGTTGCGCGTTTCTTGGCCGCTAAGTCTCGAATTCGTTTCAAGAAGAGCAGCTGTGTGGGACTACTTTCTGGTTGGATTTCAAAGCATTCCAGGGCGGTTTCTCTAATATACATACACTGTATATACGATCTGATGTATGAAGTTACATATAGGCAACGATGTATTTTGAAAATACCTCTATGTGTTAGGGAACAGCTTTATTAGAGAAAAAGGGGGGTACCTCTATATCCTAACAATGAGAAAAAAACGACCATCATTGGATAATCGAAGGTCCGGTTAAGGCGCCGATACGTCCGGATAACCGAAAATTCGGATAATCGAGGTTCGACTGTATTCCAATCATATGTTCGTTCCATTTAGGCCGACGAAATTTTGATTTGTCAACTCTGCATATTCACAACATTTTCGTGATTGGTGTTGAAGCCGACATCGCTAGAGGGTTAGGAACAGCATCTCAAGTGACTTCTAACGATACCTCGATCGTTTTTGTAGCCTCACGCGTTCGCGAGATAGATTGCCTGCAACATACGCGTACCGTTATATTTGCATCTCTCTCACGCGCCCATCACAACAAAAGATTGCGTTACCCGCGCTGAAGACCTCGTTCGATACAATGTCACAGATGTAACCTTTCGTAATTTACCCCGTTCGTATCCTCGTAGATTTTTACCTGGCTACCAAACTGAACTAATAGACGTTTTCCCTTAAAAAATACCACCTCATATAATTTTTAATTCCGCAAGAAATTATTACTCGCATAAAGGTGATTGAATCACCATTTTCTGCTTATAGAGAAAACTTAATTTTCGGGACATTTTTTCTCTTCGTGTTTCGTAGATGTGGTGAGAGGACGTTTTTGTATAAAGCCTTATACCTCGTCCTAATAGTGACCTTGATTCGAAAATCGACGGTTCAAAGACATTTTTATGATTTATGTAACTTTTGATCACAAAAGTACTTTAGTGATTGTCTAGTTAATTATTTTATATCCTGAAAAGAATTAAGAAACTTGACTAACGCGCATAAAAAAATCTGAAAATGACTCCAAAATGCTGTACTTCAGTGCTGACTTTTGGGTGCTAAATGGGTCTCATCGGTGCTGAATGAACGAAGCAATGTTCCTAACAATGTTCCTCCATATATAACATACTTGTGATGGCATGAATATTTTTCGATAATTAAATATTCATTATTATTTTACCACTATTAAAACTGTGTTTCTGAAACTCTTCTGCTGCAAAAAAACTTCTCAAAATTTTCTAATTATGTATCATTTTCGCATTAACTTCTGACACCTATCACGATAAGATGACATTTGAATCTAGAAAACGGTTGATGGAAAACGTTTGCATAGCCAGGAGAAAATGAAACAATGCAACGACGTTGGATCGTAGAGAAATAATAGAAAATGCTTTTATAAGACTGTATAATGAAAATAGGAGTAGAGAGAAAAAGAGAGACAGAACCATGCTAGCAACTACTTGGAAAAAGCAAGGGCAAAGCCAAGCGTTTTCTTCTTTGTATCGCGCTTAGAGCTGTACGGAGCGATGTTTTTCCAACTTTTTTCGAGGACACTTCCAAGACTGCCATAAACGGGTCCGTAGAAAACCGGTGGCCCGTACAATATAATGAGAACAGAGTGGAGTGCACCTTTATGTCGCTCCGAACTGCCATGTCAAATGCTATTTCGTATACGTGGAGGCAAGTGTCGAAAGAAATAAAAGAATCAGGATGGTCAAGACGCACATCAAAGTCAAAAGATATGACGGAAAAAATCCTTATAATCACAACACTCCTCGTATCTTTTGATATAAAAATAACAACAAATATAAAGATTATTTTCGTTTTATTTTCTCTTTCTGTTTAAAATCTAAACAACCTCAAAATCTACATGACTACAGTAGTTGATGACAACTGTCCAAAATATGACACATTCTGGCTGAAATAGCGGTATAATTTCGTGCTTATGATCTATTAGTAACGAGTAACTTTCAGTTTATGGGATGGTTTATAGTTTATAGGAATTTAAACGACTTCACGGGTGGACATTGGGAGTATCTGCGAATGGATGTAAAACGCGATTGCTATAATACAGCCTTTCCTAACCTTTTTTAACGCCGGACCCTCTAGGCCTCGTTCGTCAATTGTGAATCTCGATTCACGTTGTCCGCGGACCCCTCGGTACATGCTCACAGACTCCCAGGGGTCTGTGACCCCAGGTTGGTCGACCCCGTTATAATAGACTGGGTACGGTTGTAAAAGTTTTCCGTTGATCGCCTATAACGTTGCAATTATGGCATAAGACACCCGAGTAGAAATCTTGCTCCAGCTACAATAAACACCTGATCAGGCATCCTGACTTCTTTTTCCAGTCTTGATCAGAATTTTTTATCAAGCCCTGATCATTTTTGAAACACAATCCCTGACTTCCGTCTGATCAGGGTAAAAAATCAAGGCCTGATCAGGGTAAACTATCAACGCCTGATCAGGGTAAAAAATTAAGGCCTGGTCAGTGTAAAAGATCAAGGCCTGATCAGCGTAAAAAATTAAGGCCTGATAAGAGCTTAGTTTTTCACGGCTTGATCAAAATGAAAAATCATATGATTTTTCACGGCTCAGGATGACCGATTTTTTCCTGAAATAAAAAATACAACGCATACACAAAAGAGAAAAAGGTACCACTTTATAAATAACGCTGATCGTTTATTTTTTAATCTAAATATAAAATTTATCACATATATTTGTCACATATATCTATGTGGAAAACAAACATCATTTTTCTTGTATTTGTAATAGAACAAAAACTCGAAATAAACTAACATATATCACTGTATTATATTCCACTTATCATCCCGAAATAAACTAATATATTTTCTAAACAAAAACTTAAGAAACTTCGTGAATAAAGTAAACAGAGCTCAACGTTTTTATGACCAGACGTTTCTAGGAAACGTTACATTGGGCGTTCTGTTCATTTTTTTACGCGACGCTCGAAACTTGTCCCAGTCTTTTGCTGAATTAATCAGGCCTTGATACCGCTCCAACAGCTTGTCCAATTTGCTTCGAAAGAACTTCTATTCCGTGTTCCCTATATTTCGAAATGACAGCCACTGAAAAATACGAAAATGTGTATCCCACTTAGAATTCAATGTCTACATATATATATCTATATAAGGTATGCACATTATTTTATTAGGGTGGCACAAATTTGAGCTCTATTTTTTTCTTTTTTCTCACCATCCAATTATCTACTTTAAAGAAGAAAAAAAAATTGTTGCAAAAGTTGCGAGCGGTCATTTTTTAACGAAAATTAGAATCGAAGCAGGAGAGCCTGTACAGCGAAGACCAACCAAATAATGGTGAGTTGACAGCGTAGTGCAGTTCAGTGAATGTAATGTCCATCCGAAGTGCATTTCTTATGGGCTAACTTGCACCGATGGAAATACTTTCGCTTAACTGAACTATGCAGTCAACTTATCATTATTCGGTTAGCCTACGCTGTCCGGGCCCGTAGTGAAGGCTAACCAAATAATGGTAAGTTGAAAGCGTAGTGCAGTTCAGTGAATGTAATGTCCATCCGAAGTGCATTTCTAATGGGCTAACTTGCACCGATGGACTTACTTTCACTTAACTGAACTACGCAGTCAACTTGTCATTATTCGGTTAGCCTACGCTGTCCGGGCCCGTACAGCGAAGGCCAACCAAATAATGGTAAGTTGACAGCGTAGTCAGTTCAGTGAATGTAATGTCCAACCGAAGTGCATTTCTAATGGGCTAATTTGCACCGATGGACTTACTTTCACTTAACTGAACTGCGCAGTTAACTTATCATTATTCGGTTAGCCTACGCTGTCCGGGCTAATCAGCACCGATGGCAAAACATTTACCAGATTGAACTACGCTGTCAGCTTACCATTATTTGGTTGGCCTACGCTGTCTCTTTTTCTCCTCTGGCAAAGGAGACGGACCAAGTAAAGAAAAATAAAAGCGATACACAAAACAAATATAAATCTACTTACATAGTGGTAGCGCCAACACATGCCAATCCTCAGGAATTTCGAGTTGTTCCTCGCTGAGAGGATCTGTTCCGGATCTGTCAAATGTATCATAATAAATATTTAAACCAATGCATATATAATTTGGCGTATGATTAATTTACAGTCAGATTTAATCCAATTTATATTTATAGATTTAAGAATTATAAGACTTTGAAAAAAATTAATTGTTATACTAACCTGCTGCTGTATTATTTCTTCGTTTTTTCCCTTATTTAGAGCCCGCTATTCACACAGACATAGTCGTTGCGCAATCTTCTTCCGATTGTGTTCGTCCATCTTATTCACAACGTACACGTTATTTGTAAAAATGTATAAAGTAATTAATATGTCTCGTGCTTCTCGTGTCTGTGTATCATTTGACAAGATGAGGTTAGGCACGTTTTTAGCGCCAAACTGTAGAAGTCCAGTTACATGATGATTGCTTGAAGTTAGCTGGATCAGGCGAATTGAAGTAAGCCGTAAGTCCAGTTACTTGACATCGCCTGAAGCTAGCCGGGTCAGGCGAATTGAAGTAAGCCGTAAGTCCGGTTGCTCGACCACCGCCTGACCCCAGCTTGATCAGGCAAATTAAGGCAAACTTAAGTAAGGCCTTCGTACTACAAGCTGATCAGGCGCAGATCAAATATCAGGCCAGCCTGACAATATTTCTACTCGGGCATGCAAATAAAATGCTTCATATTAAAGACTGGACATCTACCTTCAAATCGAAATCCCAATTAGGTGCCCATCTCTTAAGGGGAAAAAACCTTTACAATTAAAAAAATATATTTTTTTTTACATATTTCGAAACTATAATATATTAAGAAGATACTGTTAAAAGGAAAAATCGAAACATGAAATATTTATGGAGTTACAAGTGGCAGAAAGCTATCGCCCCAGAAAAAATCCAGAACTTGAAGATTTTACTCCGGTAGTTTGTGAAGAGATGAAGCAGCATCTCTTACCAATTTACAAAGATTTTTCGCGGGGAGATTCACTCGAAAGATGCTTAGGTGGACATACCCAAAACGCGAACGAGAGTTTCAATGCAAAAGTTTGGCGATTAGCTCTAAAACACCTCCATTCTGGGCTCAAAATCCTTGAAATTGCAGCCTATATTGCTGCTGGGGTGTTTAATGAAGGCTATTCCTCCATTCCAATAATTATGAATGCGTTGGACATAATTGTTCGGACGTACGCCAGAGTTTTCGCCGAGAACTCCGATGAGGCAGGCATAGAGAGGCAGAGCCTTCGAGCCGGGTGAGCCTTTCCTCGACGAAAGCAGCTCGTACAGCCCGAAAACAGCAGTAAATGGACAAAAATCAGCTTTTCGAGGAAGTTGAAGGGTTAGTGTACGGGCCTGGAATCACTGACTGATCGGTAAGTCACTAAAATATATAGTTTTATCGTATTGTAACTTTAAACGGGATTATCTCGAAACTACATTTCCATAAACTGCTCACACTCTAACTCAAAAAGTTATTGATCGATATCGCTGAAATTTTGAGAGGTTTTCTGTCTATGATATTACTGGAAGGAGAAATCTAAAGTTTGAAGGATATCGAGTAGGTCAATCATTTTTTTGGGGTAAAAACTGTCGAGAAAATGGTAAAAAATTTTAACTTTGATTAAAAAGCCTGCGTAATTTTCAGTTTCATACTTAAAAAATAATTTTATAGGTTTATCCTTCCCCTACATGTGTCAGTAATCGAAAAATATTTTTGTTTTCTGTTTCACATGAAAAGTAAAAATGTGAAAAATAGGGAATTTTTAACGTTGCTATTTTCTTTTGTTAAAAAAATGTTTTTGAGCTCTTTAAACCGAGAATGAAATCACATAAAATTTTTAAACAGATGCTGTTATTTCATCACCCTTAAAAAAATTCACAAAAATGGCTCATTTTCGGGCGTTTAAAGAGTTTCCTCCCCTTAAAAAATATGAGATAAAGCTCGTTTTGTAAAACATGTGCCACTGTTACAACCGTACCCATACCAGGGGCGGCTATAACAGGGCTGGGGGTCAGTTGTAACACAGCCAAATAACACACAGTGTATGCGCTGTGATCACTTTTTAATATAAAAACATGTATTAAGGTACTTTCAAATTATTTTACTCTAGTATGGCACTGTTTATTATTATTTAGGTAACATTTTTATAGTCCTATATAATTAGTCTACAACATTAATTAAATCACCCTTGACATATTCATTATTTTTAGGAAGACATATTTAAATTAATAAAGATAATTGTTTATTGTATCAACGGAACGCTACTTAAACAATTTAAGGAATCATCGCAGTGTAACGGGTCGAGAAATAGCTGATTTTCACAATTTTTTTCGATGTTTAAAATACACTAATCAGTCCGATCTTTTCATGTCAAATCAAATCACTCAAAAAGAACAGAAAATAAATGTTTAAACGTTAATTTCTCATTTTTTACACTTTTTTAACGGTTGAAGATGTCTTCGAAAAAAAAGGAGTCCTCATGGTGTACACGCTCGTGGCCGTAAATACTATCTAAAACAAAATGTGTAAAAAAAATGATTAATCAGTATGAAAGCCGCTATCTTGCTATGGAAGTTTTTTAAAATCACAATTGACAAAATGGCGGCGGTTTGAAGAAAAAGTATCAAATTTAGCCTATTTTTTCGACAGTTTTTCGTTAAAGAAAACATGAAGATTAAAAAAAAAGCTTCCATACCAAGATAAAGAATGACGTGAACAATGTTGTGTCACAATTTGAGACGGATCGCTTGAAAACTCTTCCTTTGAGAGTGCAGATCGTTATGAAAAACGACATTTTGAGAAAATCGCGTTTAACGTTTCGAGCGCGGAATTTTTATATAAATTGCCCACTTACGATCAGTCGGCGGTGCCAAGTCCATGTTTATAACCGCCTTTGCTATCGGAAAATGCAAAAAATTGATTTTTTGAAAATATCACACTGTGATGATCCCTTAAGGTAAAAACAAATTAGAATTCCCAAGAAAACTTAATGAGATAAGTCGCAATTATGGCAAATATAATGGTGACTACCGCCAGTACACTCCAAGTGAGACCACGGTTGACCTTGGCATCTAAATTGTAAAGAATAATAACATTAATAATGTTACAGCCGTACCCACGAGAATCGTTACAATCGTAGCTACTCCCTTCCCCTTTCGGCAATAAAACTATCGCAGTGACCAAGAAACACAACCTACAAATACACAGATGCTTGTTTACTAAGCTCCAAAGTTCAATAATTATTCAGAAAATTACCCAATATTCAAACTGTTATATCAACGAAGTAATATAAAAAAGAAGATGGTCAATAATATTTACGAACGAAAAAACTCAATGGGCCCCTTTGCGAGCGTCAGTTTTGCGGGAAGTCGCGCGCAGCACTGTCAAGCGTGTCGAGGCTTACAAGACGCGCGTCTTTCCCCTTGTACCCCTCATCGACCCACTTATACTTTCGTGAATATTCGCAGTCAACTGTACCCAGTCTATCCTATTCAAGGTCGAAGTTTGATAATCAATTGCCCGTTTCTTCTGTCATGTGAGAAATATTTATGAAGAGATTAATAATTCTTATAAATATTAGGATTGTCAACAAAATTATGTTGTATAAATCCTCGACTGCTCGTTTTTTAAATTGAGTTATTTCCTTCAATCTACCTCTGTCCTATTTTGTTTTAAATGCTACCTGATTATGCTAACGAGATTGCGGATCATTCGATTTTTTTATACTCCTCACTCACGCCTGACCAGCTGTCTGACTAATAACGGTTCTTACTACTTGCCGAGAGTTCCCGCGTTTACTCCACGCTCTCTCGTGTCGACCTTTCAAAAACTACACAAGTCTCGCTGTTTCTTACTCTCTCCGTCGCTCTTCCTCTATTTATCTTGTCTGCGGATACTCCAGTAGTGAGCTATTTACTACACCAAGTTTTTACGAATAAAGAGGGCTTAATAAGCATCCCGTGGAAGGGGATGATTTATATTGAGGTTCCCTTCGGACTATTCCATCGAAAGTCGCCTCTCGAACAAAATCGGGACTTTCGTCGAGTTCTAGTTTTCCAAAGCATTTCGGTCGAAATGAATGGTCACGGTTGGACAAAAAAGGGACGAAATAAAAAGCAGCCAACGAGTCGTTGGATCTTTCAAATGTTCCGGATTTTATATTCAACATTTTTTGTTATTTGTAAAGTTGCGTCGAAGCGACAAAAATGTTTGTAAATATTTGAGCACCGTTCATCAAAACTTGATACTAGGGAAGTATCGGCAAACTTTTTGATAATTTCAATTCCCAAGATTACCTTGGAGTCTTTTTTTTAAACAATCGTGAATAGTGGATGAAAATGTGGAACATGACAATTTTTCGTAAAAACTGAAAATTAAGTAATGACTACAATTTTTGTTATTTCAGGATGCACATTCTCTTTTAATTGAATGATGCACATCTGCCCGTGTTATAACCATGTATTGGTACGGCAGAAGTGGCTTCAAACTATCAATTTTCCATCAAAACTGAACAACCGATGACCATACCGACACAGTGCACGTAGTTTGTGCTTACATCTTGTTGGGAAATTGAATTTTCCAGCTTCAATATCACGTAGAAGGGTGAGTGAGAGAGCGGGACAAAGAGAAAGAGAGAGAGAGAGAAGGTGGAAGAGAAGAGACGGAGAGAGGTCACGTCGCGTATGCACGTGGGCCATCGCTCCATGCAGAATTTTCATTAAGCGAGAATCATGGCCAGTTCACGCTAGTTCGAAGCTAAACCCAGCCCCTAGCGCTTAAAATAAAAATTACATTGCTATCAATTCACTTGTAATCGGCCAGTGAAAACCCATTTTATTTCGAGCGAGACTTTTTTTTCTATTTCCTGTTTATCGACCGAAGGAAGCTCTCATGGGTAGACATATATTGGGTCCATACTATGTGTTGGCAGCAAAGTCAGACTTGCATAGGTGCACAGGCCTTTTGGTTTCGGCGTTCCGATTTTCACTGAGATACGCGAGATAGTTGGTCCTCCAACTGCCAGAAGCGCAAGCATCAATATGTCGAAATTTGTTTTAATTTGGGCGTCCCATCAATACCACGTACACTACACCGGAAGCGTAATATGCTTGGTATCAGTGAGACCGTAGAAGTAAGACTGACGGATTTACGGGTACCCCAGGGGTGTCACGATACGATCACGGCACCATCCACCAGCCGGTCAATTCAGATTTTTTTTTAATTCGAGCCGCAAATAAGTTCTGTGCAAGTCAGACTTTGTTGGTATGAGTTAAGGCAATATGCATTATTTTATCTGAATATTTATTGAAAAAATTCTTGACTTCTGATTGGGAAAATAGAATTATTATTCGTCATATAAAATGTAAGTGTAAAAATCGGGGTGCCCTCGGATTAACATGATTTTCCTTTCGGCTATTTCTAAATGAAAAATCGTTTAAAAAATGTAAATATCTGCAAACCATATCACTCGTTTGCGATCAATATTTAGTTTTTAAGAAATTTAGTTTTTATTTTATAGTTGACTTGTAGTTTTTATTCAGAAAAAAATCAAGAGCGCATCTGGTGTTCTTTCTCGTGGCATGGAATAAGATAATGTAGAAGCCCTGCCTATAGACATCTTTTCCGCTTTACCGGAGTTAGTAATTGCATTTGCGTCACTTGCTACTTGTTTCTCTTTTATACTTCTTTTGGATCTATACATCTTCCTTTTTGCTGCGCCTCGATCTATCACGAAGCTCGAACACTAATGGTTTGCATCCCGACACGATGCTTGTCGGAAAGCAAATAAAATGTGTCCCGTTCATCCCCCTGGCCGCCACGAGCAAGTTTCAGTTGACGTATCGACGTGGCGAGCTTCATGCCGCCTTCTTCCTGCGCTTTGTTCCTACAAGCAAATTTTTTTATTCGTGTTACGCTTTTTTTACGTTCACATTTCCGACGACGCACTTTCACGTTTATCCTCCCGATCGCTCTCCCGGCGCATAGCTAAAACCTTGGCGGGCCCATTTCTCGTTTTTCCAAACCCTTGTCGCTTACTTTCCCTCTTTCCTTCTGAGTGACAACGTAACAATCTCAAGTCTACTTTTGCACGGTACGCTTGAGAATACGTATACGCGAAACTCGTTCCGCTGTCGCGTTTAAAAACGTTGTCAGTCAATGTCGATCGGAAACTGTATAGATAATATATTTATGTGTTCAAAGTCGGGATTCTCAACGCTATTATGTATTCTTACTTCTGTGAAAAACAAAAGGACCAAGAACTCATTGTAGATTTTTGCCAAGTATTTCGTTGTTTGCTAATTGGACATTCTGATGAAATAAAGATATTTGTGAATCGCGTTAAGGGGTCTTCTCACTTTAGACGCTAAAAAGGCTATTTTCATGATTTTTTAAATAGGTTTATATTATAGATATTGATTGAAAGTTGTTACACTTAATACAAACACTTTCGAAATACATTTATTTTAAATTGTATTTATTTAAGTCACTATTAATAGACGAAAATGGTAGTTTAAAAAATGTCCTAAAAAATTGTAGGTCTGCGCTGTTGATGAAATCTCGGAGATGGATCATCCGAAACAAAAAAATCAAACAGTTTTAGATTCAGTATGTTAATGGCTATAGCGCATATCATACGATTTTTTATATATGCAAAAATAACAAAATGGCGGACATTTTTCGAAGAAATAAAACAAAACGTGTTTTGTTTCACCGTTTTGGGCAACAAAAAAATAGTAAATATCAAAATTTGAAGAAATCCTTGATATGCGCTATATCTATAGTTGTAAAGAATATGTGGTTATAATTTCATAAGGATTGGTTCAGTAGTTTCGAAGATTTTATCAACAAGCCGTCGAAAAACGTTGTTTCCAGAAAAACGCGTTTAAAGTTTGTTGAGGTTACAGAAATACATGTATTTATGTAACCTCAACCTTTTGTAGAAATATATGTATTTCGAAAGTGTATTCATCAAGTGTAACAACTTTTATGTCAATATCTATAGTATAAACCGATCAAAAACATTCTTGAAAATAGCCTTTTTTCGCGTCTAAAGTGAGAAGACCCTTAAGGGCATATTTTAGTGTCAACACCCATTATCGAGGTGGTTTTTTGGGAATTAAATTTAGAGAACCGGTTAAATGTACAGTGTTCGTATTTCACAGTTACATCTATACATGTTTGAGGTACCGTCTTACATTTTTTCAAAGCATTTTATTCTGAATTGTACATGATATTTGCTGTTGCACAGGTGAGGTCGCGATTTTTTTTTACTGTCGGAGGTCATGATTGCGGCCGTCCTCTTCATCTGAAACGAACCATTGTTTTTAAATTTTATTCTTTACGAATGCGGTTATCGTTCGGCCCTCTAATGAAACATTTTAGGTACAAAAATTACGGAATCGCGGTGTTTGGCAGAGAGTACTCCGATTTTTACAATAAAATTGTCATTCCTCGGGGCCCGGAAAAATAGTAATTATAAAGCAATCAAAAAGATGGAGGGCCGAATGATAACCACATTTGTAAAGAATAGAATTCAAAAGAATCGTTTGTTGTATATGACAAGGACGGCCGAAATCACAACGCCCAGCAATAAAAAAAAATCGCGACATGACCTGCGCAACATCAAATATCATGTACAATTTCGAATGAAATGCTTTGAAAAAAATTAAGATGTTACTTCAAACATGTATAAATATGGCTGTGAAATACTAGCACTGTAGATTTATCCGTTTCTCTAAACTTAATTCCCAAACCATCGTCTTGAAAATGGGCGTTCACGTTAGAATACGGGCTTTAAAAAAAGATTACCAATAATTTAATAACTCGATTATTTTCGTTACGGGTCAAATCTCTGCACTATAATGCATCACTTTTTTTTCCATAAGTCCTGCTCAAATCGATTTGAAATGTTTTCCAAGAGCGTCATGATCCTTTTGCACTCAAATATAATGTCAGCATGATGTGAGGTACTCAAATCCTCGGAGTGACACGTGGAAGGAAGTTTCAATTGTCTATTCCTACTGTATGTGCGAAATATTACCGAGTTAATCGTAGGTTTCAACGAACGGGGCTCCCAGCTGATCCACGAAAAACACTTCTCATTTCATAGGGGCTACAATGGATATTATATTTGTAAAGACTGCTTCTGCAATGAAACAATTGTGCGCAAACACGCTCTTGTGCGCTACTAAAGCATGCTGTAGTATATCAGAAAAAGTAAAGATTCTCTAGAAATATAATGGCGACTTCTTTATTCGATAATTCATCACCACATTGAACTAGTCACATATCCAATTTCTGCACGAGAAAAAATTAACTCCTGAATTTAAGACGGAATGACACCTCATCGCGGTCGGTATGGTAGAACAATTATAGATACCCAAAAATCTCTGAAACGGCTCTTCGGATCCCGTCGAAACTTTGCCAAACGACGTCAAATATATAGACGAACAGCTGTCTGGCCCTCAAATTTTCTGAATTTGAGAAAAAAAACGTAGATCGGGTTCATCGGATCGGGGATCATAAGCCAATCTACGGTTTTTTCTCAAATTCAGAAAATTTGAGGGGCAGACAGCTGTTCGTCTGTCTATTTGACGTCGTTTGGCAAAGTTTCGTCGGGATCTAAAGAGCCATTTAAGAGATTTTTGGGTATCTACAATTGCTCTACCATACCGACCGCGATGAGGTGTCATTCCGTCTAAAAGAGAATTCATTTTAGCAGAGTAGTTATCAAACATTGAGCTGAAATTAAAGGTATTAGTAAACGTTGCTTCGAATACAGGCGACAAATTGTTATAATATAATTATTTTAAAAAATACTTAGAAAAATTAAGGGGTCTTCTCACTTTAGACGCTAAAAAGGCAATATTCATGACTTTTTTGCATATGTTTATATTATAGATATTGATATAAAAGTTGTTACACTTAATAAATACACTTTCAAAATTCATTAAAAAAAAATGTATGTACTTATGTAACCCAAACAAACTTTAAACGCGTTTTTCTCGAAACAACGTTTTTCGACGGCTTGTTGAAAAAATCTTCGAAACTACTGAACCGATCCTTATGAAATTTTGATCACATATTCTTTACAACTATAGCTATAGCGCATATCACGGATTTTTTGAAATGTTGATATTTACTATTTTTTTGCCAAAAACGGTGAAAAAACACGTTTTTTTGTGTTTCTTCGAAAAATTTCCGCCATTTTGTTATTTTTGCACACATCAAAAATCATATGATATGCGATATAGCCATTAATATACCGAATCTAAAACCGTTTGATTTTTTGTTTCGGATGATCCATCTCCGAGATTTCCTCAACACCGCAGACCTACAATTTGTTAGGTCATTTTTTTCACTCGTATTTTCGTCTATAAATAGTGACTTAAATAAATATATTTTTTTATGTACTTTGAAAGTGTATTTATTAAGTGAAACAACCTTTATATCAATATCTATAATGTAAATCTATATAAAAATTCATGAAAATAGCCTTTTTTAGAGTCTAAAGTGAGAAGACCCCTTAAAATGAATTACTAATATTCCACTCCGCAGCATGACTAGTCGGCTTTGAAATGTCCAATTTAGTTTCTTCAGTCTCTTGTATATTGTGTGCTGTTTTATTTATTTTCCTATGTTCCTCCGTGTGCTCTTTTGGGCTTATGGTCGTAAGTCATTCTCTTTTATTCGACAAGTATCACGTCACGTTTTTCATTTCCCGTGAAACCATTGCCCACATCCGCCCCTTCCTAATGCACCACTGTTTGACATTTGCAAAAAGACACCAGGAAACTGGAAATTCTGTGCTGACACAGACTGCTGCATATTCCCGATGCCTTCTTCAAAATACTTATGTATCACTTCAAAGTGATACAGTAGTTCTACTGAAAACTGCTTCAATAGTTGGTAGGAAAACCAATGATTGCGTAAACTGTCGCTCATCCAAGGAATCTCTAAGGCCCATGCTGTTGGACAAGTGCGAGTTCGACTACCTACCGTGCGTCTACGACTGTCTTTCACAGAAATGCAAATATGGTCGTACTTTTTGGGTTTTTCCAGTATTATTCGCGAACTATGTTGTCAAGATATTACATATTTCGACGTGCAATAAACTAGGCTAACATTAGAGGTGAATTGGAAACCCAGGGATACTACAGAGTAATGGAAATTGCAAGTGAAACGCGAATGAGGAAACTATACTTATTTTTCGTGTGCTCAGTACATATAGAAAGAGACAACGTAAGGTTCTCTGGATCATTTTCAACAATCAAACCCTCCATTATCTGATGAGTGTCTGTGTCACTTTTCCTCATACATTATCCCTCCCCGAGTTCCAAGCGTCACAGAGAGCCAGGAACCTCATCATGTGCACACGTTGAATCACATGCTATATGTAGGATACGTACGTATGAACTCAAATGCCCTATTCATCAGTCGTGTATTTCCAAACAGCGAAATGAGAATCGTTCTCGCATATATATTCTCGACCAAATGAGCACGCCCTCGTCATTCCCTTCAACTTATAATGGTGCGGCATTTTTCTCCAAAAATTGGCCAAGTTGTTTTAGCGGAATTCTATGGACTTTGGAATTATTGAACTTTTAATTCTAGAAAATAGTGTGCTCACCGCCATCTACCGCGAGCAGGCAGTTTCACATGCAACCACCTCATAGAAAAAACAAATTGCCTTCATTATTACCCGATTGTTCAAAACGTGTTTTCAGAATGATTTTATTGTAATTTTCAATTGCTCGTGTATTGCCTACTTTTAATTCGTGCAAATAGTGTGTCCACCGCCATCTACCGGCAGCGGGCGGTTTCATATGCAACCGCCTAATAGAAAAAAAAACAATCGGTCATCTTAATACCCGATTTTTTAAAAATGTGTTGATAGTATCATTTTACCGTAATTTTTTATTGTTCGTCCAGTTATAGTATCTGTGTAAAAATGATATAGCTATGCGAGTTTATGTCTACATCCCTCGCCAAAAAGTATGAGAACTCGATTCTATTGAGGACTTTTAATAATAACAATGCTCATATGAGAAAGGAAAGAGCGTGAGGAGGATTCAGAACCGCCCTTTTGAGAGAAAACGGAAAGAAAAGAGAGCCAACTCACCTCTCGTCTGCGAAAGCTTTTTGCGATATTGGAGTTTCAATGAGACAAAAGAAGAAAGTAAAAAAATATTCATATGCATATACATTTTATCATCTGTAGTCTGGTCGCATAGGTGCTTCTTCTATTTTCTGATTTTCGCGTGCCTTTCGTGATCTATATTTTTTTCAGATACCTTTCTCTCCAATCTGCATTTCCTTTCGTTTAACTGACAATCCGAAATTTTTATAAGGTACACCGAGCCCGATAATTGTCATATGCAATCGGAAGAAAGAAAATGTTTTGCCGCTTTTCGAAGAACACTTATATTCAGATTATTCATCACTTACGTATTGTGTGCTTGTATAAAGTAATACCTGCGTGAAATATAAGAGAAAAGACTTTGCTTAATGTTCACAATTGATGTTTATGCTGTATACATTTTATAAGCTTGTGAAAAGGCACAAAGCTGTCGAATATTTGTTGTGGACTTTTGTCAGCTACTTCATTTCGCAAATTGCCAAAACCTAGTGTAAGCATTATCCATGCGATGTTACATTTCACTATACTTTCTATTCACTCACATCAGAGTCCATTGGTGGGATAATTACGCCACTGAATTCGTTATCTCGGCGTGGATGAGCTTTATGATGAAATTACGTACCTGGAACATAAAAAAAATACAGTGTCAGGGTTTTCCGGGCAAGGAGGGTGTCGTGGGCACACTGGTCAGCCAATGTTACATTAGGAGCAGACGAGCGATATTCCGGATTACGCGTCTAGCGAACTATCTTAGACGTTCTAACAATAAGACTTTGCATCCGGTTAGTCGGTGCATACGAATTGACTGGGATGTCGGCGTGTATTCAAGTTTTGTATTCAAGGAATCAGGGGCTCGTGTGAAGTCGAAGTTCATAAATCGATCGAAATGCCTGACTTATTCACAGAGCATTGGCTAGACATCTGAAAAGTTCGAATAAAATTGCTAAACTGCATTTCGAACAAACTATTGGAACAATTCAATGTCGCATTTTAATTACTTAAAAAGGTAAGGTTTTTAATTTAAGAAAAGGTGAAGATAATGTTGTTAGTAGGTAACGCATATTTTTTGTTCCTTTCGATAGTTTTTAAAACAATGTAATGAAGATTTTTCATTTCCAATGCTCCTTCAAAAGCCTTTGGTAGCATTTAAGATGCAATCCTACATCCGCGTTTCCTAATGCACGGCCGTATCGCATTGGCACAAAGGACACCGGGAAGCAGTGAAAAGGCTACATCGACACAAGTGGTTGCATTTTGCTGCGTTTTAATTGTGTAATCACCAAAAACTCAGTATATCTGTATGCCACCTAGTACTCGGTGCACAACCCAATAATCAGTTGAACGGTCTCCCATCCAAGCACCAAACAAAACGAACTCCATTTAAAGTGCAAGATAAGATTTTCTCTCGATTTTTCGCTTTTGTCTTCCGGCTTCAACACAAAGCAATGAAACGAGCACGATGCATGGATCGCCAATCACGGAAAGAATCTCAGGGTGATTTTCTTCATAAAATATAGACAACAGAAATATTCTATGCATCCGGAAAAATACGTGTAATCAAATCCAATTGCATGCTTTTCCGAAGTGGGTTCTGCCATTTTTGAAAAGGCTTCCCTATCCGAAAAATTGGACAGACAAGAGAAACATTCACCTCAGGAAGACCGGCCTACAGAACCGACAAAAACTTTTCACAAAATAATTGTGTCGAAACGAGAAAAAAAATCGCTTTGCGAAAGTCACCTCATATTCTTTTTGTCTCATCATGCATCTTATGCTCTTTTGCACAACGCCAAAAGACTTGTTATCCCAGAATCCACCCACACCGCCAAAAAGAATATTTCATTTAAATAGGATCTATTTTAATCAAATAGATGTTTTATTTGTTTCAGCTATTCTTTTTAAATATTAAAGATACGCAAATTGAATAAGTAAAGCTTCAATTAAAAAAATCTTTATTTGCTTACAATGTACGCTGTAAATTTAAGTGTATTATATGCATAACATATTTTATAAATCCAAAATGAAACACTTAATTAAGAGTTTTACTACAACGATTTTATATCATAATTCGACATTCCCCTGTCCTTCTGAAATGATATTTTTCGAAGAAAATATTTTACTTATATGCAATGAAACCTAGAACCTACCTCCTCATAGCTACGCACGCTGCCCCTATACTACCTAGTGCTTGTAAGATCTTAGTGGCAGATATGGCATAAGAGACCAAATGAATTCCTATAATTATTTGATGTATCACATAAACTATATCAATCAGTTAATATCATTGTGATAATTAGAGTTTTATCGAATAACATACTATAGATTTTTCAAACATAACCTCGATATATACAGTGGGTGTCACGTCCTGAGGGGACGTGGGCATATATTTTTACGTTTCCCTCTTTGTAGCCTACGCCTAGCGCAATAGCTCGGGATGAGGGTAAAAAGGGGTAGTGCTTGGGTAAAAATGGGATGACGCGATTATCCGATTGAGGAATAATTGGACACTCAAATTCTATCGACTCGGGGTTTATTGGAATTAACCAATTTGGTTAAGTCGATTAAATTAATAATACAGAAAATATACATGAAGTATTTCGCTTACATTTGTCGATGCGCCGTGAGTACAATAGTTGGAGATACGAAGGGTCGAATTGGGCATTCGCAGGTAGGCCGGACCGCTCGGTTACGGGTTTAGCGGAACTACTGTTCTTCACGTAGACACAATCTTTTAATGCAAGAGTATTTATGGCGAGCCGAGTCTTGGAACTAATTAGGAATTTACGAAATTCCATGTATCGATGTTAGTGTGGACGCTCAACATGAATAATTGGAAAGTTTATAACTCGCGCTTTACAAAATATAGACAGAACTTGTAACGATTACACCGGAGATATACTAATTTTTAGAGTTAACGTCTGGACTTGTCGGATACTATCAGGAAACAGCTTTTCGTTTCGAACTAGATCTGATGGAAGATGTTGGAAACTTGTCCGATCGCGATGGAAACTGTTGGGAGACTAACTTCAACGAGTGGTGATGGAACATTGACTTACTGTAGGATAATTCATCGCCAAGTGGAAAATAGGGGAGGTTTCGTTAATGGGGGAAGGAGTGCATTTTTGTGATGCATTTTCCATAGGGATTGGTGGAAAAGGCATCGAATAAAGTCTCTTCGGATGATTGGTCGAAAATAGAGAGTGGGAGCAGGACGCAGTCTGCGAGTCATATTCGTCGCTCTATTTCCAGGAATTGGAGCAGCGTTTCTTTTATATCGAGCGCGGAAAAATACCGGGCGGAAAAAGGGGCCTTGTCGGCGGCGAGAACGCACTGCTCGAGATAGGGGTTGTTGACCGAGGCCCGCGAGTGCACGTGGTGTTTTATGACAGGGTGGTTTCCTGGGTTCAAGGATTTCATTCTGGCGAGTGTGTATTTGTTCTTCATATGGTTAAGACTGCTGTGCTCTCGCGTGGGAAAGGACGTGAGACGCTTACTTATTATCAATAGCCTATATTTCCACCGTGTAGGTCTAAGCTTAAAGAAAAATATAAATATCCGTCGAAAAATGAGAATGCCTCCATCGCGCGTTTGTGGTCGCTCACAATTTCCATGGGAAATCGCGTGTGCCCTGCGTCTTCGCCAGGGCTCAAGAAGATAAGAGAAAGCAAGAAAAATAAATACATTGTGCGCATTTGGTCGCGACGTGACATGGGTACAACAAGTATTTGTACATCTCACACGAAACTGTTATTAATTTGGCTTTATTGTTTGTTCGTGTTTTCCCAAGATTTTTGTAAACAGACACCATGTATATTTAGGATAAGCTATCGAACACAGAAACTTCATAAAGCATTTTATTTTTTTCGAAGGATTATTTGAAAAAGACAACGTTTGCAAATATTGTTGTTCACCCACCGTATATATACAGGGCGTCCCTCTTATCTCTGCCACTCGAAATAACTCGGTAATTATCGACGTCACAAAAACATGTTCCGGACAATAGTTGTACGGTGTGAAGGGGCCCATCAAATACGCGATGCTCGGCCGATTCTGTTAAGCCATTCTAGGGCCAATATTGATTGCGAATATCGGGCCGCTCTTATCATCCGAGGCTCGGTCGATGATCGGGCCAAGCTCGAGTGCCAATGTTGGCAAGCTCGGCGCCAAGCATCGGCCAATCGTTGGCCACTACCGATCACCCTACATGGGGAGATACCGACTTGAAGATGTTTTTCATTCGCAACGTCATCTGTAACTCAAGTTGCTTAGCCAAGCATAAGCCAATCGCTCGACGGAACTACGTGTACAAGGGGAGGTCAGCTACTCGTCATTACCTATTCCGTCCGGATTCACAGTATATGCAGGGCTTGACTAGAAATGAAAGTGACGCAAGTGGGAACTCCAGATGGCGAAGCGTTTAGGAAATGAAATTGTTATCGCGGATCGGTCAGTACATAAGTCTTTTATGTTGGCATTTTTCAGCAGTGGTTGGCGCAGCGGTAAGAGTTCCAATTCCTAATGCGAGGGTAGCAGGTTCGAGTCCCCATGTGGGACCTTTTTTTCTTTGGCTTCTTTTCATTTTTCACGATACTTACACTACAAATTGACCAAGATAATGCATAATGTAGTGTATTTATTCATATTTTGACAAAACGGTGTCATTATTTTAACAGGCGAATAATTGTGGAAAATTTGGAAGGCAATCTTTCAATAGCGGAGTTTAATCTGAGGCTTAAAAAGCAATAAAATGCTCCCCTTTCTCCAGACTGCAAATTTTGCTACGGCATGTCTCACGCGAAAAAGTGTCGGAATATATATATGTATGTATATTCCGAGTTAGTTCATATATAGATACATAGATACAGTAATGTATATTCAAATATACATAACATACCTTAAATATATTCGGATTCCATATTCAAAATATGTAAAACTTACATTCAGTTTATATGTTTGATATATCTAAGATATATCTTAAATGTATTTATATTTATATATCGCATAGGTTTTACTCATACCCAAAAATGTTATTGACATATCCAACTTTTGGAACCAATTATATTCAATACATGTTTTATATATATTTTATATATTTAATTTTCATGTGGGGCGGTTAGCCATTGTAAGTCACATTAGGAGCAGACGAGCGGTATTGCATATTACGCGCCTAGGAAACTCTAATAAATAATTGGTTATTCGTTATGTTGAAATTCATTCTTATTGTAATGCCGTTATGTATGATAAAGATTTTTATTCTCATATATTATCATTAATCCATTTTAATAATCATTAATAAATGTATTTATTTATAAACATAAGGAATTTCATTAATAAATACATTTAATGGAATAAAAACGAAGCAGCTTTATACAGTTCTTAAAGTCAAGCTCTACTTTTTAGGAAATATTAATGTTCTAGCTGGGCATACATTACGTGAAAGTGTACTTGTCCGTATAGATTCACAGAAATTTCAGTCGGGAAAAAATTCTGCCCCTGATCTGATTTCCCTAAATAATATCAAGCATTAGTCAGGCCGTTCAGCGTCAATTAGGTTCGCCACGTAACAAGTCTTAAGCCGGTCCCAGACACATGGCGAGAATGCGCGAGTGCAATTACTTACAAGTATATCCGATGACAAGTCTGATCTTCCACACTGCTCGTACATACTAGCACATACTTGTACCCAGGCAGCATCGTAATTATGCGCCTGCCCTCGACTGCCCTACTCGCGATATTTTTTATTCATACGCACCAGTCGCCAACGTTGATGCTTCGTTTGCAACTGACTGCCCGCAAGCATACGCGAAAGATGGCGAGGATTCCCGATTGATCTGGGAATTCATTGGCAAATACGACGACGAGTAAAATTGTCCTTTGATCCGCGACAATTTACCGACACTAATCGGAAAAAGGCCGAGTGCGAGCACGAGTATGAACGAGTGTCGATACTCTCCGAGGTTTTGCTCCTACACTACTCGCGATGTCTCTGGGACCGGCTTTAAGCCAGGCCACGATCGGCCGTTCCCTTTTTCGGGAACTGAATTGGAACTGGACAGGGAAACTATCAAGTACTGGCAGGGCTTATGGAAATCTACTCGAGTAGAATAGATAATGTTAGGTGGTATACTGATACTTATTGTCGCTCGAGAAGTGACTCTCGATATCGAATATTGTGTTCCACACATAACCTCCATATTTGTACCTTATATTAAAATAAAAATATTTGTACTCTTCAAACAAATAATACGTTTTATTAATAAATAAACATGTCAGGTCATTTTTAGACACCCTTTATGAGGCAAGATTATAATGATCAGATCCAGGCCAAATATGACACACCGTGAGAATTTCTACCAGGAAGCTAGCAGGTTAATCAGGAAAGATATCTCTCATTCCACAAAGAGCATATGACCGACCACTGTCGTAAAGAACACTGTCAATGGATGTTTCAATCGTTTCTTCAAAATCAATGAACAATGAAAAATCGTTACCTTCCTCGACGTTTGCCTGAATTTCGTTCTTATTCCTTTCAGCGTATAAGTTTAGTCACGAAGAATAACATATTACGGTTTAGTAACTCATACAACTCGAGCTTTTATTTCCGTGTGCCTTCCATATGTTTCTCGATATTGCTTAATAGCCTATCCTTGTTGTCAGTCTCGTTGACTGAGAGCGCACAATCTTGTATGAAGATAAGAATTGTTTAGGAAATTCGATTCTGGTATTGCGGATGGGGCCGGTAAATTTTATCCTGTCGGTTAGATAATTCTTCAAGCTGTGGGAGCATGGCACGAATTCGCGATTCAGAACAGCAAGAGCGTGACTGTGAGTGACAGCCTCGCGATATAATACCACCGCACCGAGTACACTTGGTGATTTCGGGAGACACGAGAAGCGAATTTAGATGGTACTATATAGCAGAAACGAGCTATCTAACGGAGGATAGCATGCACAACGTGTACATAAGCTTCGCTCCTTCTCTCACTCTCCCTCTGTGGCTGTCTGACATGTCATCGGTTTACTGTCTTTCTCAGCTTGCCAGCCGCGGGAGACCCATTCGCAAAACTCCTTATCTCAGCTCGGGGCTTTGCGGAAACGTATATAAAAGAAATGTTTCCTCTCGCTACACTCTCTCTCTCTCTCTCTCTCTCTCTCTCTCTCTCTCTCTCTCTCTCTCTCTCTCTCCCTCCTTCCATCGGCCCGCTCTTTTTCTTGTCCCGCTTGTTTCATCCAATCTCTGTCGTTTTCCTGTGCCACAACAGCCAGGATCTTCTGTCCCTTGTGATTCCGGTCCGTCGAGTCCGAGACCTGTGTGAGCACTATAGCGGGCCTCAAGTCCGCAACACGGTCGCATACAGAGCATACAGAGATGCCTGCTTTGATTTCGTCGGGAAGTAGGCTGGTATGTCTTGTAGAACCAGTATTGCCTAGAATGTCTCTCTCTTTCTCTCTCTTGAAGGTTGTGTGTGAATGGCGAAATGCCCCCACATGTATGGGCGCGCGCGCGTGTGTATGCATGACATATGTATGTATGTATATATAATGTGGTCCAAAAGGGATTGCTGTAAAATTTTTCCATCGACAAAAAAGTTATGTATCCCTTTAAAAAAAAGTCGTTACCAAACGGCCCAGCGGTATTTGAAAGAGGTTTTAAAAACGAGGGAGGCAGCTCTTTTTTTTTCTCTTTTCTACAACTTTTTTACCACTCACTAGGTGACGTTAACGTTGTGATGTTCATACTTAATTTTTCAACCGAAGTCTATTTTCTCATTTTTATCTAAATTTTACCAGATTTGGTTTTTCACCAGAAATCACAATTTCCGGTCATAGAACCGAATCTTGTCTTATCAGTTTTCCTATCTAGCGGACTCCTGGAGGTTATTGGTGTGAAAACTTTAAACATAAAAGATGGTTCTTAGTTCTTGTAAATGCTGCCGGTCCTGTTTGGCCACGTCTTTTTTTTACCAAAGTCTGTGCAATATTAGTTCGTATAAACTAACCTGGATATTTAACACTTTAGTGCCTGGCGTGCCATATTTGCCATACCCACTCTAGTTTGGTCCTGAAAAACATCAGTTGATAATGCACGTAGTTTATCGAGCCAAGTTCACATGGCGCTTGTTACTGCCGAAAATTAAATTATTCGAGAGCATTTTGATAAAAAAAAAATACTCTCCCGATAGAATGAAGTGACCTGCAGTATTCATATCAATGTGCAGATGTATGGAATATGAGAGAAGGGATATGGGCCTATATTTGTTTATGCCATAATTGGGACAAAACTGAACAGTTTGTTTTAGATTGCAAGAGGACACAATTTCAACTTGTCGAGATCTGGGTCTCGGACTTGAAGAATTGTCCGCCTAAATAAGTTTCTTCAAGGTCCAAAACTGATTGAATGGCTTTGTCACGTTTGAGAACCATAGAGTCACCTGATTCCATTGCAGATCGTAGATTCGTTTTTTCGATCATATTTCAAAATATGTAACTCGTTCAAAAATAAAGTAGACTTTGGATTCAAAGCCTTTTGCAGACCGGCGAGCACGGTCGGACCCCACAGGTACTTGGCTTTGGGTGTGATGACGGGGCCGACCTTCCGATCTTGTCGTTCCTCGTCGTTCCCTCACGAAAAGCATCATGAGCGTTTTCGACCAGACTTTAAGCACAGTTTCGGGATACTACCCTGTTAAAATCCCAAGTATTTGATTGTGTCACAAAATTTTGCCGTGGTCATGATACAATAAAAAACGAGAGCCACAATAGGGTTTTACACCCTTTTTTTTAAGGTGTCTCAATTTGATCCTTTGGGAGTAATAAACTGCGGGAATTTTTATTTCTTTTTTCTGAAATCGACAAGTACGATAAAAATGCATTTGAATTTTACATTTCAAATTTCCGCGCGAAAACGCTAGCCTCCATGCTTCTTCGGTTCGTGACGTCACTTGCATAGTAAACATCGACGCTGCACCAATTGTGAATACGTACATTTTTCTGGTTAAAAGTGAGTTACAACCCTTACCATTGGTGTATCGTTCCTAAATGTAAGAACACTAGTGTAAAATCACAGAGAAAGCTGTGGATTAAAATGCCAATTTATATGAATATGAGGAAGACTTGGTTAAAACTTGCGAGAAGAGATCCAAGGTCATAGTCCGAAAAAAACTCATTTGTTCTTTTTTGAAATACAGATAACTATATGAAAATTTGCAATTAACTATAACAAACGAGAATATATAGTTGTTGACGCTTTCTTTCACAGGTTAGACAGTAATACGTCTACCGCTTTCCTTGTTTACTATGTCAATAACGTCAGGTCGGAATCCATTATGGCAGCTGCCGTTCGCATGTTCGTTGAACAGATAGAAGTATTTTTTTTTAATAAATTTTAGAATTTATTTTGTGTATTTATAAATTAAAACCAACATTATTCGATTGCTTATTGTGTAATCTATCTTATTTGTACATTCTTCGTATTTCTTTACATAGAGTAAAATACCCTATTGTCACCTGTGGTCAAGGCTCGCTGATGAGAACATTCAAGCCGTTGCTGAACTTGTGGAAGGTAATTGACGCCTAAAAGTTGGAGAAATTGCATCGGAGGTGAGCATGTGTTGGGAGCGCCAGCACAATTTTTTCATAACACCTTAGATGTCGCTAAGTGTCAAGCAAGCAGGTCCCACGTCTCCTCAATGAGGCAAAGAGAGATGTTCGAAAAGACAGCTTCTATAAATCGCTCTGAAAAAGGACAGTTGGATTTGAACGTAATTGTGACCTGCAACGAGATTTCTACGGAAACATTCAACGACGACCCACAAGTTGAGTAGTACGCGCGAAATTGGCTGTTGGGACGCGTGGCTGCTTTTTTATAAGAGAACGAAGAAGCTGTTGATCCGATGGAGAAAATGCATCATTGTGGAATAGAACTATTATGTGTAGAAAAAAAATATTTTTTTTTGTAATTTTTTCCACCACCAATAAATGGATTATAAAAATGTCAGTTCTATTTAAATGGTCATCGTATGCAAATTCGAGAGACTCGGAGTAGGCCCAATGTGCTAAGGATAATAAAAAACAACATTTAGAAGTTCCGCAGATTTTGCCCGGATCCTGTAAACAGACTTTTCCGATTTAACCTTGACATACAAATTTACAACGCCAAAAAAATTTGTGTAATTATATCGGATATGATTTATCGTATCGGTACCTTAGTCAACTCAAAATGTTAATACCCAACACTTATTTACCGATGTCGTTTATATAATTTGGAGAAACATTTTATGCTCGCACCTTACCTATAAAACTATTTATACCATTCAATAATGTATCAAATAAATTAGTTTCGTCACTTTCCACTTCGTAACCGATCAAACACACCTAGGAATAATTTTTGCTGCCCTCCAAAACAACTCTCTAAGGAGATGTTTGAGTTTTTTTTCACAGTCAAGCTGCTAATTATCGTGCTCACGTTTATTCGAGGCTCACGTGCTATTGAGGAAAAAATGCGTATGCACCGCTTACATAACGCGAACTTCCGAAGAACTGCGCCTCTCGCAAACCCTTTTTCAGAGCTTACTGGAGAAAAAGAAGGTAAGAGGAATTAGCGGTACAAAAAAGTAGCAAACCAAGAAGAAGTACAAGAGAAAAAACCAAGAAAAAGTAGTATACGCTCGACGACCGGGAATGAAAACGTCAGTAAAGAAAGGCTTATGGTGAGCACGCATCCGGGAATGTTGCATGCCGAACGAACGGTCGACATCGACGGGTGGAGCAAATGCAAACGACTAAGTCCGTCAGGTTGCCCGACGCCGAGCGTCGTCGACGTTCTACGTCGCCCCAACTATTCGATAACATAAGGATATCACAAAAAATTAAGTTGAATGTTTGCTTACATTTCTCAGTGGTTCATACGCGCAAAAAGGGTTTATTCACACATCTATATGACGAAGACCTTAGTGGCCAAGTTTGTGGGTGGGCATGAGTGTCAATTACGTTGCCCATTTCCTCGCGTAAATAAAAAAGTCTGCCATCGCTGTTACGCCCCCCTACCTCTAAAGTATACTCACAGGCGGTATGCCCCAGATATTCGTAATTTCACTTTGCGACGTGGTGATTTATTAGATTTATTTATTCATTCCTAAACAACGAACGTCATTTTCGATGATTTGCGAATTGCGTCTACCCTCGAACGTTTATCTTGAAGGATGATGGACCCATATACAACTTAACAGAAGTTATATAATGTTCTAACCTCTTTTTCCAACTATTCAAAGATATCAATGCTCGAACGGGCTCAAGACTTGTTGAGGAAACGTCTTTTTTCGTTTCACGGCATTGCGACACTTAAAGGTCTCCTCTTTTGCGCCTTTCCAACCCTTCTTCATCTCTTTCTCTCTTTCTTTTTTTTCACGTTGTTGTTTTTGGTGCTGTGTATGCGCTTGTCCAATCAAAAAGCCGGACGTTCGCCAAGTCCTACACTCGAGAGGAGAGATCCTCTTATCACATACCAAAGTCACCCGGTCCACGCTTTTGGGGTTGGAGTGTAAGAGGGAACGATGAATTAAGCTTGACTTTGACGGCCCAGTAACTTTTTGAGGACATTTATATGCCGTCGAGATTCATTGCGTGGCCATGCGGAAAACTTGCGTCTTTTTTTACGCATTACCACGCACTTTCTTTCTCTCGGCCCCCATATTAAAAGGGATTTAATCATTTTTACGGGTTCTACATTTTTCTAATCTTGTGCCCACCTCTTCTGTAATATTGTACTGTCTGCAGAATATAACTGAAGCATAGTATTTATTATTGGGTGTATGAGTGTAACTTTACGGCTTTTCAAAATAAATGGCGTATCGGGCACTGGTGGCATAATGGTGAGGATGGTAAAACTTGTATTCGAAAGGGTTGTACGCGGCTGTCCAAAGTACTTGATGTGATTTGAAGGACGTGTAAGCCATTATTATATTTAACGTATTGGAAATGTCTACTTTGTACCATATAAACGTCATTTGTGGGAGATGTTACTGCGCTATTTTATTTTAATGAAAAATGCATCGGAAAGCCACTATTGTTGGCTTGTAGATGCTTACAATGAACTTGCTCTATCTATAAGCACGTGTGAATAGTGGTTTCAACGATTTGGAAAGCATTATTTGGATTTGGACGGTAAACTACATCAAGTGCCGTTGAACATTTTTTGAAGATGCAGACTTGAAAGTATTACGGGACGAAGATACGTTTCATGCGGAAAAATAATTGGCAGTAACACTAAATGTTACTTATTAGCAATGCATTTCCTTACGCATAAATGCTACGGGAATGGTCCAAAAGCAACGAATTTTGGTGCAACACAAATTTACAGCATGGCACTGCCAGGCTACATGTTCATGGACCTGTCAAAAATGATCTGGAATGAGTGAGCGGGGAGATTCCATTTCACGAACCATATTCAGTTTACTCCCTAAGATTACTATTTGCTCCGATCTATGGCATCGGCTTTTTCTAGGGAGCGGCTCGGTTCTTATTAAGAATTAAAAAATTGGCTTCATAACTGGATCGCTCCAAAACTCCCAGACTACTACCAGTGTGGAATCCGTCTATTTCATGAAAGATGGACAAAGGTTGTTAGCTTAATACGGATCATATTTATAATAAAGCAAGAATAATGTTTATGTATCAAATTAGTCATACTTGGACGCCCAATAATTAAATAGTCAACTAAAAAAAACATGTACAAATTATAAAGAAGAAACATATGCGTTCTTTATAAAGGGCTTACATCGGATATTTTTTCTCAAAGCTTTGAGCGACGCGAAAATGACTGTCTAAACACCACAGCAGGTTGTAGAACTGGGGCTTAATATAAGTCACTACTGTCACTACGTGACAGTCCATATGAAAAGATGATGGCTTATGTGCCCGCGGGAGCTTTCTCTTTTTCCTTGCGGTAGTTCGTTTCATTAAATATTTATGATGATTCCTCGAACCCACATGAACTCTTTGTTATTGGTCTTACGAAAAACGCCTTAGAATGTGTAACGCACGTACATACGACTATGACTTTGCGTCGGATTTGTTAATCAAACTTTCTGTTCGCTTTTTCTTTTTAAAAAAACGTGGTATCTTCTTCAATACCTGTTTATACTTCGATCGATGTGTCTGAACATACGTTTTCATCCGGTACTCATCATCCTCTGACGGTAAAAAATTCAACGCAATGTTTCCAAGTTGCATAAGGAAATATATATTCTCCGTAATAGAGCCGACTAACACAATTACAGGCTTGGGCATTGAACAATGTTGAAAATCCATGAAAGGATCACCATATATTACTATTGTCTCTTATTCCCCGCGTTAGATATACGCAAGAACGATTTCTCATTAGGAAAAACAAAATAAAACTAGACCAAATAAACAAGACAAACGTGGAAAATTTCGGAGGGCATTACAGATAAGGGTATACAGGAGATATTTGACGAGATTGATGGAGGAACGTCCTCTCTCTGAGATGGATCGGTGCAACTTTTGTCGCGGAGGGTTCCTAAATCGCGTATTGTCGTCTTATCGAAGACACGCGAGGAATTTCAAAGAGGAAATATTCACTGTTGATATATATTACAATTTAAAAACAAATTCGTTAAAAAATGATTCTTATCTATTTAAATATTCTCCAAACACTGGACGTGCGCGACAGCGCAGCGCGATACTCGTCATATCCTACAAGCACATACATGGTGAAACGTTAACGCCTACTATCTCGAATATCTCCGATTCTGTGACAGTTGGCAAAATGGCAAAAAATGTACACTTTTGACGGGGCCAAGATCAGTGGTTACGAGGTTTGGACATATTCGAGATGCTAAGAGCTATTGCCTCACCTTGTATAGGATGGATCAATACGAGATAAATTTAACTCGTGCGAACACGTTGTCGTATCAAAAAAAATTCAAGTCAACCCAATTTCATGAATTATCTGAGGGGGATCTCGTAACAAGATACGTGCTGCATGTTTCTTTCTCATTTGTCTTCTTCTTATCCCGCACGACATTTGTTTATCACTATAGAGTTGTAAGTTTAGCCCGTGACCCTTTTTGTCGACGGACAGGTAAAACATGAGCAAAGAGAAAATAAAATAAAGGATACCAAACCCCCCTTTCATCTTAAGCATTCATTACGCTTCATCTGGTGTGGATAAGATTTAATGGACTCGCAAAAGGTAAAATGGCCTACCCGAAGTATTATAAATGCGTCATTACACTGCGACCTCTCATATCGGAAGATGCAACGGCCCCCCACTATGTTCCGAATATCGATTGGTGTAGCGCATGGTGGAAGAAGCGCTAGGCCCTAGCGTGAGGCTCAAAGCGTGCTAGACAATAAGAGAGGGCTTGAGGGGTAGTGTAATCAGCTATCCCAGCTGCGCAGATTCGGCTTATGTGGATGGTGCAGAACCTCCGTGTTTGAAAGTGTGATACGGAGCCGATCCTATTTGCGAGTCTATTTCGTATATACGTGTATAAGATGAGTTACTTGCAGGAGAATTCTTCCTGTGTTTACACACGCCATAGATAATTAGAACTTGTCATGAAGGAAACTATATTTTTTTAAATATACTTCTATGCTAGCTTGTCATAAGCTGCATAAAATTACAGCGTTTTAGCAATTTATTAGCTTTAGTTCAGTCATACAGCATGCTGTTAGTTTAACGTTGGTAACAAGTCGTAAGTATTCATACTTCTGCTGTTTATACCCGATTTAAATCCATCTACTCGAATATCGTCGGTACTGTTGATGATACGAAAATAAGTTTCAGACAAACGTTAAGTGGTTTCAGGCGGTGCATCATTTCTTGCGAGTAAAGTTTTTCACTATGGACGCACAGACTAATGCAATAAATACGGATTGGGCTGGTAGTTTTAGAATGCTATGGCAATGATTACCAATTTGCGAAATTTTGTCTGTCTGTTTGAACGAAGTTACCGTGAAGACGGCAGATGCTTTTTCTATATCCCCTGAGTAAACCTCGAGAAAATGCAATTGTTTTTTCGAAAAGTCAGTGGTGCAGATTTTCATCTACACACGGGCAAAAGATAATGAAATCATATTTTTTTAATACACTAATCGATGCCGTTCTTTTTTGTAAGGAGTGTAATAATTTTGTAAGGAGGAGTAATGCGCTAAATCGGTAAGTGCATTACAAAATATACCGTCTATTTCAAAAATGTAATAGACCTTCATAGGTTCTTTACGTGTCAGGATGAAAAACTCTCTTATACCAGATAATAAACTTGTTTAAACTGTTTGACTTTCACGAAGACGTATTGTATTTTCATGAGAATATTCGAAAATTTTCAAGTGCGTCGATGTAAATGGGGTACTCCGTACGTGTACATATCCTTTCATGCATTTTAATGTAAAAGTGAGTCAACTCTAAGACAATCTTTCCCTGACTAAACGTCATGAATAATGGCAAATTAGGACTTGTTGTTTAGAATGTATTTTTCGAAATACACCCATTTTCAGATCTACAATTTCAAGATAATCTGTGATTATCTCAGGGGAATTATTGCTATGCTGTTTAGAAAATGTTCAGAAGGTTCAGACGATTTATGCACTATCGCGCAATAATAATAATCGCAATGGCAATCATAATAGAAACAATGCGCGTGTGGCTGTACGTGTACGTATGTCGTTCACGTGAAAATAGTGAATATAAAGATCGGGGAAAAAACAACTTATGTTCCACTTTGGGTCGTACCCTACTTCGATACATTTTATCCGAATCCACTGTCGATTAGGTGCGATCAAATAGCGAATGAACATACGGTTTTTTACGTTCCGATGTGATCTCTATCGTTCAGGCAGTGCCATGAAGTGCTTATCGATGGTCTCTGTGTCATTCTGAATCATAGTGTGCCTGCATGTGTGTATATGCGCGCGCGCGTGTGTGTGCAATGTTACAATAATCGGGAGGCGACATTTAAACGACATAATACGGTTGGGATGGAAATTCAGCTGCGCATATATAGGGGCGCTACCCATATATAAGGTTTCCCGAGGACCCAAACAAACTCCCTTCGTAGCATTTTCCAATGCAATTGCGATCATCAAAATATGAATAATATTTTTCACGTTGTACAAGTTTTTAAAAACTTTTAGCCCGTATACATTTTTTGAATTTACTCCGTCAGAATTGAGAAAAAAAAACAATACGAGTCACCTAGATTTCGATGAAGAATAACATGTCCCTGATAAAACGAAATCGAAAAGGCTCCCCGGAAACGGTGTCCTCATCAGTAAACAAATAGTCTGAATTGCAATAACAATATAGTAAGAATGCGATTTGTTTGCTGGCAACAAAAGAGACTGCCGGTTGTTTTGACCTCGATCTTTCTCGTTCCGATGGGGACAACTTGACTTGTTGAAAATGATGTAAATTCCGATGCACGTTATAATTTATCGACGAGTGAGGGGCAAATGATATGATTAAGGTAAATACCATTCTATGGATTTCATCCGTGGCTTTTGGCAAAACGATGGCATATTATGCACCGTCAGAGATTGTCGCTATTGTCCCAACACTTGGACATTGTCGACATAATTAGCGAATAGCGGCGATAACCTACTGTTTTCACTATCAAATCGGCAGCGTGCCGATCGCACCGCTATTGCGCGCATTGAATGCAAATGTCGACGGGTGCAATTAACCCGTCAAAGACAGCGCTGGAATCAAAACAATGATAATCAAATCAACGCTCGTGCTATGGTTGCATTACTGATCGTTCACAACGACTCTCAAATCAGCTTTCCAGCAAAGGAAGAGAGATCTCTTCCGAGAGATCGTGCGCGTTAGCTGTGTCAGATCAACTGTCTCGTGAATCCTGCAAGCTTCTCTTAAAAAAATCTCTTTGAAAAATCACTTTTCTTGGTGAACCGCACAATGGGCAATGCTGCTCGGTGATTCTCCAAAATGTATTACCGCAACTTGCTTCAAATGTGAACTCACGAACGAGACGCAGGATGTAGTTTCAGTGTTAGGTATTGTAATTAAGGGGACCTGTTAGTAATAGTGTTAGTAACAATGTTCCTAAGCCGATGGATTTTTCGCAGGTGTTCGATCGGGTGGCCTTCTAGGTCAGTTGATTTAATCCTCTGAAATTCTTTTTGTGAAGACTTCGTCCATCACGAATCGTCAACGACCGAAAACTGACAGGATAAACCGCACCGTAACTGCCTGCATAAGTATTGACGCGAATGCTCTACGAAATACCGTGACGAGATTTTTAAGTCGAGTTCAACTCTGCATTCTGCTAAACGGTAACCATATTACAGTTGCAATGATGTGCGGCGTTGAACAGAGATTTGCAGTAAAATAATTCCGCGGAAGTGACGAGCCTTAAAGTTGAAATCTCCATAGCCACGTGCGCGCACATGCACATGGGGTGCATGTGCGCGTGCGAGATCCAATCTTGGAATCTCCGTGCGATATACCCTCGGTAATGCTAATGCAGATGGTAATTCAAAATTTCAATCTAATTGCCACATTTTTTGCTATAGCAGTGAGTTCTTCCATTGGATTCGTTTCAAAAACTACCATTCTTTTAAAGGAATAAAAACATGTAACCCAATTCAAGGTAATGAAGGTTGCCGCAAGATATCGTAAACCACACGGAAAAAAAGAAACAGCGAAAATCACAGTATAAACCGCATGAAAAACAGGGTGCCATATTTCATTTTACAGTAAAACAGAGTAATGTAAATCATGCCCTACAAAAATGACGAATTTTCCTGTACACACTGAGATTTTTACAGTTACACTGGCTTATTTACAGTTCGGTATTGTGAATACATCAGTGTTTTCAGTAAAATATATTCAACAGTAAAATTTACATGAGATCACTAATTTGTATACTGTACGCAAACTGCAAGGGTTACAGTGTACACTGTATTAAGTACAGAGTGATTCATTAAATTGTACAGTGTCGCACGGTAGTTTTACTCTTCTTTCGACAGTTCGTGATGTAATCTGTGTACCCTGAGATTTTTACAGTTACACTGATTTATTTACAGTTTGGTATTGTGAATAAATCAGTAATTTCAGTAAAAATATTCAACAGTAAAATTTAAATGAGGTCACTGATTTTTATACTGTACGTAAAATGCAAGGGTTATAGTGTATACTGTATTGAGTACAGAGTGATTCATTAAATTTCACAGTGTGGCACGGTAGTTTTACTCTCCTTTCGACAGTTCGTGACGTTATCTGTGCACTCTGAGATTTTTACAGTTACACTGGTTTATTTGCAGTTTTATATTGTGAATACATCAGTGATTTCAATAAAAATATTCAACTGTAAAATTTAAATGCGATCACTGATTTTTACACTATACGAATATGAGGCACGAGGCCAGGACACAAAGGATTGCCAGTTAGTAGTGCGTGGTTGATGGGACGCGGACATCGAAATTTGTGCGACAGAATTCAAGAAATTATTAAGAATGAGAGAATTTAAAAAAAGTACGTGCTTGTCTAATTAGGACTTGTCTCGCGCGTGGGGTAAGGCATGTGGCCAGGACACAAAGGATTGTCAGTTAGTAGTGCGTGGTCGATAGGATGCGAACGTTGAAATTTTTGCGACATAATTCAAGAAATTATAAAAAAGAGAGAATTATTTACAAAAAGGTACGTTCTTGTGTATGTGACTGATTTTTTAATATTTTCTACACATTGTTTTCAAACTTCTTTTATCGATAAACTTTTTTTGTGTGTCTCATTCGCTTCATTATATTCTCGACACGCACACACACACACACACGCGCGCGCGCGCGCGGGCGCGCACGCACACGCACACATATATACATTGTAAACAAAGGTTTCGCGGAATTTTTTTTATTTTATTTTCATAATCAAATTTACAGTGTGACGTTGTGAACGATATTCACTGGTTAGGACTTGTCTCGAGCGTGGCGCGACCAGGACACAAAGAACTGGCAGTTCTTTCAGCGCTTCAATTGTTCTTTCAGTGCTATCTAATGTTATTTTTACCCCTAATTTTGTATAATATACGATTTGTGGCACTATAAAATAACGGGCTTCATCAAGTTTGAATTACAGTATTAAAACAAGAACGGTTCCCGTGTTCACACTGTAAAAAGCAACGGTTCAAAACTGAAACTATATCTGTTGCTAACCAGTTTCTAGAACAGAGGACCTCACTGTTAAAACACCTACATAAACTCTGTCGATATAATTGACGCATTCATTGTACATAATACAGATTAACTAACTGTCAAAATTTACTTTTGACTACAATGTATTTTGGACTGAGTGTTCCAGTGAAAGTTACAGTAGAGCGGTTCGAGTCCAAAGAGGACAGTATAGGAACTGTAATAATTTACTTTGAGCACACTGTATTTTGAGCACTGTGTTTCAGGTAATATCGCTGTGCAATCGCTCGAGTCCAATGCGAACTGTGTAGCCCCTGTATTTTGTACTATTTCTTTTTTTCCGTGCAGTCGGTAAAAAAAAGTTTGTCACCATCGTGCAACACATTTTTATCCGGCTTCATCTTTGCGATTTATTTTATATCTGCAATTAAAATGAGACACCCTGTGTACGATATATGTATAACAGTGTATAGTTTTATATATGTGCATTATAGTGCGAATTCGCCGTTCTCCATAGAACAATCTCTCCGCATAGTCATCCGCCACACGTCGTATAATAACGCTTGATTTATTGATTCACAGTGATTTATATCTCGGTCTACCCGTTCCGTCATCTAAAAAGGACAGAGGTATTGCCTCGTGTTATTCCACGTTGCGTCGGAACTCCTATCAACTCGCACCATTCGGAAATGCAAACGGAACCCACTCGCGCAGTATAGGACTCCTCGATCCTTAACGTTGCCAAGTTTGATAGAACGTCGGAGGATCGGGAAAAAACAAACAAGTAACACGTCAACAGCGAGATTATTGAGGATGACACAATTCACGAAGAGAAATTATATGATGCGCGTAAATGGAAATGCGTGCAACGATAAATATTGCATTATTCAATTTACGAACATTAACACGCACTCTTAATAGAATAAAAAATATTCTTTATCAGAGCACGTCATACCGGTTGTCTTTTTTCCTTATATAGCGGCTGAGGTGACAACTATTTGGTGAGGTGAGGTGAGGTGAGGTGACACATATAGCAGTGGAAATATTTTCTAACCCGTCAGACTTAGGAGAAAACTTTTCCTACAAAAGTTGCATAGTTCGAACGGGGTCATCAAGTGGAGGATCATCCAGGTGGAGACGCTTCGGAGATTTCAAGGTCACCTCCATTTTTTAATGGAACCACTATTTTTTTTCTTTAGAATTTTATCAAGGACCTAAAACAAGTTCACCCATCAAATGTCTAGATGATCGATCGAGATTTTGGGTAAAAAGTCGATTAAAAAAGGCAATTTCAATGCTTGTGGCCTACAGTCGATCGAAAAAACGGTGTAAACACTTACTCCTATAAAAGGTGTACAAAGTGATCGACATCACTTTCAATGCACGCTTGCAATCAGATTTGCGTTGACTGTATTGTCTTATTAATCATGTCAGTCTGTATTAACGCACAGATTGTAAAACCCATACGACTTAGCAGGATTTTGCTTAGTATTGAACTATTGAAACCTCAATTAGAGCACGTCAGGTATAGGTGGCAGCATGCTCTCTGGTATGAAATTCAGCGTTTGGACAATTACATAAACAAACTTACCCCTTCAAAGTCCCAAAAATGGAACTTTACTTTTGATCTTTTGACCAGCTCTTTAGAATTTAGTCCCGCTCTGAAACAACGGAATAAGAGAGCGCGAGAGGGTCCCACCCGTTTTCGGTTGAGTGAACTAAACTCGGTCGGGCATGAGCGTGCGGTGAAACTTCGATTTTACGAGAGTGTCCGTGAACGATTAATCGAGTAGACTTAATTTGGTCGAAAGTTTCGCGTAGCGGAGTGCCACGGGCAAGCACGCGTGTGTATGCGCGCGAGCAGGACAGGATTGAAATCGGACGAAAAATTCCTCATGGGGAATGTTGAAGTTTCGAATGAGATATGAGCAGTAGGGGAAGGTTTTAAAGAATCTTAAATTATTTTGGAAGAGGGAGAGGGGGCTGGCGGTAGGGATTCCACATGAGAAAGACTCGGTGGGGATCGGGTGGGCATTCCATTATTCCAAAAATCGCGGTACGGCCTGGGGTTCGTTGGCATTTGTTAGCCAAGCATGCGCTTCACAAGCGACCGATTGGCGTAAAAAAGGTAGGGTAGACTGGGTCCGGTTGTATCAATTCTGCTTCTATGGTCCGTAGCATAATCATTATATGACCAAGCTTGGGAGGAAATACACAAATGATAGGGTGTTTATTTATTTTCAAATGAGTACTACAATTTACATTCCAGGTACAATAATTACCCAACAAGATTCATTTCCGAACAAGTCTGCCTCTGTTACAACCGACCCTGGTACGGGGATCAGTTGTAACAGGCACAAAAGATCAAAGACAGCATTTTGTTAATATAGTGTTATTTCACTTAAATTACAGAAAAAAGCCTTTTATAATTTTATGGCTAACATCGCACACTTTTTATAATGTTTTAGAATCAGTCAACAATAAACTATACAATAGTTACCGCAACATTTAAGCTCGCTCCTGACCAGATACGAACCCAACTGTGAAACAATAGCGACGTAGACTAAATAAAGCTTTTTTGTTATGCCAAAGAGGAGTTATTAACATGAAATAAAGCACCTCTGCTAGACCAGATTGAGAAATAATATCTAATCAATAGAACTTAGAGCATCTTTACGGCCAAAGGAAAAATAAACACTTTTAAAATAATTAAAAAAAAACTGTTGAACTGGGTTACAGAAAGGATCAATCGGACTAACAGTTATGCCATTCGCAGTTTGGACTACCGTTTGTGAATTCTTTGTGAGCCGATAGTTGGGAGCTTGTGTATTATATCAATTTTTCCCTTGGACGGCTCCCTATATAAGATGCTGCACAAACAAGACAGTAAAACTCTTCTTTTTCTGATGATTCGGGTGGGATGTTGATCTTCTTTTTCGTATTTGTTTTTAGTCTTTTGGCATCTAGAAAATCAGACAAAAAAGTATGTAATGTTATAACCGTACCCACCGCCCTGCTAGTCGAAAATGATTCACAGTTTCGAAGCCAACTATCTTACACCAATACTAATCCCGTTCTTAAAACTTTTAAAGCCCCATTTATTAGCATGAAAAAACTCATTACTCTACGTCCAATATAAACAGAGTCATTGAAAAAAAAATATTTAAGTTTTCTTGCCAAAACATAATAGGGCCATATCCAGGATATTCCAG
Source organism: Ophion slaviceki (assembly GCA_944452715.1). Taxonomy (NCBI): domain Eukaryota; kingdom Metazoa; phylum Arthropoda; class Insecta; order Hymenoptera; family Ichneumonidae; genus Ophion; species Ophion slaviceki. The sequence goes on from OX101786.1 coordinate 48,138,724, forward strand.
AACTGATGGTAGTCCCTGGAATGGGAGGTTGGGGGTGAAATTCTGAGTCGATTGATGTAAGTATGTATGGGTCTTCTGAGTTTTTGATTCACATCAAACGACTCAGAATTTCACCCCTAATCCCCAACTTTCAGGGACTACCATCCGTTCTGTGACATCCTGTATTCGCAGATACGACGCGCGGTCACTGAGACAACACTGGGCGTTTGGACGCGCAAGCCACTCCGGTTCTCTCTGGCATTCCTCACGATACGGCTACTAGATCGCGCGTTATTCTCTTTGTTGCCACCCTACTCCTTTACAACCGTACTCAGTCTTACTTACTCGAAAACTTTGCGATCTTTGACTCCCCTCCTATTTAGGAGTTAAATTATATGCTTAACGTCAAGCACGCCGATCTTTTTAATATTCATGACTCGTCTTCAGTGTTGATAGCGAAGTTATTCGAAGCTCGACAAGCTGATAGGTACCCGTGCGGAAAATTGATAGGGCATCCCTCATAAAAATAAGGGCCTTTAAGGGCTTATTTGAGGCTTTCCCTATCAGGGAAGCCTCAAATAAGCCCTTGAAGGCCTATAAATGGCAATCCCGACAGGGGTTGGCATAATGAGGGCCTTGGCGGGTCCTATTATGGCAATCCCGACAGGGATTGCCACAAGAGGGCCAGGTTTGGGCATTATAGGAAACGGACCAGTATACATAGCTTGGACTAAATCGTTTGTGGTATTTTAATTACTACACTCAATTATTCGATAATAGGTAAAAAAAAGGATAAAAACGTGAGGGCATTAAAAATTATTATATATTACATTTACAAATCCTTCAAAAAATTACATATTGTTCTTATTGCCTTATTCACTCATGGAGTGATGCCAGCGCGTATGTTTGAACAATCCCATTCGGTTTTTTTTACATTTTTATAGTGACTATTTTCGCCGAATACTTTCCATATGAAAAATTATTTCGCGTTGTGATAGTTAATATCACAATGATATTAACTAATTGATATTGTTTATGTGATACAGCAAATAATTATAGGAATTAATTTGGTCTCATGGCATATCTGCGACGAAGATGTTACAAGCACTCGGTAGCATAGGGGCAGCGTGCGTAGCTATGAGTAGGTAGGTTCTAGGTTCAATACCGATATAGGTGAAATATTTTCTTCGAAAAAAATCATTCCGAAAGGCCAGAGCATGACGAATTACGATACAAAATCGTTGTGGTAAACTCTCAATTAAGTGCTTAACTTCATTTTGGATTTATGAAATATTTTATGCACATAGTACACTTAGATTTACAGTGTACATTGTAAGTAAATAAAGATTTATTTGAATCGAATCTTTATTTATTCGATTTGAATATATTTGATATTTAAAGAGAATAGCTGAAACGAATAAAAAAATATCTTTGAAACAAATAAGATCGTAGTAGGCCGTGAGACGAGGAAAAAACCTATCTCATTTAAAGAGATCCTATTTGAATAAATTAAAAAAATTTGGCAGTGTATGGTGACCTTATATAAACGGACATATTTACGCAGAAACACATACATTTACATACGCGTGAGCATATCCATTGACAGGGATAACTTATGGGCACACCATGGTTTACATGAGGCATCGATCAGTCATCCTTGAAGGCCCTCATTATTCTGCCGTTAATGGCCCTCAGTAGCAAAGTGTGACCGGCCACTAAGGGCCCATGTGAGGCTACCCGATTAGGGCCCTATTAAAGTTAGGGAAATTCTATATGGGCCCGACCAAAGCCCTAGTTCAATTTCCGCACGGGTACGCGTTTCGCTATACGACGGTTGATGTATGTTTCTTAGTGTAACACAATGCCAAAATTAGTTTCATCTAAAACCTTCAGTAGGCCGATTTATCCCCCACAGTTTTGACAAAATTATGTATGCGGGGGGGGGGGGTCATATTCACACTTAAAAAAAAAATCACCGTGTTCAGTTCACAGTTTAAAGACGCGGACGTTTCTTCGACTCCAATATTCACAAAAGGAGGAAATCAATTGAAAAGAAGACATCTTTTTAGAATTGTAGACAGAATTTACATTTTTTAAATTTAGAATTGTTTTGACAAAACTCTTCTTCTAAAATAAATTACCACGTGAGGATATTTTTTCTTTGAAGAAAATATTTCTTTCCGATATAATGTTTCATTTATTTTTCTTCGTTAACGTTGAAAGGGTTATATTTCGCAGCCTCGATGAACGCTTGCATCGTTACTTTCGCATTTGATGCGAAAGTGCAGCACATACGTTTGGATAAAAAATCCAGCGTTTGATATCGTTGTGGAATTCACCGAGGACATATATCCGTTTCCTCTTTTTCTCTCTGAGTGTGTTTACGTTTGCTGGCGCATGTGTAGTGGACCCCAAGCAGAAGGAAGCCGGGTGAATTTTCCCCTTTTATCTTTAAGGGGCTATACCAGCGTGAACGCTAAAAATTTGGGTGATTTTCGGGATTTTTTTGAAAGAAAAGTACTGAAATAAATGATTTGGAAAATTATGAATATATTTGGCTATATTTGACCTATATTACGTAATTTTTTGATAGAAAAATATTGACATCCAAGCGACTTATGCGCTGCCTTCGGAGGCGCCAAAAAAAAGTTCCTCCACTGCTGACATGATTCCGGCCGATTGAGTAGCTGAAACCGAAAAAGGAAAAAATGTCGTTAAACTGGAAGGTATTTCCTGTACAATGACGTAGGAGTTTCGAAAAATATAAAAATCTAACAAAATGGCGTAGTTATGAAAAAAGTCTGTTTTCTTGCCTATAAAATGGTCGTTTTTTTTCAATGCCAAATTGTCAATTTGCACCCAGTCAAAAATGTCCAACGTCATTGTAGTAAATATATTCAAGAGTCACATCAAGAGGCGGTCACTGAAGTTAAGCAGCATTGGAGGCTGCCAATACTTGGAGCGGTGACCGCTTGCCCGTGCACTGGTTTGCGCGTCGACCTCTGAGTGGGAGGCAGTTTGTCTGAGTTTCTGCTGGTAATACAACTGAAACTCAGCCGAATATAGCCGCCTGTATCGGCCCAGGTTTTCCGCAGTTTCCCTGGGCCCTCGTGCAAATGCGATACACTAGTGCACCGGGAAAGAGTGGCTGTGGTCAACATTCTGGGGGCGGGAGGAGTCTGGAAGGAATGTAGGGAACTCTGGAAGAATTGTTAATGTCGGAAGGAATGGAAGAAATAAAAGAAAGGGATAGTAAAAGGAGAAGGACCCCGTACCTCTGAGGAATACATATATTTAAAAAAAAATATATATATATATATATTCAAGAGTACTCAGTTCAAATTTCAAGTCAATCGGGTAATATGGCCCCTCGATAAGACTTGACATCATTTTTACTATTCCACATTATAGTACTCATTTTTCAATACACTGCTCAACGAAACGACCTGCTGTTTTCGTTGTTTCTAGTGGACGGCGTTTGTCGTTTGCGAGATTCTTGGTTCAACGGTAGTTAATTAAGTGTATTCAACCCTGTAAAAATTGTAGCAACATTTTTTCCTGGCTCATAATCTTTTCTTTTGTTGCACCACTATTGTTGTCTCAACTCGGTTAATGAGCGACATCAAGCTCGGATAAATTATGACCAGAAGTCCACGGCGTTTTTTATTTTTAGTTATGTACGATTTGTCTTCTCCTATTGTTGCAATTATTTCTTCAGTTGGTATATAACGCAATCAAGTACATAATATTAAAGTGATATGGAAATATAATAATATGCCAAGACATCCCGCTTTCAAAAGTGGGCCAACATATAATTTCCGTTCAGATCATTAATCTGTAGAGCTCACGATACCAATTCATTTTTACGTGAAACTATTATTTCCGCTACTAATTAAACGCTACTAAGGAAACTATTTATAATCCTCAACTTTGATAAAATATTTTCATCAAAGTTGAGGATTGTTCAAACGGTTCGAAGAGAAAGAGTCAAATGTATTACAATTTTCCCTCCGCGATGCTTCACAAAATTGTATATGGGGTATTCCATGGGGAATCGATCAACCCGTCACCTCGATCATTTTTTATTTTGTTGAAAATTTTTAATTTTTTCGTCCCTACTGAAAGCTGTCTTTCGGAATTTTTTTAGATTTTGTCCCAACCCGTTTAAGCACAATAAAATTTTCAAAATTGTACCCAATTTTTTTTTCAAATGCTCATAGCTTTTTCAAAAATAGAGATATAAAAATAAAATACTAGACTTTTTTTAGTTCTCAGTTGTAGTTGCATAAAAAAAAATACGAAAAAAATCTAATTTTATTTTCACGATTTCTTTCCGTTTCAAAAGCAATTTTTTTTTTTCAAAGCTTGGACCATTTTTACTTTTTTGAAAAAGTTCATCGCTTTTCAAAAGACATTTTTACAAGTATTCAAAAATTGGTAGCTAGTGATATTCATTACTTGTATTTTTTTACATTTTTTACCTCGTGTGAACCAAGGAGTTGTGTTTCCTCCTTCACGGAAAAAAAGAAATAGTACAAAATACAGGGGCTACACAGTTCGCATTGGACTCGAGCGATTGCACAGCGATATTACCTGAAACACAGTGCTCAAAATACAGTGTGCTCAAAGTAAATTATTACAGTTCCTATACTGTCCTCTTTGGACTCGAACCGCTCTACTGTATCTTTTACTGGATCACACAGTCCAAAATACAGTGTAGTCAAAAGTAAATTTTGACAGTTCAACACTGTAATATAAATTTAACAAAACTTGTAATTTGACAGTTGGTTAATCTGTATTATGTACAATGAATGCGCCAGTTATATCGACAGAGTTTATGTAGGTGTTTTAACAGTGAAGTCCTCTGTTCTAGAAACTGGTTAGCAACAGATATAGTTTCAGTTTTGAACCGTTGCTTTTTACAGTGTGAACACGGGAAACGTTCTTGTTTTAATACTGTAATTCAAACTTGATGAACCCCGTAATTTAATAAGGCCACAAATCGTATATTATAGAAAATTAGGGGTAAAAATAACATTAGATAGCGCTGAAAGAACAATTGAAGCGCTGAAAGAACAATTGAAGCGCTGAAAGAACTGCCAGTTCTTTGTGTCCTGGTCGCGCCACGCTCGAGACAGGTCCTAACCAGTGAATACCGTTTACAACGTCACACTGTGAATTTGATTATAAACATAAAATTAAAAAAGTTCGGCGAAACCTTCGCTTACAATGTATATTGTAAGCAATGTAATATATACACACACACACGCACGCGCGCGCGCGCGCACACACACACACACACACACACACACACACACACACACACAAACACACACGCGCGCGCACGCATACACACACACACACACACACACACACACACACACACACACACACACACACACACACACATATATATATCAAGAATATACTGAACTGAGTGAGACACACAAAAAAACGTTTATCCATAAAAGAAGTTTGAGAAAACTGTGTAGAAAATATTAAAAAATCAGTCACATACACAGGAACGTACCTTTTTGTAAATAATTCTCTCTTTTTTATAATTTCTTGAATTATGTCGCACAAATATCAACATTCGCATCCTATCGACCACGCACTACTAACTGGCAATCCTTTGTGTCCTGGCCACGTGCCTCACCCCACGCGCGAGACAAGTCCTAATTACACAAGAACGTACCTTTTTTTAAATTCTCTTTCTTTATAATTTCTTGAATTCTGTCGCACAAATTTCGATGTCCGCGTCCCATCAAACACGCACTACTAACTGGCAATCCTTTGTGTCCTGGCCTCGTGCCTCATGTGCGTACAGCATAAAAAACAGTGATCGCATTTAAATTTTACAGTTGAATATTTTTACTGAAATCACTGATGTATTCACAATATCAAACTGTAAATAAACCAGTCTAACTGTAGAAATCTCAGAGTGCACAGATAACGTCATGAACTGTCGAAAGAAGAGTAAAACTACCGTGCCACACTGTGAAATTTAATGAATCACTCTGTACTCAATACAGTGTACACTGAAACCCTTGCAGTTTGCGTACAGTATAAAAAGCAGTGATCTCATGTAAATTTTGCAGTTAAATATTTTTACTGAAATCACTGATTTATTCACAATACCAAACTGTAGATAAATCTGTGTAACTGTAAAAATCTCAGAGTGCACAGATTACGTGACGAACTGTCGAAAGAAGAGTAAAACTACCGTGCCACACTGTACAATTTAATGAATCACTCTGTACTCAATACAGTGTACACTGTAACCCTTGCAGTTTGCGTACAGTATAAAAATCAGTGATCTCATGTAAATTTTACAGTTGAATATTTTTACTGAAGACACTGATGTATTCACAATACCGAACTGTAAATAATCCAGTGTAACTGTAAAAATCTCAGCGTGTACAGGAAAATTCGTCATTTTTGTAGGACAGGATTTACATTACTTTGTTTTACTGTAAAATGAAATATGGCACCCTGTTTTTCATGCGGTTTATACTGTGATTTTCGCTGTTTCTTTTTTTCCGTGTTGAATTAATAACGCATGTAGAGTGATTTGATTCCGAACTATTCTTTTTCATTTTATTGAAGTGGTTTGTACACATTTACATTTTTGCGGGAATATTGGAGTAGAATAGTATTTGTTTCCAGTGCATATTGTTGTGCTGATTCCGAGCTTTAATTTGTTTTTGTACACTTTGTGGATCTGTGAATCGTTTACACTGGAGTACTTCTTTACTCCTATACTGCCATTATTTTGAGGGATGACGCAATGAATTTTCCATATTGCTGGAATCGGCTTAGCATTGTTAAAACGGTTTGTCAACTCAAATTTCATTGCCTCATAATGCTCTTGAGAGGAAAATGTAAGTGTGATATTTGGCAATTTTTTCGAAGCCCATTTATTCAGCTCTTTTGCATTAATTATTTGTTTATCAGGAGATAACTGCAAGCTGGCTCGAGTTGCCATTCTTTTTACGGTGCCGCCGAGCCCATCACATGGCCCTTTGCCATGAGTGGTCGCGAAAAAATTCCACTCAACTTTTACTTTGTACGCTTGTTCGTATTCAGACAAATTAACAAAGTGTTTGAAATTTGTATATTGCTGGGGTGCACCGTCCGAAAAAAAATATATCTTATTGGCGTTTGGCACTAAAGATTTGATCCAGTCAATGGTAATTTTGGAATACAAAGTAGGGCAATTGCATCATGGCTCGAACAATCAGAAATTATAACCAAACTTTTGTGCGTAAGCTGTTCGTCTATATTATAATAAATAACGACGGTGTATGTTGTAGCCTGATCATTATTCCAATGAAATCCCGATGATGTATTCTGGACGACAAATGCGTAGTATTCGGCTAAATCGCAAATTGCAATGAATTCATTCTTCTTGAGAGAATCTTTGTGACATCAGTTGTCGAAACAAACTGATTGTTTGTTTCGCCACAAAAGAATGCGGTAAAAGCGATTGGACTTTTTCACAAAAGTCGTCGACGAATTCAGACGCGCTTTTAATAGTGGTTTCTAGCGTAGTCCGTGCAGTAGACACTCATTGCTTGTAGCGTATTTAGTCGATTTCATTGTTTTCCATGACGTCGGTCACTAAATCACGGAGAACTTCAATTCCAGGACAGTTATTAAAATAGCACTGAGGTGTTGGGGCTAAGCAAATAATTGCCTCAATGCAATCACCATACTCTATTAGTTGCGATTCCGAACCTTCAGTTAATGCAGACAGTTTACTGCCTACAATAACAAACAAAATAGTATGTAAAAACGTTAATTATTGATGCGATTTATTTTTTAATTACCTAGCATCATGAGCTTGATATTTTGGTGCCAGATTCTCCAGCTCACACACAACGCTTTGGGCGTGAAGATGCGAATGCGGAAAGTCCAATTTTTGTTTCTGGATAAGTATATTGGAAAAATCTGTGAAGCTTTTGTAAATTACTGAGAATGAACGTATTCCTTTCACGAACCCGAATTTTTAACGATTAGCTGATTTTCGTCTATAATCAAGTAAAAAATCCATCCTAGTATACTGGTAAAATTTCAAGCTAAGTTACCGATCTCTTAACGAAAAATTACGACTTTAAAAATCGTCGCATTTATACGGCGGTGTATGGAGATTATACGCTGGCCACATTTTTATCTAATAATTTATACACTAAATAACTCTAGACGCCTGATATAAACTGCTCACGCGTGTAAAAAAATCTAAAGATTCCGTAACGACAATAAAAACAGGGGATCACCGAATGTTTAACGAAAATATTATTGATAAAACTTAGAAAAATGTGATGAGCAGAAGAATTTTCGTAGCCGCGACTTTTCAGAGAAAATGTAAAAATGTTTAAATCTATTAAATTTGCGCGACATTTTTTATTCCAGTTTATCGTTGGGTATGATAATTGGTTTTGACTTATTTTTATTAAGCGCCACTTAATTTAAACAATGATTCGGAAGGGCCATCCTTATGCCCCCACAAAATACGGCCCTCCGCGAAAGGAGTACCTTAAACGTTTTTGGCAGTGTATTTTTTCGCCCTCAGCGGTTTGAATTGACACGCAGTCTTTTTTCCGGGTATACAACTGCTAACATTATCACTTATGTAGGTTTCGCCAATCGAACCGTAACGGCCAATACTTGGGCCAATGTTGGCGGGACGATGATCGATTACCCAATTGTACGCCAATGCTCGGCTGAGTATTGACTAGCCAACATTGGTTTGCCGATACGAGGCCAATGTTCGGCCAAATATAGACTCGCTAATCATTGGCTTGTCGATACGAGGCCGATGTTTGGCGAAGTATAGACTCGTTCATTATTGGTTTATCAATATGAGGCCGATGTTTGACGAAGTATAGACTCGCCAATCATTAGTTTGCCGATACGAGGATAATTTTCGGCCAAATATAGGGTCTCTAATCATTGGCTTATCGATACGAGGTCGATGTTTGGCGAAGTATAGACTCGCCAATCATGTTTTTGCCGATACGAGACCAATGTTCGGCCGAGTAACGCATGATCGAACCGCAATTCGTATATTGACGATTCATTGTTTCGCGTCGAAGTCATTGAGAGTCGAGATAAATACTTTTTACCAGTCCATTGGACATTATTCTTAACAAATATACTACCAAATCAATGCACTCATTGTTGACTGATTCTCGAACGAGCTCATACGCGATACTCTGCCGATTTTTATGAACCATCCTACACTGACAGAAAAATTCTATTAATATTAACTAACCGCGTCTATTTATTTATTTTTTATTTGAATTAACTAGATTTTTCGTGAAATAAAATTTTTCCTATTGCATTCCATTATTGGAATTATTCATTTTAAATATATTTATTTATTCAAATTAAACTTAAACTAATGAACTAATGGTCTGTCTTTATTGCAACACACATATTAAAGGGTTATAGGGGTAGAGAGGGTGGAGAGAGAGGAATTATATACACTAGGTAAAAGAATTAAAGGATCTTGAAATAGTCCGCCAATTTTAGGGTCATTTTCAAATAGCTGTAACTCCTCGAAAAATGGTCGTACAGCAAAATAAAAAAAAATAAAATTGAAGGTGTGAATCTCTAGTTTTGAGATCTTGAGCTCAAACATTTTTCGCATCGGCCAATTTTTAGTAGCCATCAAGAAACCAAAGTAAAAAATTTTTTAAAAATTTTTACTCATCTTACACAGTCTGCACGGACTTTAATAAATTTTTTTGAATGATAGGATTAAAAGAATCGTCTAGCTGAATTCTTCCCCTTTAATTTGAGCGGTGGGAGTGCTCTGTACGATGTTTTATCGCTGAGTTATCGATGTTCAAAGCAAAAATGACACTTTCGACTTTGACGACTGATTACTCGGAGACTAATGGTCGCACAGAAAAAAAACCAGAAGGTTTTGGAAACTTTGAAGTATTCTCTATAAGATGCTTTTATCATTTTTTTATCAAGATATTTTTTTTATGCGGGAAAATGGATTTAATAAAACGTGAAAAATGGCACATTTACGAATATTCTTTTAACTAAGGATTATTTTGCCAATATCGAATAGATAAAAAAAAATTCGGTTTTTTCATGACCTTAAAGTATCCTAAAAAGGCTCTCAAAACTTTAAACCCCTGCGATTTTTTTTCATTGTGTTCCGAATGTGAAAGAACTGTGAATTCCAACAACTTCAATCGCTCGTCGTATCATGAAAAACGTTCAGCGCTATAAAAAAGAAAGCTAACCATTTTTTTCGATTTTTTTAAGTTAATTTTTTTGTAAAAAAAACCTTTTTTGCTTTAATTTTTTTTTTCATTAAACAAAATTTTTTTCCCGTTGTTCAACAATCAACATTTTTTAGCACCGGAAATTCGGATCGGTGCCAAAAAATTATAATTCTCAAAAGACGAATAAAAGATGGTAGATTTAGCCTTTAATCGATTTTTGGCAAAAACCACGATTTCGATCATTCGGAACACAATGAAAAAAAAATCGCAGGGGTTTAAACTTTTGAGGGCTTTTTTAGGATACTTTGAGGTCATAAAAAACCGACATTTTTTTTATCCATTCGATATTGGCAAAATAATCCTTAGTTAAAAGAATATTCGTAAGTATGCCATTTTCCACGTTTCTTAAAATCCATTTTCCCGCATAAAAAAAAAATCTCGATAAAAAAATGGTAAAAGCATCGTATAGAGAATACTTTAAAGTTTCCAAAACCCTCTGGTTTTTTTCTGTACGATCATTAGTCTCCGAGTAATCAATCATCAAAGTCAAAAGGGTCATTTTTGTTTTGAACATCGATAACTCTGCGAGAAAAAATCGTACAGAGCTCTCCCACCACTCAAATTAAAGGGGAAGAATCCAGCTAAACGATCCTTTCAATTCGATCATTCGAAAAAAATTATTAAAGTCCGTGCAGACTGTGAAAGATGAGCAAAAATTTTGAAAATACTTTTTACTTTGGTTCTTTGATGGCTACTAAAAATTGGCTGATGCGAAAAATGTTTAAGCTCAAGATCTTAAAACTAGAGATTCACACCTTCAATTTGCTTTTTTTATTTTGCTGTACGACCATTTTTCGAGGAGTAACAGCTATTTGAAAATGACCCTAAAATTGGCGGACTTTTTCAATATCCTTTAATTCTTTTGTCTACTGTATAGGGTTAGGTGTATAGGTTAGTTAGTTCTTTTGCCTAGTGTATAGGTTAGGGTTGAACATTCTATAACATGTCATTCGATAACACTGTCTAATTATCACAATAGTATTAACTAATTGATATAGTTGATGTGATACAAATAATTATGTGAATCCATTTGGTTTCTTATGCCACATCTGCAATTCAAACGTTACAAGTACTCGGTAGCATATGGGCAGCGTGTTTGGCTATGAGTAGGTAGGTTCAAGGTTTCTGTGTTCGATAAGCTATCGAACACAGAAACTTCATAAAGCATTTTATTTTTTTCGAAGGATTATTTGAAAAAGACAACGTTTGCAAATATTGTTGTTCACCCACCGTATATATACAGGGCGTCCCTCTTATCTCTGCCACTCGAAATAACTCGGTAATTATCGACGTCACAAAAACATGTTCCGGACAATAGTTGTACGGTGTGAAGGGGCCCATCAAATACGCGATGCCTCGCCGATTCTCATAAGCCATTCTAGGGCCAATATTGATTGCGAATATCGGGCCGCTCTTATCATCCGAGACTCGGTCGATGATCGGGCCAAGCTTGAGTGCCAATGTTGGCAAACTCGGCGTCGAGCATCGGTCATCTATACAACTATAATGTAAAATCCGCATTGTAGATGACGCCGTAGACGGATCAGCTGTGAATCGGCGCCGCAGCGGCCATTTGTCTAACTTTTTTAGTGTTACGAATAACTTCAAAAATAGACAAAAAATACAAGTTATAAATATCCCAAGCTACCAATTTTTTAGTACTTGTAGAAATGTCTTTCAAAAAGTGATGCATTAAAAAAAAATCAAAACGGTTCAAGTTTAAAAAAAAAACATATTTTGGTTTGAAATTGGAAAAAAACATATGAAAATAAGCTTCGATTTTTTTATGAAACTTCAACTGAAAAAGCTATGAGCAATTGAAAAACAATTGTGTAGAATCTTGAAAAATGTATTGTGCTTGGACGGGTTGAGACAAAAATCTAAAAAAATTCCGAAAGATAGCTTTCAGTAGGTACAAAAAAAATAAAAAATTTCAACAAAACAAACAATGGTCCGGGTCACGGGTTGGTCGATTTCGCATTGAATGCCCCATATACAAACTGAACACGTGTACATTTATGTTATATTCATACGAACGTGATAGAATACACCGACAAAAAATGAGATGGTGACAGAGAAAATAGTGGGAGGAAACCCTCGAGAGCTAAGCACCTTACCTACGGTACCTTTTCCACCAGAGGTAGTTGATTGTAGGGACGAGGTAACAGCCGAGGTGAATAATGAAAAAGAAAGGGAGTAGAAAGAATCGAAAATGCCAAAGAGAATGGCTTATCAATGGCTTCACAGATTATGCTATTACGAGCATCGATTCTTTGCCGAGTTCTTCGCACGATACAATACTCTTTAGCCTGCACTACTTTCAACTTTGCATTGGGGCTGGGGTACGTGCGGTGCTGGAAATAATATTCTAACGACGAAAAACACTTTTCATTTCTTTGGTCACGTTCATTTTCCAAATTTTTTTTTGGTTGTTCAACAAATCTGAGTATTTCAAATTATTGGACAGTTATATTACAAGAACATTGTTAAAATATAAAAGATATAGGGTAAGTCCGGGGTAGTTGGCCACAGTTTTTTCAAGGATTCGTCAAAATAAAAGTACAGACGTTTCTGAACCTATCTTCATTTGTAATTAAACTTTGAAAATTTAACTTTAAGATAATTTTCGAAATTAAAACAAACTCCTATCAGATCAACCTTAAAATTACTATTTTTGAAAATCACGATTGGCTATCTCTCCCGGAGTATCCGGGTGTGATGGCCATAGGAGTGGAGGTGAGATGGCCAGTTACCCAGCATTATGCTCTCGGTTTTCTCGTTGGTTTTATGTTTCGATTTTTAATGTTTTTTCTTTTGGTCACATCTAGAACACAGATATCCGAAATCAGCATAATTTTTGTGTACCCAAAGTTGGCATACTGCCCACTGAAGCCAGTCTACGATGAGACGAGTTTTATAATAATTTTCTCCGCAACATTTTTTGTCATTGTTCTTATATCGTCTTTCTATAGTCTCCCTAGGTATTTCGTAGATCCTAACAGCCGCACGAACCTACAATTCATAATTTTTTACAGCACTAATAGCTGCTTTTAATGGGTGGGATGCAGTCAGAGGCGTGAAAAAAAGAGCATTTTCAATCATGTTTTTCTTATAGTAATTAAGTTTGTTTTACAAAAGTGGTTACACAGACTTTTTATGTTATATTTCAATTTGACTTGTACGAATTTTCAAAGAAAAATATTGATTATTTATAAAAAATATCGTCATCTTTGTTGGACCCCTCCAGCATGTAGTGCTTTGCGGTAACCATCATAAAATTTTACTTAACCATTTGAAATAAAAAAACCAAGAAAAATCATTAGTTTAATAATAATTCTAGTCCTTAATCGAAGTTTTTTTTTCAAAAATTAACAAAATGGCGGCCTCCGACAGAAAACTTTCAATTTTCGACCAAAAATCGCTCGTTTATCGTTAAAAAAAAAGAAATTTTCAACAAAAATGAAAATCCTTCGATTAAGGACTAGTTTTTAATGCTATCAATAAGCACACAAAATTTCATCAAAATGAATCGAGTAGTTTTTGAATTATAGTGGTCACCGACTTGAAAAACATAGTTACGAGAAAAACGGGTTTAAAGTTTTTCGATGTGGATACGGTATTATATGTTCGTAAAATTTCGAGCTCGATGGATGAAGCTAAATTTTTTTAATGTATTTTGATCCGCTGATTCTGAATATCACAATTTTTGCCGTAAAGTCGAGCATTCAATTGTTTATAGCCAATTGTGAAACAATTTTTAAAAAAATTGAAGTTTTTCGGGAAGACTTATTTTTTTTTAACATTTTGGGCAATTTTAAAACGAAAGTATTCTTTAAAAAATATTGCTAAAGTTCATAATTTTTGCGTAATAGATTTTTGAAAATTTCAGAAAGAGTTTTCCAATTTTATACTTGATTATGTATTTAATTAAATGTGTAATGTATCTAATTAATGTATCTAATTAAAAAATTACTTACATCGAATCATCAATGCCTAGCCCTTACAATAGGGCTTCTGCCGATGTGGAAGCTTCCAAAATACCAATTTGTTGTTGTCTTCGTTGAAAATTTTCAGTTACGAACAAGACTATTTATAGAATATAATGGGGGGGGGGGGGGTCGAAACGGGTGCTTGCAGCTGCCGTCTGCTACCTGCCATGGGGACCCGCCGCCCCTTTGCTAATTGTGGGATATCCCGGAAAATGTTCATCGGATTGACTTGAAAGTTTCAGGGAATATTTTCGAAACATCATACTTCAAGAAAATGTAAAACAATCGACTTTTTGAAAATTCTGACTGCATCTCACCCCTTAATGATTCTTGAGTCCAGTTCCCTCGTAGAGCAATCGCTTTTCTCTTGTACTTATTAGGCATCTAAAATAAATGTGGAAAAAAATGACTCACGTGAACATATTACAACCAATAATATGGCCATTACACACCGATTGTACGTGGCCATCTCTCTTAATCTCCCGGGAGAGATAGCTATATCTAAAATGTAAACAAATAGAAACAATACAAGCGAAATCTTGAGGTTATAACAAAGTTCGCGAACTATTCAAGAAATACAAAAGTAACCATTACTTTTACAAAATAACTTCACCACAATGTAAAACATGAAACCTTCAAAAATGTTTAGCTGTAGACAGAATAATTAACAAGGATTTTACTTATTTAACATTTTGTTTGCCTTACTTTTGCTCGTACACTTACAACTATGCACGACGCGAAGCGAATTAAGCAGTAACAGGTGAAATCTAGTGCGTGGTTCTATGAAATATTTCAATTGGCCATCTCTCCCTTATGGCCAAATCCCCCGGAATTACCTTGTTAGCCGAAAAAAATTTGAAACTTTTTCGCAGACATAGAGATTGTTCGAAACCGATGATGAATTTAAGAAATTGAATTATGAATAGAAAGACCGTTATTATTCGAGAAATGATGAAATTACTTTTCGGACATGAAATAAAGTCAACATTTTTCATATTCCATTCACCAAATACTTTTCATTTGATATTATTCTTCAGCATTTCGTAAATTGGGTAATATTTTTTATCGTATATTCCAACCAGAGTGGAAAACGTAACTTATCACCACCTAGCCACAAGCTAGTAAAGTGATGTTCCGAATCGCCATTAGCTAGCCGTCTTAGCGATTGACTACCCAGCCTTGTAACGCTTTGGTCCTCTAGTGACTGAATACAAAAAATTAGATGGTGACTACATAGAAAGAAATATCCCAAGGCTGGATTATATTTCTGACCTAGCCATGACATAATTTTTTCAGCCAGCGACTGGGAACAAAAAATTAGGTGGCGATTAGATAAAAAAAAAATTGCGGCTATATATTTATATTTTCGTGATTTTTTTCACATTATTTACATCATTGGACCCTTTTACGATATTCTTCGTTGTTCATTAATTAGGCTCATGATATTTGCGCTGTAAATTTATTAATGGTTCAATCTTAAATTATCTCAGACAAACGCTTACGCCGTAACGTGGTTTCGATCCCGGGACCTTTTGGTTGTGAGTTGTGACATTGTCCACTGAGCCAATTCTACTTGTTTAATTTCTGAATTTTCTAATCGTCTACATATGTTACCCTACACAATGTCAGATTATTGAAAAATGGGTGGATTAACAAATGGAAATAACATTATCGAATCAATGACTCAATTGCGTTCGCATTGAAAGCGATAATCGCATAGAATTACATAACCTTAAATTGTATTTGTCCGATCATTTATTCCGGCCAGTGCGGCCGCAGTTGGGAAGTGTTGGCTAGGTCATCGCTAGATACCGACTTGAGGATTTTATTCATTCGCAACATGATCTGTAACTCAAGTTGCTTAGCCAGCCATGAGCCAATCGCTCGATGGAACTACATGTAGTTACATAACCACACTTTGTAATGTGTGACCAAGATCGGCTGGGCAGTGACTAGCCAAGGGGCGCATAGCCGCAGTTAGCTAGTGTTGGCGAGGTCATGGCGTCATGCCCACTAGAGAATGTTTTTCTTTTGCAAAACCATCTAAAACTCAAGTAAGCTAGCTAGCCATGAGTCATTCGCTCGATGGAACTACACGTAGTCACATAACCTTATACTTTGTCATTTGTGACCAAGATCAGCTGGGCAGTGACTAGACAAGGGCTAGATAACAAAACATTCACAATATTACTAGCTTATAGCGAGCCAACCATTGGTCAGTTCGTATGAGCTCAATTGGGCGAGCCAGTTACTAGGTCGTAACTCAGAGAGGCTAGAACAATTTCTACTCGGGAATGTACGGACTCTTCCCCCTTATTACATACCCCACCATATTCTACTTCTCATCAATTAAGTAACATTCGAAAGATTATTCCAAAGAAACAATCGGAGGATTCCGTACATTGATATAATTACACGAGTGAGTGATTTAAAAGACTTTCAAATATCAATGTTGACTCCGGTTACCAAGTTGGTAACAAATTCTACATGTTTTCCGTTCGTTATGTTTGTGAATATACGTGGGTCATTTGATAAGTACCTAGCCTACAAATGAAAACACCAAAATTTTGCTAAAAATAAAATTTATTTTTCAATGTAGTCTCCTTTTAGTTGAATACACTTGGCCCAACGGTGTTCCAATTTTTTTAACCCCGTTGAAAAAAATGTTATCTCTTGGTCTGCAAAATAGGCCTCCGTGGCGGCGATTATTTCGTTATTGGAGTGGAATTTCTTCCCGGCGAGTGAATTGTTTAGATTCGGAAACAAAAAAAAGTCGCACGGAGCCAAATTTGGAGAATACGGTGGATGGGGCAGCAGTTCATAGCGTAATTCGACCAACTTAGCCGTGGCGAGCGCGGAGGTGTGAACAGGTGCATTATCATGGTGGAAAAGCACTTTCTTTCTCGACAAATGGGGCCGTTTTTCTTTTAACACGGCGTTAAATCGGCTCAATAGTTCGGCGTAGTACTGTCCCGTGACCGTCTTGCCCTTCTCCAGGTAGTCAATAAAAATCACACCTTGAGAATCCCAGAAAACAGTGGCCATCACCTTTCCAGCCGACGGGACCGTCTTCGCCTTCTTTGGAGCAGGTTCACCGGGTAAGGTCCACTGTTTTGACTGCTCCTTGGTCTCTGGAGTATACCAGTGAATCCATGTTTCGTCGACGGTCACGTAACGACGCAAAAACTCTTTTGGATTGCGATTAAACAGCTCCAAACACTGCTCTGAAGTGGTCACACGAATGCGCTTGTTGTCTGCAGTCAGCAAACGCGGCACCCACCTTGCCGACAGCTTCCTCATGCCCAAAGTCTCATGTAGGATATGCCACACGCGTTCTTCTGAGATGCCTACTATCACAGCTATCTCGTGCACCTTTAATCGGCGGTCTGACAAAACGATATCGTGTATTTTTGTCACGTTCTCCTCCGTAGTGGCTGTTTTTGGAGCACCTGTGCGTGGATCATCAAAAACCGACGTACGACCACGTTGAAACTCGTTATACCAAAATTTAACGGTCGCCATCGAAGGAGAAGCATCCCCATACACTGCATCCAAGCGTTCTTTAATTTCACTGCGCGATTTCCCTTCCAAAAACAAGAATCGAATCACCGACCGATATTGTTCTTTCTCCATTCTTTCAAAAATCAACGGACACACTTGCTTTCACACGCTCTCAAAAGAGAACTACAAGTCCGATTCGGCTGAAATTTTGTCAGTAGCCGTCTACAAGACGGTACTACACTATAGTGTATTTCTCTTGCAATAGTGGCACCATCTAGCGGTGAGGCTAGGTACTTGTCAAATGACCCACGTACTTCACAAAGCCTAAAAAACAGTTTCCTGCCTCAGATGTTACTAGGCCATTTTCTTTCAACAAATAGTTATTTTTATCTTTAAGGGGCCAGTCCACTTTGGAGCCACGAAAAAAGGCTATTTTCGCGATTTTTTTTTGAGGATTTTATAAAACATATGCATATAAAAGTTGTTGGGCTTGATAAATAAAGTCTTGAAGTACATAAAAACAAAATTCTATTCATTTTTAAGTACAAAACGTTTAACCTAACGCCTCAAAAATAGGTGGGCTATGTAGCTCCATCCAACTCGACAACGGCTTGTCTGAAACAAAAAAATCAAAGTCCATTAGATTCAGTATGACACCAGCTACAAAATGACCGTCGAATATAAAGTTTTAACAAAAAATAAAAAAATTGCAGATGAAAAACGAAAAAAGTAAAAAAAACGCGTTTTTTCGCAGTTTTTCGCAAAAAAGAATAAAAATCAAAAATTTTAGACCATCGAGGGTCATCTTGTTGCTAATCATGTTTACAATATGTAGTTCAAGAGAATCGGTTTATTAGTTTTAGAGATACGATGAAGCTAGATCTTGAAAACGTTGTTTCGAGAAAAACGCGTTTGAAGTTTATACTATGAAAAACTCTTACCTAAACTCTCTGCACCGTACAAAATCCCTTTTGATTGCTCATCATCGTCGATTTCTTCAAGTCTTGCTTGCTTTCGATTTTTTGAAATTTTCAAAGTCGACTGGCCCCTAATGTATCGTCACATTTCATTTTGAGCTTTTACGAGCATAGCCCTTTGTAGTTCCACTACAGTTGTCGCTTCTTTTTACTTTGTACTACTTTGTTTTACTTTGTACTACTGTATCGCGTTTGCATGAGATTGGAGGAATGCGTCGAAAATCTTTGCCGATATAGGCAGCTAAAATGTAGTACCTGCACATCTGTATGCAAACTAAATGTAAGTATCAGTATAAGTAAAATGTAAGTATGATCGGTGTAAGTATTGACCCCGCCAACGCGACTTATCATGAGAGCTCAGTTTTCTCTTTTTTTTCAACCATTATATTCATCGCCTTTTGCAGTGATTACTACTAAGAAGTAATGTGCAGCTGAATTTCTCACATGATTACCTTGTCCTTCAATTTAAATACTCAGATAATGTATCACGCATGCCTGAGAACGCGTGGGTGACGTATCATCAAATGGAGATATATTAAGGAGTTAGGCCACGCTAGAGCCGGAAAACAGGCATATTCAGGAACCTTTTTTAGCACAATAATAAAATTAATCGAAATTCTGTGAATAAATCTTTATTATATCATTAATGAATTATACAAAATCTTTTTTTCGTAGCTCATGGCATTTTTGACGATGAACAAAAACCCACATTTGTTCTATCATATATAAGAACAGCTACAGAAGTACGTAGGATTTTTTTTTATATGTTGATTTTTGCCAAAATGGCGTATTTGAGAAAGCAGGGTTAAACATTTCAGAAAAAAATCATCAGATAAATGTTTATAACGGAAAAACTATGCAATATAATAAGAAAATCCTACGTACTTCCATAGAGAATCTTGTTTATAATGTACGGTCTAATATTCAAATCGATTCGGCAATATTTGTTTGAGTTACGTTTCCGCCCAGTTCAGAAAACGTGCTTTTCAGACAAACGCATTTCAGTAAAACACGTAAAACAATTTTCAGTATTATAAAATCATAGAAAATTCTTATATACCTCTAATCTGCCTGCGCCATACAATTGACTTTTCGCATTAATGTCCTGCTCCTGTTTCCTTTCTGAGCTCTCTGAAGCTGATCCTTTTGCAGCGATTGTTCGAAAAGCTTGATGCGCTGCGCGTACGCCTCCAGGCACAGAGCTGTTTAAGGTACTTAGAGTTTTTGAACGCGTAGAATATTTTGGTATATCGTTTGAAGGCCCTTAGGCACCTTTTAAGCCAAAAAGTTTTTCTTAGACTTTTTCAACATTCAACAGTGGACTAACCACTTAACGGGTATGTGGCGTATGGAAAACCGGTCGATTTTCAACACATTTTTTTATTCAGGCATTGGGATTACAAGATCGTTTTTTTACATACAGTTAGTATATAATCTTAACAAGTTACATATTTTATAAAAGGTGGATACTTATCAATAACGTTGATGCAGCCAACGAAGCGCTGCAGCCGCTGCAGGGCCAATCAGTGAATGTGGTTCCGTTGACTGGCGTGATCTAAAAAAATGTATGCATTTTTCCAAAGTGTCATTATTTAGGCTTCTTAGGGATCCGCTCAGTACCTTCAGTGGTTTCTCATATTTCCGGATAGGAGAAATACGAATATAAAAATATTTTTTGTCTGAAATGCTTTTTTCGTCGTACAATGGATGACTAAGTTCGGATCAAGTTAAAATTATTTTTCGTACCTCTGGTTTGTGATTCCCTCATCGTATTCTTCTGCAGTAACAGCAGTATCCTTAGCTTCTTTATGGACTCTTCGACAAAGTTGTGCTTCTTCACTTGTCTCCTGCATATGGTAGACACGCATTTCTGGGCGCTGTGCCCGCATGGCTTTCGTGGCACTTTGCATTTGGCCCCATTGCCAATCCTATCATTTGCATCATCAGTAGGATGCTTTTCAATCTGTTATTAAACACCATCGTAGTAAAGTCAGCTGCCATTTTAATTATTAAAGAGCCATTGCTGCCCGAGTAGAAATATTGTCAGGCTGGCCTGATATTTGATCTGCGCCTGATCACCTTGTAGTACGAAGGCCTTACTTAAGTTTGCCTTAATTTGCCTGATCAAGCTGGGGTCAGGCGGTGGTTGAGCAACCGGACTTACGGCTTACTTCAATTTGCCTGACCCGGCTAGCTTCAGGCGAAGTCAAGCAACTGGACTTACGGCTTACCTCAATTCGCCTGATCCAGCTAATTTCAAGCAATCATCATGTAACTGGATCTCTACGGTTTGGCGCTAAAAACGTGCCTAACCTCATCTTGTCAAATGATACACAGACACGAGAGAAGCACGAGACATATTATTAATCACTTTATACATTTTTACATATAACGTGTACGTTGTGAATAATATGGACAAACACAATCGGAAGAAAATTGCGCAACGACTGCGTCTGCGTGAATAGCGGGCTCTAAATAAGGGAAAAAACGAAGAAATAATACAGCAGCAGGTTAGTATAACAATTAATTTTTTTCAAAGACTTACAATTCTTAAATCTATAAATATAAATTGGATTAAATCTGACTATAAATTAACCATACGCCAAATTATATATGCATTGGTTGAAATATTTATTATGATACATTTGACAGATCCGGAACAGATCCTCTCAGCGAGGAACAACTCGAAATTCCTGAGGATTGGCATGTGTTGGCGCTACCACTATGTAAGTAGATTTATATTTGTTTTGTGTATCGCTTTTATTTTCCTTTACTTGGTCCGTCTCCTTTGTCAGAGGAAAAAAAGAGACAGCGTAGGCCAACCAAATAATGGTAAGCTGACAGCGTAGTTCAATCTGGTAAATGTTTTGCCATCGGTGCTGATTAGCCCGGAGAGCGTAGGTTAACCGAATAATGATAAGTTAACTGCGCAGTTCAGTAATTCCATCGGTGCAAGTTAGCCCATAAGAAATGCACTTCGGATGGACATTACATTCACTGAACTGCACTACGCTGTCAACTTACCATTATTTGGTTAGCCTTCGCTGTACGGGCCCGGACAGTGTAGGCTAACCGAATAATGATGTTGACTGCGTAGTTCAGTTAAGTGAAAGTAATTCCATCGGTGCAAGTTAGCCCATAAGAAATGCACTTCGGATGGACATTACATTCACTGAACTGCACTACACTGTCAACTTACCATTATTTGGTTGGTCTTTGCTGTACGGGCTCTCCTGCTTCGATTTTAATTTTCATTAAAAAATGACCGCTCGCAGCTTTTGCAACAATTTTTTTCTTCTTTAAAGTAGATAATTGGATGGTGAGAAAAAGGAAAAAAATAGAGCTCAAATTTGTGCCACCCTAATAAAATAATGTGCATACCTTATAAAGATATATATGTAGACATTGAATTCTAAGTGGGATACACATTTTCGTATTTTTCAGTGGCTGTCATTTCGAAATATAGGGAACACGGAATAGAAGTTCTTTCGAAGCAAATTGGACAAGCCGTTGGAGCGGTATCAAGGCCTGATTAATTCAGCAAAAGACTGGGACAAGTTTCGAGCGTCGCGTAAAAAAAACGAACAGAACGCCCAATGTAACGTTTCCTAGAAACGTCTGGTCATAAAATCGTTGAGCTCGGTTTACTTTATTCACGAAGTTTCTTAAGTTTTTGTTTAAAAAATATATTAGTTTATTTCGGGATGATAAGTGGAATATAATACAGTGATATGTCTTAGTTTATTTCGAGTTTTTGTTCCATTACAAATGCAAGAAAAATGATGTTTGTTTTCCACATAGATATATGTGAAAAATATATGTGATAGATTTTATATTAAGATTAAAAAATAAACGATCAGCGTTATTTATAAAGTGGTGCCTTTTTCTCTTTTGTGTATGCGTTGTATTTTTTATTTCAGAAATAAATCGGTCATCCTGAGCCGTAAAATATCATATGATTTTTCATTTTGATCAAGCCGTGAAAAATTAAGCTCTTATCAGGCCTTAATTTTTTACGCTGATCAGGCCTTGATCTTTTACACTGATCAGGCCTTGATTTTTTACCCTGATCAGGCCTTGATAGTTTACCTTGATCAGGCCTTGATTTTTTACCCTGATCAGACGGAAGTCAGGGATTGTGTTTCAAGAATGATCAGGGCTTGATAAAAAATTCTGATCAAGGCTGAAAAAAGAAATCAGGATGCCTGATCAGGTGTTTATTGTAGCTGGAGCAAGATTTCTACTCGGGTGTTTGCTTTTTACGCGAATATCATAATACACGCGCTGAGACTTTCATTATTATTTATGAAAATGCGCGGACACAGCGCTTCACTATGCCATTACAGGATAAAACTGTACAAGCATGTTTGGCAGCATCGACAACGACTTAAGGGGCTATACCAGTGTGAACGCTGAACATTTGGGTAATTTTCGGGGTTTTTTGGAAGAAAAGTACTCAATTAAATGTTTCAGAAAATTGAGAGTATATTTGGCTATATTTAACCTATATTACATAATTTTTTCATAGAAAATTATTGAGCTCCAAGCGACTCATGCGCTGCCTCCGGAGACGCAAAAAAAGTTCCTCCACTGCTCACATGATTCCGGCCGATTGAGTAGTTGAAACCGAAAAAGGAAAAAAATGTCGTTAAACTGGAAGGTATTTCCTGTACAATGACGTAGGATTTTCGAAAAATATCAAAATCTAACAAAATGCCGTAGTTATGAAAAAAAAGTCTGTTTATTTCCTATAAAATGGTGGTTTTTTTCAATGCCAGATCGTCTATTTTCATCCAATCAAAAATATCCTACGTCATTATAGAGTAAATATATTCAAGAGTACTCAGTTCAAATTTCAAGTCAATCGGATAATTGCTCTTTCAGTTACAATGTCAGCAAATTTGAAAAATCTCATTTCGACAGACACGCGTTTACAGATTTAACTATCGATTTTTGCAAGATAAAATGATATTTACCATAAAAACTGCTAAGTATAAACGTAAAATATAAAGTATAAACTGTCGAAAAAGGCAAAAAAATCGATTTTTTTAAAGAGTCACACTGGTATAGCCGCCGCTTAAGAAAGTAGCTGTTAGTGCTTGAATTGATTTACTGAGCTATGCACACTTGCCCTTTGTCACGAGCATCTGGACTCGGTTTCGGGAGGATAGTGATGACAGGCTAGAATTCTAGCCTACCGGAAAATTCCATAAGGTCAGAATATAATTTTTATTTACAAGTTGAAGCTTATTCATATTCTTTCAATAAACATCCAGTCTTACATAAATAATGGTCTAGACGCGCAGTACTAGAATATGCAAGTATCTTGAAAGTCTTCCTACGTAGTTAGAGTTTTTTCTTCGTACATGTCGCGAATCTTTTATATCCGCTTATAAATGCATTGTGCCCTCGAGTATACGTGGATACGATTCGTATTCGATCTCATATTTATGATCATTTGTGTAGTGTATATGCGCGCCTATATCGCAAGTTAACGTTCGTAGTTCAACTACATTGTACGTATATATATATATATATATATATATATATATATATACACACACGTAGCGAGGAATGTTATTCATAGATGGCCTTCGAAGAAAATGGACCACCACTTATGACATGGGAACTGTTCATGGACCATATATGCGCATTAATAAGCACTTTATTCGAGTGTGAGTGCGCGCGCGCGCGCGCGCGCGCGTGTGTGTGTGTGCGTGTGTGTGTGTGTACGTATAAAGGTGTGTAGCGACGCTGGCTTTTTACCACGTTTGAGCTTATGTTCACATTATCGTTCAGTGGAGCCACTGAAATGATGTTTCGAAGTTCGACAAACGTCATGGCTCTTTGGCGAATCGAGAAATTACTAAACGCTTGTGGAAAATATCTCAGCAACGTGAATGAACTGCAAAGTTATTCAGTGACGGCAAGACCAGAAATGCCTTGCGGTATTTTCCAAAATTTAATCCACAAAAACCTTCCCACTTCAAGACTTGGCTGAACGAATTCTTGCTGCAACTATATTTGTACGAAATGTTTTATGTGAATGAAATTATGTGTTAGTATGAAAAAAATAAAAAAGAAAACGACAGTCGTCTTGAAAATCAATTATGTGAAACGTCAACGCTCGTCAATGAATAATGTCGACGGGATTGCAGGATTGGAATAAGTAATAGAACAATTATTACAGACAGGACTAAATGAAAAATAATTGCCAATTACATCCTTTTATTGAGAGCTTCCAAGATGTAGAAATGTCATTTTTCCATAGCTATAGAATATTACGGATGAACGAATTTCAGAAACATTGTTCAGCATTCGAGTTAACCTTATTTCAGAAATCCATATATTGAACGAGGAAACTTAATTTTGCGGTTATTACCCTGCAATGAAGGAAGAAGATTGAATGAAATGGCGGGACGA
Organism: Ophion slaviceki; assembly: GCA_944452715.1. Classification (NCBI taxonomy): domain Eukaryota; kingdom Metazoa; phylum Arthropoda; class Insecta; order Hymenoptera; family Ichneumonidae; genus Ophion; species Ophion slaviceki. The sequence continues at coordinate 48,163,897 of OX101786.1, forward strand.
GCGATAACATGATGACGAAGTAAACCGTTTCCACGAAAATCGTCTATGTAAAAATTATTCAGACTCCGAAACTCTGAATGTGTATCGCGACGGTCGTAAACGAATTTCGCCGTTTATCCGTGACAATCCATCCACGATGCAAATCACAAACAGTGACACATTTGCATGAGGAGCGAATTGAAAAACATTCAAGTTTATATCACGTTCGGAATGAGAAATGAGAGCTTTCGCGATCACGCTCGGAAAACTGTAGGCAAAGGAGAAAACGTTACAGCGGAATATTCATGTAGGATAAGGGGTTTCATGTCACTGAGCATGTAAAAGGTGGTTGCCTTGAAACCCGCTGTTCGGCTGTAGGTATTTCTGGAGGTGTTATACCTTAGTATGGACAGTTGTCACTTATGTCACCAAGAAGGTGGTGGCCCTGTGTCACCAACTTCTGCCCAAAAGACGCTATATTGAGTTGGGAGACGTGTCTCGAAAAAACAAGTTGAAAATGTATCGTGGCAAGGTGTTTTTCCAATGCGTACGTTTGCACTACATTGATTTGAAAAATAGTGCTGCCGAAACTCACTGATTACTTACACAGACTCATGGTAAATATTTGAATTAAAAAATGTTAACAATTTTTAAAGTGTTATGTATGTGTAAGTTTTATTAAGTATGTACTGCCTGCGCCTTTAACCATTGACCAAAGATGGGGTTCTTTTGTAGCTTTACGATTTAAATTCGTACACTAAATATTATTTTTCACTTTTTATTTCAATAGTTTATAAATAAAAGCTTGATTTGTAGAAGATTTTTTTTTCGTTCGTATAATTGCACTTCGTGTAAGGACTTCATGTAATCCAACATTGGTTATCTATGTATGATTTTAATTGGACCCCCAGTCGGACAGAAGCTGCGTAATTTGCAAATAAAAGTACAGTTTTCTTTCCCTTCTCTCTCAATTGATTTAGTTAGCCACGTTGCTCAGGCTCTAAAAAGCTGTCATAACACAGAAAAATCGTGTTTTAAGATACGTATGCCATAAAACAATAATAACAAATTTCACAATAAATAAAATCATTATAGGCTAATTTAGATACATTGCAAACAAGATTGGGACACCAAGTTTTTATCACCTCAGACTGCTCCCACTTGGCTGGTGATTATATTTTTATTTAAGTTATCTTCTAGGAAGCATTGATGACAATTTTGAAGAAAAAGACAGGGGATTAACTTTTGAATGATCAGCATTAAATTGCAACGTTTTCGCAATAACAAAGAATTGCATAGTT